>CM025793.1:40118271-40281077 GCA_014635995.1 Sarcophaga peregrina
GTTTCCATTGGATGATACTAAATGCAATACGAATATCAGGAATAATTGGATATTAGAACCTTTTAGTCAGGATTACAACCCGATCTTCACACCATTTATGTTGTGTGGGTTAATTTTATTCATAAGTGGCGAGATCTTCTGTTTAATATCGACTCCGAGTGATTGATTTTTAAGAAATTTTTCATCATTTCAGGCTGCAGAGAGAAAGGCGCCGAGAGCAGAACCACAGGTTCTACCTACTGCACATAATTGCTTATTCCAACCCTTTAGTCAGGATTATTACCTAGGTTCTTACACTACCTCTTATATTGTGTGGGTTAATTTTCCCAATAGTGGCATGACTCACAAAATAAAGTCGACTTCGAACAACAGAGAAATTTTTCATAACAATTCTATTTTACTCTCAGAGTTTTCGCCAGATATCTGCTGAGAGTAAGACTAAGGTTTTAAACCCAAGTCTAATAAGCCAACACCCTACCTACTAGGCTACGGTGACTTTATCAACTTCATATATTCTGCAAAAAAATATAGCTGATATCTATCTTAGATCCTCTTCAGCGACATAAGAACCCTATATTCCATAAGGAAAGCAGTTACTAGCCTTACATTGGGATTATTAAGTCCCAGTAATAACGGCAACATATTAGAGGATTAGGGTGAACAATCCCAACAAACTCTCCTTATGAGTAAGTACCTCATTGAAAAACCTTTGTGGCAATTAGTGCAAGTAGGTTGCTTAGATCGTAAGCAAACTAGAAGGGGGTAGTCGCTGAAGAGATATTTCTTCATATTTTGATTTGATCGAGATACTTTTCCTGAGAGTACGGGTCAATGAAACGTGAGTTATTAGACTTCTGGATTAGAGGGATTATGGTACTATCAGGTCCGCCATCTAACGTCTTTTTTCAACTAGTGCTTAATTCGTGAATAGGAACACAAAGCTCATGTCTGATTTAACAGATAATTAGTTTTATCCTTCCGCTGAACGATCGCTTCGCTAAGTGGGCATGTGATCGACTTGCAGAAGATGTCGATATTGGCAAAAAAAAATCATCTTTTCAGATGAAGCTCATTTTGATCTTGGCGGGTATGTAAACAAGCAAAATTACCGCATTTGGGGCATAGAAAACCCGCGCACATACATTGAAAAGCCGACGCACTCAAAACGAGTCACTGCTGGATGCAGATAGTCTAGAGGCAAAATGAGCAAGTAATGGCCGTTACAGTCAATAGTGATCGTTATCGGGCCATGTTGAACGAATTTTTGTTCACAAAAATTGAAGAGGAGGATATTGACAAAAGGATGGTGCTACGTGCCACACAGTCGAAGCTACAATCGATGTTTTGCGCCCTGTTTTTGAAGATCGCATTATCAAACGCAGAGCTGATGTCATTTGGCCACCTCAGAGCTATGATTTGACACCGTTGGAGTATTATTTGTGGGCCGCCAACAAGCCAGAGACAATTCACGCTTTAAAGGACAATATTCGTGAAGCCATTGGTGAAATACAGCTGCACACAATCGATAAGGTGCTTAAAAATTGGAACGATCGTGTAGGCTACTGCACGGCCAGCCGAGGCAGCCATTTGAACAAAATTATTTTCCATTATTAACCGGAAGGATTGTACTTTCAAATAAAAAAAGAAATTTGAGAAAATATTCTGTAGGTTTTTTTAAAGCAATTAAAAAAAAAGTTATTTGGCGGACCCTTTACAATTCATATGCATACATACATAATTGGTCATTACAACCCTTCGGTCAGGATTATTGACCTAGTTTCTCACACTACTTATGATGTGTGTGTTAATTTTATACATAAGTGGCGGGACCTATATTTACTCTCAGAGTTTTTGCCAGAAATCTGCTGAGAGGAAATCACCGAAGAAATACTTTTTCTGTATTTTATTTTAATGTCTGGCTTGGAACTCGAACCCTGGCTTTACGTCTAAGAAGCCAGCACACTACCTACTAGACCACGGCGACTTCTACAATTCATATAACATGACCAATTTTGGCTTTTTTTCCTTGAGAAGTCTTCAGCCAATATATCATGTTTTCGCCATCGTATGATTTAACGCAATTAGACTTTGTTTTGCGGTTCAAAGTCGAAGACCGATTCTGTGCGCCTAATTCTAGTCAAGTTGTGGGAGGTAAACCACCCTAAATGTTCGAAAAATACCTTAAAATAAAAGCAGCTGAAGTACGCAATTGAGAAGCATTCATTAAATACAATGACCAGGTCCAAACATTACTGATATCATTACGAGATCATTAGTTTATGTGTGTTTCATTAACTTTGCTTTTGAAAGCAAAAATTCCAAGATATCTGAGCCACAGGTTCTCGCCTAATAAGCCAAAGTAAACTACCTACGAAGACTTCTGTGTATGTAAAGCTAGCTGACATCCCCAAGGAATTCGGATGGTTGGACTTAGGCCACAAATGGAGCTCATTGTGATACGTCTTCAAAAATTCTGATAAGATTCCCATACTTTCCAGGACTATATTAAGAAGCGCAAATGCAAAAAGTTGGGCATACCTTTACTAGTCAGTAGAAATAATTTCAAACACTGCTGCGGCCAATAGCAAAGACTCAAACCTTTTCTCTGCGTGTGTATTTCACTGCCACCATATCATTATTTTCTGCCTGTATCCTTAAACGGGATCCTAAAAACCAAAAGAGCTTTAAAATTAACAGATTTTCTGCAATTTATTGTAAACATTAAAACAAAAAATACCAAAGAAATGTTTTGAATGGTGAATGTGCAATGAATTCCTATGAAATTCGCTGTTAACTCGTTAACAGCACTTGTTTAGAAACTATAAAACACTGAGAAGGTGGAAATTTTTGCAAAATTTAGCAAATAATTTTACAGTAAGGCCAGGCAAGGTTAGGCATCTCCAACAAAACGAAGTATGAAAACATATTTCTTCGGTGACTGTCTCTCTAAAAATAAAAAAAAATTCCTTGAAAAATTTCCCCAAAATAATCTATCGTTTAGAGTCGCCTTTAACCTTCAGGTTCGGACGCTCATATACAAAATTAATACACGTACGTAAGTGGTGTGAGAAGCTAGGTTGTGATCCTCACTAAAGGGTTGTAATGATCAATTATGTATGTACAGTGAGAGTAAAAAACAACTGTCCACTAAAGATAAAATTCTAACGATCAAATTCAAATTTTACCGCTAAAGGAGAGTGCCCAAAAAAATTTTACAATATTTCGAATTGTTTTTTTTTTTTTTTGTTTCAATTTTAAAAACTGGCAACATAATAATTTTAAAATTCAAATAACGGTATTTTGTTAAAGAATATTTTTTTAATGTACAGTTTCTTTTGACGCCCACTGTAAGTATATAAGGTAAGACAATCTCGTACTGCCTCACTTGTTTCAATTTTAAAAACTGCCAACATAACAAGATTAAAATTTAAATAACGGTTTTTTGTCAATGAATATTTTTTAATGTACAGTTTCTTTTGACGCCCACTGTAAGTATGTAAGGTAAGACAAAAGTTGATCTCGTACTGCCTAACTATGTAAGTACGTTTGGTTTTGCAGGAAGTTTGAAATAAAATTTCTTAAATTCTTAATCATTTTGGTAACAAAATTGTTTTCCAATGGGTTTTTCTCAAGTACCCGTTATTAATTAATGAAAGACTTGAGAAACTTTAAAGGCAACCTTAACCAACCACTTAAAGGCTGCAATTGTCCATAAATCATAAGCATTACACTGCACTGCACTGCACTACACATTTTTATAGCCACACGGCCATAAACTTATTTACTTCTCAATGGAAATTGTTCTTCTGGTTTTAATTGTCAAACACATTTGCTTCAGAGAATTGCAGTCTTTCTGTCCAAAGTCACAAAAACCAAAAAGGCCACCAAAGAATTCGTATTTGCGCATCTGACAGCAGTAAGTTTAAATGGTTTTTAGTTTAACGGCCATGGTTTTTAGTAGATTCCCCAACGGTTCTTTCTCTTCTTCTCCAAAAAAACCTATTAAAGGCAGTTGAAAAAGGTGGGAGGAGGACTTTAAATAAACGATTATGATTGAGCATAAAATGTAGTGGGAAAGCCATAAAAAAAAATCCGTTTATCTTCCGCTTTAAACAACGTGGCCATTATCGTGGTCAGCTGTGTGTGTCACATTTGTTTGGCTTTGAGCGGAAATGCTGGCATCATGCGTATCAAACTGTGATATTTGTTACTCAGGAGATAGCGAGCAGGAGCATTTAAGCTGTTGTGTAAATTGAAATTACTTTTAGGGATTAAGGAACACAACAAACAAAAAACTATTAGAAAATGATGGAAGGATTAGAGAAGATAGAAAAATTGCGAGAAATAATTCAGTAGGGGGGTTTGCTTGATTGAAAGCAAATAAAAAAGAAATTTTTTGTTTTTTTATATTCAATTTACCAGAAAGAAAATATTTCCAGTAAGATATTGTCAGTCAAGTAAGTCATGTTTTAGGAAAGAGAAAAAAATTATTTAAAAATGATTTTGTACTCTAAAAAATTAAAGTGCTATCGTGGGATCAGGTAAGAGGGCACCTCAAATATTTCGTCTTTTTCTTTATGGACGAAAATTGCAATATTCAATGCCAAAATAAGATCTGACTTGGATACTATTACCCTTAGCAAGAAAATATTTGTTGTCCTCAAAGTAACAGCAGATTTTTGGCAAAAACTCAGAGAGCAAATTAAATTGCCATGAAAAATCTTCATCAAAAATCTGTCGTGTTTGAGTTAAATTTTAAAAACTGCCAAATAACTATTTTAAAATTCAAATAACGGTATTTTGTTAATGAATATTTTTTTTAATGTATAGTTTCTTTTAACGCCCACTGTATTTATGTAAAGTAAGACAAAAGTTGATCTCGTACTCGAAGTTTGAAAACAAAATTTCTTAAATTCTTAATCATTTTGGAAACAAAATTGTTTCCCAATGGGTTTTTCTCAAGTACCCGTTATTAATTAATGAAAGACTTGAGAAACTTTAAAGTCAACCTTAACCAACCACTTAAAGGCTACAATTGTTCATAAATCATAAGCATTACACTGCACCACTACACTGCACTGCACTACACAATTTTATAGCCACACGGCCATAAACTTATTTACTTCACAATGGAAATTGTTCTTCTGGTTTTAATTGTCAAACAACATTTGCTTCAGAGATTGCAGTCTTTCTGCTCCAAAGTCACAAAACCAAAAGGCACCAAAGAATTCGTATTTGCGCATCTGACAGCAGTAAGTTTAAATGGTTTTTAGTTTAATGTCCGTGGTTTTTAGTAGATTCCCCAACGGTTTTCTCTTCTTCTCAAAAAAAAACCTATTAAAGGCAGTTGAAAAAGGTGGGAGGAGGACTTTAAATAAACGATTATGATTGAGCATAAAAATGCATTGAGAAAGCCATAAAAAATCAGTTTATCTTCCGCTTTAAACAACGTGGCCATTATCGTGGTCAGCTGTGTGTGTCACATTTGTTTGGCTTTGAGCGGAAATGCTGGCATCATGCGTATCAAACTGTGATATTTGTTACTCAGGAGATAGCGAGCAGGAGCATTTAAGCTGTTGTGTAAATTGAAATTACTTTTAGGGATTAAGGAACACCACAAACAAAAACTATTAGAAAATGATGGAAGGATTAGAGAAGATAGAAAAATTGCGTAAAATTATTCAGTAGGGGGGTTTGCTTGATTGAAAGCAAATAAAAAAATTTTTTTTTCTTGTATTCAATTTACTAGAAAGAAAATATTTCCAGTAAGATATTGTCAGTCAAGAGAATCATGTTTTAGGAAAGAGAAAAAATTATTTTAAAAATAATTTTGTACTTTAGAAAATTAAAAAAGATTTCAAGTGATCAGGTAAGAGGGCACCTCAAATATTCTGTCTTTTTCTTTATGGACGAAAATTGCAATGTTCAATGCCAAAAAGATCTGACTTGGATACCATTACCCTTATCAAGGAAACCTTGTTGTCCGCAAAGTAACAACAAATTTCTGGCAAAAACTCTAAAAACTCAAAACATGCCATGAAAAATCTTCTCAAAAATCTGTCGTTCGGAGTCGACGTTAGACTGTAGGTCCCGTCACTCAAGTATAAAATTAACACACACAACATGAGTGGTGGGAGAAGCTAGGCCGTAATCCTGACCGAAGGGTTGTAAGGGACAATTATGTAAGGGAACAGAAATAGACGAAGACACTCTTCTCTTTGATCTTAACTGAGGCTTAATATATGTAGCAGATGACATGGATTATGTTGGCATTAAAGGCTTATTCGCCTCCACTTGGGTCTTAAGAAAACCGTGCAAGAAAAAGTTTAGCATTTTTAAAACGCACGATCTCACATCAACTCCACGTAATATGAACATGACTTCAATACAACATAAGCTGTGTAGCACGCAGAGCAGGCCTGTACAAAGCACATGCTGTTGATATTCAAATCATCCAAGTCAAGCTAAAAGAAATTGATAATCATTGGCTTATAGTGGTCGCCGTAGGTAGTAATGGCCTAAACAACATTGTACTCAAACAAATATTTGCCAATGAAACCATCAGTCGAAAACCTACGCCAAATAGTGACTTTAAAAGAATTGAATGCTCTTGCATCTCTACCTGTTTATTTGTTTACATACTCATTCATCCATGAGTGCACCCCATTGCTGAAGATGATATTTAAAAAAAAATTAGGATCACTTTCCAACTGCATCGGAGCCCATTCAGAGGATATGCGTCATTGACTAATATCGTCCACGATAATTTAGCAAAACAGACCGAATATTGCTTTAATTAGTTCGGAGTTGCTGTAGTCTAGTAGTTAGTGTGTTGGCTTACTGCACAAGAGTCTATGGTTCAAGTCCCAGCTCAGACACCTCAAACAAAAACGAATTAACAAAAAAAATATTTCTTTCGGCTACTTTCTCCCAGCAACCTTCTGGTAAAATCTCAGAGGGAAAAAAAAACTGCCATAGAACAGTTTCTAAAAAATCTATCGTTCTCAGTGCAGTATAAGTTGCGCCTCTCATGGAGGACAATTAACACACAGAATATGGGTGGATTGTAATCTTTACTAAAGTGTAGTAATGACCAATTAAGTTAGCTTGTTTCAACAAAATGACCGTCATTGAGTTTGGATGTTCCTGTTGGATAAAGGGTGATATTACCGATTTATTTAAAAAATTGTACAAATTTATCAATTTTCTATAGAAAATTAAACTGTTATCGCTAATTTATTGTAAAATACTGCACTGCTATCGATTTCCTATGGAAAATATAACTGTCATCCCTAATTTGTTATGAAATACTGCATTGTTATCGATATTTTATATAAAATTTAATTGTTATCCCTAATTTATTAAAAATACTGCACTGTTATCGATTTTCTTTTGAAAATTTAACTGTTATCCCTAATTTGTTACAAAATACTGCTGTGTTATCGATTTTTTATACGAAATTTAATTGTTATCCAAAATTTGTAATAAAATACTGCATTGTTATCGATTTTCTATTGAAAATTTAACTGTAGCTCTTATTTCTTATAAAAAAACTGCAATACTACACTGTTATCGATTTTCTATCGAAAATTTAATAATGCAAAATTATAAAACATTGCACAGTTATTGATTTTCTACTGAAAATTTAACTTTTGTCCCTAATTAGTTATAAAATACTGAACTGTTATCGATTTTTTATACGAAATTTAATTGTTATCCAAAATTTGTAATAAAATACTGCATTGTTATCGATTTTCTTTTGAAAATTTTACTGTCATCCCTAATTTCTTATAAAATACTGCTCTGTTATCGATTTTCTATTGAAAATTTAACTGTTATCTCTTATTTGTTCAAAAAAAACTGCACTGTTATCGATTTTCTTTTAAAAATTTAATTGTCATCCCTAATTTATTATAAAATACTGCATTGTTATCGATTTTCTATGGAAATTTTAACTGTTACCGGTAATTTGTTACTAAAAAACTGCATTGTTATCGATTTTCTAAACAAAAATTCTTTGTTATGGGTTTCGTATAAAAGAAAATTTCAATGTATTTGATTTCCATTGACAATCTAACAGTTATCGATAGTCTGTTTTATAAAACGATAAAAATCAAGAATGGAAATGCATTTCCATTTTCCTTAGTTGTAGTTTTTTTTTTGTTTTTTTTTTGGTAATCGAATAGATTGCAGTTTCTAATCATATGTGGCCAATCAATTCTTATATTTTTTCCATTTCAATGGCTATTTAAGGGATTTCAAGTCAAGTCATATATGCAACTGTTTGCATTCAATACAATACGAGTACTATGGCCCTTTTCTCATCTCCCTCTATCTCTCTCTCTCTCTCTGTTTTCTTTTGATTGGACACAGAGCCGGAGATAATCTTGAAAATTCTCTCAAGCATTTCCTTTCTAACTTAATTTCCTTCAATACAACAATGAATTGTGAGTGTGTAACATATCGGTGGGTGGGTTGTTGTTCCTCCTTGCCCCTTGAAATATGCAATATAATCTCTTATTGCATGAAAGTGTGTCTGTGTATGTATGGCTGTGTGTAAGAGTCTATTTCTATTGTTATGTGAGTAGATAGATAGGGAAAGTTTCGTTTTTGAAAAGAATTTTTATTATTAAAGTTTAACAAATAATCGGAAAAAAAAATCGATAAAAAAAAAATTCAAGAAAAATTTCTTCCTTAACTTCCCCGGGAGTTTAAGCTTCTTGTGAAGTGTTATTATTAAGAAAATGAATGAATTTTCTTAAACACCAAGAAAAAGGGAAGAAAACTCCTACAGAGACTGAAGATAACATTTTTGTCTTAATGATAGAAAACAAACAAAATGGACTCCTAATAATCAAAAATACTTCGCTTGTCCTAATTAATTGACAATTGAAACAGTCAGAGAGATATAACACCAACAACAACAATTGAATTTTTAAGAAAATTCAATTAAAAATGAAATTTAGCATGAAATAAACATTCATAATGATAATCTCGATGATGATGATAATGACGTTTAAGATTATGACGATGAATTTAATGAAATCTGACATGAAAATGCCATTTAGTCGATAATGCCTTCTGTGAAGCTTTTAATGCTACACTCTCTCTCTGGGGGTATGTATGTGTCTCTTGATTTGTTTAGCGATTTACACCCACTGTTTTGGTTTCAAGTGAATAAATTAAAAGAAATCTCATGGCATACAATAACGATTACTTTTATAAATTGTTTGTGTTTTAATTCCAGGATATTAAGCGATTACAAAGACTTATGCATTCTGTATGGAAAGAGAAAGTGTTGCAATCAGTGATTTATTTAAAAAAAAATTTTGAAATGTTAAAACACAATAAATAATCAAAAATAATGGAATTTATTTAAAAAGTCGATTACTTGCACTTTTTTTTGTGGTTGCAATCGATAACAGAATCGATAACATGCAGGAAGTTTTGTTGAAACACTGTTTTGCGAAGAAACCTAAACGTGTAAATGATCATTTGCTTGTGGAATTATATGCTGAGCACAGGTTCTCTCAAAAACATAATGTAACGAGTGCTATGCCCGTCTAAAAATTACTGATTTTCACATCAAAGTCCAAGAAAGCCCAGGAGAGAGTTCCCAAACCATAAATTGAAAACTTTTCACAATCTAGACTCGTTTCAAACTCAAAAAACGTTTGCTTAGCCATAACAAGTGACGCAAGCAGCTATTTTGAAACGTTTAAAGACAACAGGATTCGTTCCAAAGCATGGAAAGTGTATGTCATATGAAATAAAATCGTGAGACATTGAAAAACTCATTTGCATGCCTGCAATACGGTTTGATTGCTTCAAAAATAATACATACAGTCGAACTTCTATAAATTGAATCAACATTATCCAGAAAAAAAGTTCAACTTATAGAAACTTCAGGTTAAAGAAGCACAACCTGATAGAATTTCTCTCCAAGATGCTATTGCTGTGCTTCAACTTATAGAAAATTCAATTTATAGAAGTTCAAATTATAGAGGTTCTACTGTATTTGCATGAAACTAGCGCTAGCAATAGAAAATTGCTCCTCACAACAACTTTAAGCTCAAGAAATCTTATTTGAAGTCCAGGGAAAATATACTGTCACATGGAATATTCACTGCCACACGGTAATGCTCAACGATCAGAAGGAACCAAAGAATCATTGTGATCTGCTAAAACCAGGCCAGAATATTGTGGACGACCTGTAGAGCTAACGAGTAATTCGTTTGAAGCTAGCATTGGCCGTAAAACGCCTTGAATAAGCAATCAAAAGCGACGCCATAATTTTCCATCATGACTACGGTCCGTCATACATTGCTACGTCGGGCAGAAAAGCAATGAATGGGAAGCTTTACCACACCCGCAATATAGCAAAGATCTTGCCTCTTCTGACTACCATTTATATCGAACGAAATCAGAATGCTTGCAATGGGACACGCTTTTCCTTCAGTGTAAGGTGTCAAAAATTACTTCCAATTTAAGGTCATTTTTGGCTTTAAAAGATGAGCGATTTTGTTTTTGAACCGGAACCCTGTAAACTGCCAATCAGATGTATTGAAAAGCCATAAATAAAGACTAACATGGTTCTTTAAAAGAGTATCCTAATAAAGCGTTTATTTGCAATAAAAAAAAATGACGAGTTTTTAAACCAAACTAACATTACTGGCCGTTCCAAATCTTTCTTTAGTCAAGACTACAACCCAGCTTCTGGAAGTCGCGAAAGCCAGGGTTCGAGCCTCAGGCCAGACACCAAAACAGAATACAAAAAGGATTGTTTTGGCGATTTCCTCTCAACAGATTTCTGGCAAAAACTCTGAGAGAAACAAAAAACCTGCCATGAAAAGTTTCTCAAAAAAAATTTTTAGTTTGGAGCCGACTTTAAACTGTAGGTCCCGCCACTTATGTATAAAATTAACACACACAAAATAAGTGGTGTGAGAAACTATATCAATAATCCAGACTGAAGGGTTGTAATGACCAATTATGTATGTACAGGGTGGCTGATATGTATTACAGCCAACATCAGGTCGTCTGACAGCTGGCAGATTTATTCCAGTGACAGTTCATTTTATTATTTACAAGCTTACAAAAGCATTTTGATCTATTGCACTCAGAAAAAAAGTTATTCGTGATGGAATTCAAGCGTGATAGTGTGATTGCTTTATATTTGGCTGGAGCTCTCCACCATTTATTAAATCTTTTGTTTCTCGTACAATTGCTTGTTACCGTGATACTAGCAGTGTTGCATCGGGTCCAAAAAGTGGACGAAAAAAAACGGTAACTACACCAAAAATGATCCGAAAAGTGAAGGCCAGATTTGTTCGAAATCCACGCCGCAGTAGTAGAAAAATTGTTCGTGAGCTGAACATATAGCGATGCAACACATATTGAAAAATGAGCTTGGAGTAAAGCAATTGAAATTCCAGAAAGTGCAAGAGCTCACCGATGAACAAGAAAAAGTTAGACTGGAAAGAGCCAAGGAGTTACTTCGCTTATACGAAAGTGGCCAGTTATCGAATTTCGTTTTCTCTGATGGGAAGCCATTCCAAATTGAGCAGTTTGTGAACAAACAAAATGATCGAGTTACTTGCCAAAGAGGTCAGCTGATAATTTACTACTGCGATTGGCCACCAAAACTCAAGCGCCGCCGATGGTAATGGTGTGGGCCGCGATGGTCGCTCCTCGCTCGTATTCATCGACCGTGGGGTCAAAATAAACGCCGAATATTATCGGGAAAATGTCTTAAAGACAGTATTGAAGCCCTGGGCAGACAAACATTTCGGCTGCAGATCATGGACATTCCAACAGGGACTCAGTACCACTACACGCAGTGATGCAGCAGTATGCGTCAACTAAGAATGGCTTAAAAAGGAGGTTCCTTGCTTCATTTCTACCGCACAATGGCCATCAAAATCTTCGGATTTCAATCCGTTGGACTTTTGCGCCTAAGGCATTTTGGAGAGTAAGGTACTCACTAAAAAATACCAAAGTGTCGACCATCTCAAGACGGCGCTTCGCCGGGAATGGGCGAAAATACCACAGCGGCACTTTGGTGCAACCTGTGATGGCTTTGTCGGCCGTTTGAAGGCCATAATTCGTACCAAAGGTGGCCAATTCGAACACATCTAAACTGATTCTAAAATTTGATGTTATTTCCAACATTTTTTGCTTTTGAACAATAAAAAAAAAAAAAAATATAGCGCTTTACTTTGTTGTATTTTATATCAGCCACCCTGTACGTATGTACAACCCAGCTTCTCGCACCACCCATGCTTTATTGCTTAAAATCGACTTCGAACGACAAATTTTTAATAAACTTTTCATGGCAATTTTATTTACTTACAAAGTTTTAGCCAAAAAACTGCTGAAAGGCAATCAAGATATCTAAGCAGGGGTTTGAACCAAGGGTTTAAGTCTAATAAACCAACACATAGACAATGGGGACTATATGTTATGGAATTTTAATGGTAATTGCATGTAATATTATTCAATTTAATTTGAAACTTACTAAATAGGCCTTTCCATGGGAAAAGAAATAAATTTCCTTTACAAATTCATGTGGAAAGTGTTTTTATCATAATTTGCTAAACGCTTTTACAATGATTCCTCAGTATTATTCCCTATGCCGGCTGTTATAATTTCAAAAGAAAAAACACTTTAAGTGGCAGTAAATAAAGAAGGGGAAAAAAACAAAAACAAATATTCGATAAATGTTCATAAGAAATGGATTTCATAAATATTTTCATAACATTAAGGCCTTAAATCATTTACTTTTCACTCCCCAAACGTTTGTCACACATATTGGAGACGTGGTAGATGCCGACAAAGGCTCCCAAAGGTATAAACTCATGCATTGGCCATAAGCTTTTGAAAGAATAACGAATTCTTTTCTTATTTTTTTTATTTTTTAAATAATTTTTGTATTCTTTTTTATTTTTTTTTAAATTTCATTTTCATCGAACGATTCGTTTGCTGGCTGACTTCCAGAATGTTGCTGTTGCTGGATCTCAGATAA
The DNA here is from genome assembly GCA_014635995.1 of Sarcophaga peregrina. Lineage (NCBI taxonomy): Eukaryota > Metazoa > Arthropoda > Insecta > Diptera > Sarcophagidae > Sarcophaga > Sarcophaga peregrina. The sequence goes on from CM025793.1 coordinate 40,131,296, forward strand.
ATTATGCAAATTTACTCAAGCATACAAATGTATGTGTAAGGGTATGGGTATGGGTATGTGTATGAGACTCCCTCTCTCTCTCTCTGTCTCTTTCTCTCTCAATTTCCCTCATATATGCGTATTTGTATTGGTATATCGTCGTACATTAATTATTCATTTTTATGTTCAATTTGTTGTTGAAAAATACGTGGGAATGCAGGTTGAATGTTGGCATAGAGTGGAACAATAAAATTTTATGAAAATAACAGATGTGCGACAAACATTAGCATGCGTTGTCGGTATTGTATAATTTTATGAGCACAAAATATAGATTTTCTATAAAATTTTATTTTATTTGAAAATTATTTAAAAATTTCTGTTTCATTTGCCATTTCTCTGTCAAATTGTGTCAATTTAACTGCTGTTTTTTTTTTTTTGGTAACGAACAGAACAAATATTTACTTTATTGGAGTTAAATACACACCACAAATGTTGTGAGAAACTAGGTTGTAATCCCGACTAAAGGCTTATAATGACCAATGATTTATGTATGTATGTATCGATAAATATAGATTTCAATAGAAAACCAGTAACAGTAAAAGTTTCTGTAAACAATCAGATTCATTTGAAAATCGATAACTGTGTTAAAGCAATCAATTCTAATAAAAATCGATAACAATAACATTGTCTGTAGAAAATCGTTAATAGTGATATTTTCTATAGAAAAACGATAACACGATAATTATTTGTAACAAAACGATAATAATATATATTCGCTATTTGTGGTAGATGCCTTGAGAAGTTAGATTGTAATCTTCACTAAAAAGTAGTAATGGCCAATTAAATAAAGATGTTCCTGTTGCATGACCCCTTACTACCGATTTATTTCTATAGTCTATTGAAAATTAAACTGTTATCGGTAATTTATTGTAAAATACTGCACTGTTATCGATTTTCTACAGAAAATTTAATTGTTATTGCTAATTTATTAGAAAATATTACATTGTTATCGATTTTTTATACAAAATGTAATTGTTATCCCTAATTTGGTATAAAATACTGTACTGTTATCGATTTTCTATAGAAAATTTAACTGTTATTACTAATTTATTATAAAATACTGCACTGTTATCGATTTTCTATAGAAAATTTAATTGTTATCCCTAATTTGTTATAAAATACTACACTGTTATCGATTTTCTATACAAAATTTAATTGTTATCCCTAATTTGTTATATAATACTACTGTTATCGATTTTTTATACAAAATTTAATTGTTATCCCTAATTTGTTATAAAATACTGCACTGTTATCGATTTTTTATAGAAAATTTACTCTGTGATCCTTAATTTGTTATATAATACTATACTGTTATCGATTTTTAATACAAAATTTAATTGTTATCCCTAATTTTTATATAGTACTACTGTTATCGATTTTTTATACAAAATTTAATTGTTATCCCTAATTTGTTATAAAATACTGCACTGTTATCGATTTTTTAAAGAAAATTTACTCTGTGATCCTTAAATTGTTATATAATACTATACTGTTATCGATTTTTTAAACAAAATTTAATTGTTATCCTTAATTTGTTATATAGTACTATACTGTTATCGATTTTTTATACAAAATTTAATTGTTATCCCTAATTTGTTATAAAATACTGCACTGTTATCGATTTTTATACAAAATTTAATTGTTATCCCTAATTTGTTATCTAATACCTCACTGTTATCGATTTTTTATACAAAATTTAATTGTTATCCCTAATTTGATACAAAATACTGCACTGTGTTCGATTATCTATAAAAAATTTAACTGTTATTGCTAATTTATTAGAAAATATTACATTGTTATCGATTTTTTATATTAGTGCACTGTTATCGATTTTTTTTAGAAAATTTAACTGTTATCGCTAATTTGTTATAAAATACTGCACTGTTATCGGTTTTCTACAGAAAATTTAACTATTACCTCTAATTTGTTATAAATAAATAATGGTAACATTTTCCAAAGAAATTCGATAACAACGAATTTTTCAATATAAACAATCGATAACTGTGAAATATATAAAGGATAAATAACGGATTGAAATTGTATATAGAAAGCCATTAACAGTTAAATTTTTGGTTACAGTTTTCTTATAGTGATAATTTCTATAGCGTATCGATAACAAGGAAAGTTAATATATCAGAAAATAACATTTGAACAGCGACAACTAATAAATCTTTTGTGTTTTGTTAAAAATCGATAAAAATAAATATCTTTAAGAAAAATTGGATAACACTGAAATTGTCTGTAGGAAACCAATAGCATTTGAATTATTTGTAGAATATCGATAACATTGAACTTTTCCTTAATAATTCAATAATGGTAGATTTTTTGTATTAAAGGAAACTTGTGCTTATTTTATAATGAATCGATTACATGGTAATCAAAAGCACTGGTATTTTTTAAGTAATTAGAATTTCCCAGTTATCGATTCTTTGTAGAATATTAGTTTAATTACCCTATAAGGTAATCATAAAACGCCATAAATGTATGTTAAACAAATTATTTGTTTGATTTAATCTGTTTAATCAATCCTACTCTCCTGTATTTTTAGAATATGAATAAATGAGTCAACAATTTATCGCCACAAAAAAAATGAAAGAAGCAAACTTGTTTAAGCGAATAATTATTGAATTTATTTCATTATTTAATCCTCCGGTGTATTTGAGACAGAATTACTTTTTTTCCATGACTTGCAATGACAGCATTATTGCTTACGTTGTCGAGAGTGTATTTGTACAGAATATCGATAACTTAAGTGGATATACTTTATCATAATTAAGTGACATTTTGGTTGACGTCAAATAAAAACTGGCATTCGTCTCACTCTGTAACAAAGTAAGTCAAAAAAAAAAACGAAAACGAAACGTTTATCGATATACCGTAAACGATAACTATTTATACAGTGTTTGTATTTTAAACACAAGATTTATGAACAGCACATACTCGTATAAGCTTTATTTACGAACTGTTATCGTAATAAAATCTATAAATCTGACACATAATTTTCAATTAAAAACTAATCGATATTTTGTTACTTCTAAACACTTTCCTGTAAAATTCAAAAACATTTTGAAAAACAAAAGATAAAAATTTTCATTAAATTTCTGTCTCTTAATTTGTTGTTGAGTTGACAAACCCAATAATGCCCAGCAATAGTCTGTTAAATTTTTGTGATGACAATAATAATGAGAGAGACTTTGTTTTAATCTTTTGGATTTTATCGCATTTGCATTTGCCAACTGCTGACTTTGCCAAAAAAAAAATTACCATTCCCATGTACATACATACATACGTATGTATGTATGTAAAGAAAAGCAAATATTTTCATTAGAAGACAATTTTGGGATTTTAATGCAGGTAATTTACTCATAAAATTATTTACGGAAAATCGATAACAGCAAAAAATTTTTATAAAATATCGATAACGTTATAATATTTAATAGAAAATCAATGATATTAGAAATTTTCTATAGAAAATCAATAAGAATGAAAATTTGGAAAAAAATCGATAACAAAAGAGATTTTTCCAGAAGGTACATTACAGTGAAATTGGCAATAATAAACTACTAACAGTATAAATATCTATTGAGAATCGATAACAATAAAAATATCTAAAGAAAATCGATAACAGTTAAAATATCAATATACAATCGATAACAATAAAATTATTTATAGAATATCGATAGCAGTGACAATGTTAATACACAATCGATAACAGTAAAAATATCTATAGAATATCGATAACGGCAACAATATTAATACACAATCGATAACAGTAAAAATATTTATGGAATATCGATAACAGTAAAAAATTTTTATAAAATATCGATAACGTTATAATATTTAATATAAAATCAATGATATTAGAAATTTTCTATAGAAAGTCAATAAGAATGAAAATTTGCGGAAAAAAAATCGATAACAAAAGAGATTTTTCCAGAAGGTACATTACAGTGAAATTGGCAATAATAAACTACTAACAGTACAAATATATATTGAGAATCGATAACAATAAAAATATCTATAGAAAATCGATAACGATAAAATAGGTTAGAGGTATTGATAACAGTAAAATAAGCTACAGAAAATCGATTATTTTTATATATTTCTTGAAAGAAATCGATAAAAATAAAATACAAAAATATAATATAAAATTGCCCATAGAAAATCGATTACAGTGAAATATTAATACACAATCAATGACACTAAAAATATCTATTGAATATCGATAACAGTGACAATATTAATACAAAATCGATAACAATAAAAATATCTATAAAAAACCGATAACGATAAAATAGGTTAAGGTATTGATAACAGTAAAATAAGCCACAGCAAATCGATTATTTTTATATATTTATAGAAAGAAATCGATAAAACTAAAACTAAAATACAAAAATATAATATAATCAATATTAGAAGTATTGATAACAGTAAAAAAAGCCACAGAAAATCGATTACTTTTATATATTTCTAGAAAGAAATCGATAAAAATAAAATACAAAAATATAATATAAAATTGTCCATAGAAAATCGATTACAGTGAAATTTTGAATATTTATGTAAAATAAATCGATAGCATTTTCAAATAATATAGAAAATCAATAACGCTGACAATTTCTACAGAAATTATGTAAGAATTGTAAGAATAATATTGATAAAAAAAACCGATAACTGGAAAGATTTCTATATGCAAGATAAAAACAATGCAATTAGTTATAGAAAATCGATAAAAATTTAAATATTTACAGAATACAGAATCGATAATAGAGAAGATTTCAACAGAATGAACATAAAAATAAGACCACCTACAGAGCATCGATAACAGTGAATTTATTTATATAAAACACCGATAAAACGGAACATATTTGCACATATCACAATGAAATTAGTGATAGAAAATTGATAAATGATGAAAATGAAATTGTTTATAATTAATGACTGTCAATGTAATTGTTTTTAAAAAATCGATAACATTGGAGATTTTATAATGTGTATTGATATAGCAGATAAATATACTGTAAAATAGTATCAATAAATCAATAATGCATGGAGATATGGTACACATTATACTGCTCAAAGGGATATCAGTGACTTAACGTATAGCCGAACTACTGGTGCTGTTTGGGATCATTCGTAACCGCGTCTATCAAAAAAAATGCGCTAGTTTTCCTAGCCTTAAAGGAATTTTTTTTTTTTGTAAATCAATTAAAAACAATTGAATTTCATTCTTAATAATCGATAACTATTGTGAAAGCAAACCATCATGAAAATGAAACGCATTTTAATTTTTCAGCTGGTATGATTGCGTTCATTTTTAGTAATCGATAACTATTGTGAAGGCAAGCAATCATGAAAATAAAAAGAAATTTAATACAAACGCAATTGTGAACGTGAATTCTTCTGGCTGCTACCAGAGCGTTTTTTCCTTCACCTAATTTTTTTCATTACGACACATTACTAACCCCCATCATTCTAATGCTTCACGCCTCACGCTTGAACGGTCTATTGGTTGTATTGGTTTTATTAAATATTCATTAAAAACGTATTGTAATGTTGTCCCCGAAAATAAATTCTGTTTGTTTGTTGGGGTCAATTTATTTTCTCCGGCCAAGCAGTTTTTCAATTTTAGGCCATAAATTTTCGGGGCAGGCACCATTCAAAAAGTAACATACGAAGGACACGGAGAAGGCATGAGTGTATGTATGGTTTGGTTTATTCAAGGCTCTTACCATACATGGTCCTTTAATAAGTCAAAATTAAAAACCAACAACGATAACAACGATAACAATTATTATTATTGATGTTCTTTGTATGTCTAAAATACCATTTTAAGGTTTATTGGTAACGGTCAAGGTTAAATGCGTTTAAAAAACAAAAAAAAGACAAAAAAAAACCAAAAAAAGGACTAGAAAGGACACACAGTATGAGTAACAGAAATAAAACCGAATGAAGTCATAATATTAGAAGGAACATAAACAAGCATTTGAATTAAAATAACAAAATTTTAAAATTGTCTTCTTGTATTTTTAACATTTAACCAGTATTTGAGATGACATACAAGCCTTTTTAGTTGTTATTTTTTTGTCTTAAGGACCTTGAACACATTTAAAGTGCTGAAAGTGTTGTATAATGTAAGAAACAAAATGAAATAATGGAGAAAACAATTGGCAGGTCTTTTATAGTGACTCCAAGTTAATGGAGATAGACTCGACTCCATGTAGGCTTTTTACTTGAATGCTGTTTCTCACAGCAGTTGGTAAAATGTTGGCAAAACTAGAAGCATTCCGACAAGAGAAAGGATTCATAGAGTATAAATATTGAAATTTAAATGTCAGATGTGTAGTCTAAAAACATTTTAACATGTTAAGCAAGATTTATAAATGCAATACAAAGCCCCAAACCAAAATAAATAGACAACACACAGGAGTTGTCATGAGTTTCCAGAGATAACATAGACAACGGCTTCAGGGTCATCGTAAACTTTCAACAGCGACACTACAGTGAACGAAGCTACGCAATACATTCATACATACATACATACAAAGTTATTCATTACAATCCTTCAGTCAGGATTACAACGTAGCTTCTCATACCCCTGTGTACTGTGTTTGTGAATTTTATATATGAGCAGCCGTACCTATGGTTTAAAGTCGTTTCCGAACGACTGAGACAGGCTATGACAGCTCGAATCAACACATACATACTTCAAACCTATGCAGTGTTAATGCGTATTAAAAGGAAGCACTTAGAGTTTTACGACGTTCTATACAGGGAGCTATATTCACTGATGCTTAGGGCAATAGAATTGAGGGAGACTGAGTGCATTTCAGAAATTTTCTATATAGATAATTTTCGATAACAAATTTTCTATATATAGATAATTTTCGATAACAAATTTGCTATATATTGATAAATTTCGATAACAAATTTTCTATATATAAATAATTTTCGATAACAAATTTTCTATATATAGATAATTTTCGATAACAAATTTTCTATATATAGATAATTTTCGATAACAAATTATCTAAAGAGATAATTTTCGATAATAAATTATCTAAAGAGATAATTTTCGATAATAAATTGTTTATATAGATAATTTTCGATAACAAATTTTCTATATATAGATAATTTTCGATAACAAATTGTCTATATATAGATAATTTTCATTAATAAATTTTCCATATATACATAATTTTCGATAACAAATTTTCTATATAGATAATTTTCGATAACAAATTTTCTATATAAAGAAAATTTTCATTAATAAATTTTCTATATAGATAATTTTCGATAACAAATTTTCTATATAGATAATTTTCGATAACAAATTTTTTATATATAGCTAATTTTCGATAACAAATTTTCTATATATAGATAATTTTTGATAACGAATTTTCTATATAGATAATTTCGATAACAATTATCAAAATAGATAATAAATTTCGATAACAAATTTGTCTATATAAAGATAAATTTCGATAACAAATTTATCTATATATAGATAAATTTCGATAACAAATTTATCTATATATAGATAAATTTCGATAACAAATTTATCTATATATAGATAAATTTCGATAACAAATTTTCTATATATAGATAAATTTCGATAACAAATTTTCTATATATAGCTAAAATTTCGATAACAAATTTTCTATATATAGATAATTTTCGATAACAAATTTTCTATATATAGATAATTTTCGATAACAAATTTTCTATATATAGATAATTTTCGATAACAAATTTTCTATATATAGATAATTTTCGATAACAAATTTTCTATATATAGATAATTTTCGAAAACAAATTTTCTCTATATAGATAATTTTCGATAACAAATTTGTATTATATATATAATTTTCGATAACAAATTTGTATTATATAGATAATTTTCGATAAAAAATTTTCTACCCACAGCTATCTTCCAAGTCAATATCACTCAATCTATCGATGAAATTCAACCTGATATATGTGCCCGAATTATGGAAAATAGAAGCTGAGTAGCCTTAGAGAATTTTACAAAATTTTCAGTCTTTTTTCTTTTTTTTAATACATTTTTTAAAGATTAAATTTTCTTCTCATAAAAGCGGCATATGGCAGACAGATTTAACAAAAAAGAAAAAAGCACGCAAGATTTTTAATTCATTTATTCTAGAGGCCATCATACCTTACGGTTATTTGCATTTGCATTTTTATTTTCATTTTATTTACTAAGGACTTCAATACCACGCAGGCAGGTTGTTACTCAAGAAATCAATTAGGGCAGTTGCTAAATTTCAATTCATGTCTTAATTATTTTTGTGGCCTTTGTTGCCATCTAATTGAATTATTTTTTCTCCAATAATAACCAATTAATGGAGAATTTCTCAAGAGTAATACAATTCAAACACTTGCATTAAGATCTTCCGAAATTGATTATCATTTTCAAGCTATGGAGCCGCCCTAATTACGAAAAAAAACCCCCATCAATATCACTCTTCATATTTAACTCTCCCAAAACATATGCTCATGTGAATATCTCGCTCCCCCACAAAAAAAAATGGAAAATATTTTGTTGTAAATAAATACCTTCTGTTCGCATATAGAGAAACCAATCAAATTAGGCCTAAAAAAAAATCATTTTCTCCATGCCGCCCTTCATATACGGTCGGTTAAACGGTTTGGTTTTTGCTTAAAACGTGTGGCATGTATAATTAAGGGAAACCTGCTTAGATGCCAACACTTTAGCAGAAAATTTTGTATGTCATCGTTCATAACATTACGTTTTGGGCCTCACATTCCCAATCAATAAATGGAGTGGTGAGAGGATGTTACATACTCAACCACAATGATTTTAGGCATGCATATGCATGAGCATTTTATTTGTGTTTGTATTTGTGGTTATTTAAACAAATTTGCTCGGTTTATTGTCAGAGTTAATTTTCTGTTATTTGTAGGTGTGTATGTGTGTGTGGGTGGGTAGCTATCTGCAAATGTCCAGCACTGGGAGTATGTATGTGAATGCTTATCAACCATAATTTTATCTTTCACTCTTGACTGGCTTTATTTCAGTTTTATTTTTGGTTTTTTTTTATTTGTTATTTTATTTTTATTTTTTTGCGGCTTAAATATATTAATTTAATATTTACAGAATCAATAAATACAAAAAAATCAGAAAAAACGCATCCATGTGTGTGTTAATATACACTGAGAGGTCATCTAAGTAACGTAACATACATATACAGAATATACACAGCCTATAAGACTATGAGAAAAAATTCGATAAATTGATACAAAAAAATTAGTAGAAGATTTTCGATAACAAAAAAATTCGATAAATATGTTTTTAATAGCGGATTATCAATAATATTATTGATAATTTTCTATATTAAAATTTTTTTATCACAAACGTTTTTATTAAATTTTCTAGTTTAGTTACAAACGACTTTCATGTGAAAATTTTTAAATTAATTTTTTGAATAGCTCCGCTATTAAAAACATAATTATCGAATTTTTTTGTTATCGAAATATTTCGATTACTGAAGTTTTTCGATAACAAAATTTCTATATAGATAATTTTCGATAACAAAATTTCTATATAGATAATTTTCGATAACAAAATTTCTATATAGATAATTTTCGATAACAAATTTTCTATATAGAAAATTTTCGATAACAAATTTTCTTTATAGAAATTTATCGATAACAAATTTTCTTTATAGAAATTTATAGATAACAAATTTTCTTTATTGAAGTTTTTCGAAATTTGTTATCGAAATATTTTCGATTATTGAAATTTTTCGATAACAAAATTTCTATATAGATAATTTTCGATAACAAAATTTCTTTATAGATAATTTTCGATAACAAATTTTCTATATATAGAAAATTTTCGATAACAAAATTTCTATTTATAGAAAATTTTCGATAACGAAATTTCGATAATAAAATTTCTATTTATAGAAAATTTTCGATAACAAAATTTCTATTTATAGAAAATTTTCGATAACAAAATTTCAATTTATAGAAAATTTTCGATAACAAATTTTCTATTTATAGAAAATTTTCGATAACAAATTTTCGATAACAAATTTTCTACACATAAAAATTTTCTATAACAAACTTTCTATACAAACAATTTTCGATAACGTAGTTTCTATATAAATAATTTTCGATAACGTATTTTATATATAGAAAAATTCTCGTTAACGGATTTTCTATACAGAACGGTCTCGATAACAAATAGTTTATATAGAAAATTTTCAATAACTAATAACTGCATAAACTTTTTATGGATTTTTTTATTTTTGTGTAGCACTGTATTGAATGTCTCACTTATGCATCATACCATCATTTCATATTGTAATCCGGTTACACTGTTGTAATGTATTGTGATGAAAAAGTGGAAAAATATGTTGTTTTTCTCTAATTATTGATTTTAATATATTCATCCCCGTTTTCAGTCTACCTCACTAGCTCACTCCTTCTCTCATACTCTCTCTCTCTCGTGATGGTGTCTATAAAAGTTTATGTTTTATCAACCAGTGGTCTCTGCGGCTCGTTGATATTTCCAATAATAATTATCATCATGAAATAATTTTTGTATGTGTTATCGATTTTTTTGCTACTCTACCAAATGTATGCTGTATTGTGTGTATGTATGTGTGTGTGTGTGTGTAAAATATATAAAATTTAATTATAATTTGGCATTTCAAATAAATGTCGTATACAATGAGTGCTAAAATGAGATTTTTAGTGTGTAAATGGGTCCTTCACTCGTATGAATTATGGTGATGTAAAGATTAAAAATTGAATTAATCACACGTAAATGTACTCAAATTATAAATAAAATTTTATGAAAGGCCAGAGATAAGGCCTTTTTTCTATTACAGAGCTATGTCCCCCAGCTAATGCAGTAAATTGCGTTGGGGTTAAGGAAGTATGCGCCTATAGGTACGAGACTGGATGGAGTGCAGTAGAATATTTTGAAATTCTGAAACCTCTATTTAGAAAAATTTATGGTGGGAAACCTTGGGCTCTGTTGCAGGCGTCAATAGTTGACTGGCTACTGAGTTTCTTTTATTACACCTTACGGACAAAGACAAGTAAGTGATAGAATATAGAGACGAGGACTCAAGTTTCTTGGTAAGAGTTTCTTTAACCGAAAAAGTCCTTGGAGAGTTAGCCCTTGCTAGGGTTTTTCATAGCTTGTTCGATGACTGCGTTCACATTCCTTTGAATGTTTGTATCACTTACTGCGACCTTTCCTATTTCGTTTACTGATTAACACTACAAAAGGTACTTACATTGGCTCATTTCTGGCTTATGGATGCTCCTGTCATTACCTTTTCAATCTGAACATACTTAAAGTGAAAGTACAATGGGTCAATTTCGACCTCCGGGTACTGTGCTTGTCTTGACCGACAGGTGCACGTCCTCTAACCTAAAGTGAAAGTGTTTCCTTCCTCTTAGAAATTCAAAATTCTAATGCTCCTCTTGGCATTAGAAAGTTTCAGACGGACCGTACGTTCCTTGCAGACAGATTTTTGTGCTTCCCACAGCGTTAAAAAGTTCCTGGATAGGGTGACCACATCCTGTTGGTAAATTCGCGGGAAATTTTTTAATTCTTGTGTTTTCCTTGATTTTATTTGGTTTCTAAAGTTAAATTTTACTGTACTTTAGCTTTTAAAAATTAATTTTAAACGCTATCCAAGCGATTAGCCTACTGTATCGGGTTCTAGAATGATAGGGTTGCCAACGTTACTTGTTTAGAAAGAACGATTATTTCCCAAACAGAAAATACTGGCTAATACCTCCCTCGTGAAGGGTAGATTAAGGGATGGATGGTCTTTTAATTTTTTTAAACTTCCATGGTATCGTCTATACACTTGGAATCTTAATCACTACTCCACACTATCTTTAGGTTTGAAATTTATAGCCTGCCTTTAAGAGTATCTTTATATTTGAAAATCTCACATTTTATTTACGACGATAATATAAAACATTATTCAGAAAGCTAATAAAACTTTCACTATTACAGTGGGTGTGCGTGTGTGGTAGGTAGCCCCACCAAAAAAATATTTCATTTAATGGTTCATACAAGCCATAATGTATCCAGGTATGTGGCACGATTTCGTTTGTATACAAATAAATCAATTTTTATTGTTATTGAATATTTTATGGATGCGCTTAATAAAATTCTTAACGTAACAAAAGTTTGCAATTATTTTTCCATTTTTTTCCCCCATTTTTTCTTCTCCTTACAAAATCATATTCAAGACAAGAACCACCATCATCACCACCATCGCTGCCTGTCTGTGTCTGCCTGCAGTATACCAAGCGAGCATCAATTTCTTGGCTTGACATTGATTTTCAATGAGGTTCGAAAGCATCTCGCGAAAGAGCGGGCGAGAGTGATTAATGTTCTGTGAATATTAAGACTTCATGGGCCATTGTATGGGGGAATTTATAGTTTTAGCGTAGAGCCAACTACAGGTGTCAATCACAATTTAATGGCGCGTATGTATAAACAAGTTAATAAACAAAGAAATCAAAAAAGAAAGAAGAATAAAAACAAAATCTTTATGACTTTACCTCCAAATACACTACCAACCTCTTTCCCTCCCTTTACGGTATTATTGATTTAATTTTATTTTATTTATTGCCAGGATCATTTAGAATATACTACGTACTTAGGAGACACAATATAAATTATTTCTAATGGGGGTTTCCATACGTGTGGAGCACTTTTTTTTTGTTTGTTTTTGTTTTAGAAATTGAAAAAACGAAATCAGGGCGTATACTTAATCTAAATGTTAAAGATGTTTATTAAACATACGCCAAATGGGCCGTAGTCTAATAAATAGGGCTACGGTTCAAACCCCAGGTCAGATATCTCCAACATTATAAAATTTGAAAAATATTTCTTCGGTGACTGGCAGTTTTTTTTTGGCAAAAACTCTGAGAGTAAATAAAAAAAAATTCATGAAAAGTTTCTTAGTTCCTCTGCCATTCGGAATCACCGTTAAACAGTAGTTCACCTACAACTCATGTTTAAAATTAACTCAAATACAACAAAGTGGTGTGAGAAGCTAGGTTGTAATCCTGACTAGAAGGGTTGTAATGACCGATATTGTATGCAAAAAAGCAATTTTTGGACTAATTCCCTAATGACCGTCAAAAACATACAAAAACATACGCAGATTAGGTTAGATCGGAGTGGTAGCTCCTAGCGGCCATTGTAATGCCACGGGTGAACGCAGTCCCTGTACTGACCAAGTTCCACCAAAATCAGGAAAGAGAAGGAAGTTGGTCAGCCCAACAAAAGCACAACTACCCCGCACTAGAAAACCACCCAGATAAACGAAGTTATATCCTTGATCATCATCGCCGTGGTCTAGTGGGTAGTGTGTTGGCTTATTAGACAAAAGGCCGGGGTTCGAATCCCAGGTCAGACATCAAAACGAAAAAATATTTCTTCGGCGACTTCCTCTCAGCAGATTTCTGGCAAAGACTCTGAGAGTAAAAATTGCCATGTAAAGCTTCTCAAAAATCTGTCGTTCGGAGTCGACTTTAAACTGTAGGTCCCGCAGCTCATGTATAAAATTAACGAACACAACACAAGTGGTGTGATAAGCTAGGTCGTAATCCTAACTGAAGGGTTGTAATGGCCAATTATGTATGTATATCCTTGATATCAATAGAAGATAGCTCCGTCAAGCTGACAAGGTATGGGGAGCCAAATAATCAAACCAAACACTTAGCAAGAGACGGGCACTGGCAAAGAAAGTGGCTAACAGTCCCCTCTTTCTCAGCGGATCTGCATCCACAGCAGTAGTCGTTGTAAAGGAGCCTCATTCTTTCCGCGTGTCTACCCAAGACGCAATAAGCCGTAAGCACGGCCACTGTAGTCGAGATGATGTCACGATCAAGACCAACTAATTGGTTGGTACGCCTTCTATCCATCAAGGGACAGGTGAGTCTACCGGTAGGGCAGGACTCCTCATTGACCCAGGATAGGTTGGCGTCCTGAAAGAATTTCCCCGCAATGTGCAACTTGACCGAGGCAATTGGCATACCCAATTCAATAGTAGAGGATTCCGGAAGGAGCGGACCAGCTCTGGCATTACAGTTTTCCGGAATTCCACAGTGCTCGGGGACCCACACTAGTGGGACACTGGTCAAGCACCCTGAAAGAAGTTCGAGACAGCAGCGACATTCCCTAACGTTTCTAGAGATATTCATGAAATCCGATAGAGATCTTATCGCGTCACTATCAGAAAAAACCGAGTCGCGAGTGAAAGGAGCTTCGTTGACGAGAATCCATTAAGCGGCCCGTAAATTGCCTCCACCGCCGCCTGAAACTCGCTGCAGCAGCCTGGCAGACGGAGAGAAATATCCAGTCCAGTTTCCCAGAGTAGACAGCGCTTCCAACCCCATTATCGAGTTAAGAGAGACTTCAGAGGGGGACACAGTTTGTCCAAGTTATGACTGACAAATACCGGTCGAAAGGGCTAGTGACTAACTGGAGGGTTACTTGCAGTAGAATAGACATCCCAATGGTGAGACACTTTAAAAATTACTTGAAGGGACCTTCATGAATGTCGTGTGAGAAGCTAGATTGTAATCCTGACGTGAAGGGTTATAACTAGACGTTGCCACAAAGAGAACATGATAAAAATGTGTGTGTAACCCAGAGGAAAATTGTTAGTAATATTTGCAAGTGTAACCTAATAATGTATTTATGTAGTGGAAAATGGAAAATTTATAGCGCCAAATCCCTAAAAACTGAGCATTTATTCTTGACAATTATTCTTCCAAAAATAAAGATCACTTCCCATTGTTATTAGTGAATCTCATTAGGAAATAGTGAATCCTACTGTAATTTTTCTTTGGGTGTACAGTTGATATACAAAAAAATTTCCAAAAGAAGCAACGAAAACCTGCTTTACTGAAAGCTGACAAGCAACTGGAATGCATTTTTAGGCTCTTTGTAACGAACAATGGTGATGTTCCTGTCCTATATGTGTGAAAAGCCGAAAATGATCTTCCCCTGAGGGGCATTGGTTATAACGAACGCCTTAGCATACAGTGTGGCTGACATGTATTGCAACCAACTTCAGGTTGTTATCACTTGTAAACCGCTCGTCTAACAGCTGACAGATTTACTTCCAGTGACAGTTAATTTTATTATTTACAAGCTTACAAGAGCATTTTGATCTACTGCATTCAGAAAAAAAGTTATTCGTAATGGAATTAAACCGTGATAGTGTGATTGCTTTATATTTAGGTGGAAAATCACAAGTGGCCATCGTTAGAGCCCTCTAGCATTTAAGTGTGAATAAATCTTTTATTTCTCGTACCACTGCTCGTTACCGTGATACTGGCAGCGTTGTATAGCGTTCAAAAAGTGGACGAAAAGAAACGGTAATAACACCAGAAATGAGCCGAAAAGTTAAGACCAGATTTTATCGAAATCCACGCCGCAGTGATGGAAAAATTGCTCGTGACCTAAACATATAGCAAGAACGGATGCACCACATATTGAAAAATGAGTTTGGACTAAAGCCATTGAAGTTCCAAAAAGTGCAAGAGTTCACCGATGGACAGAAAAATGTTAGAATGGAAAAAGCCAAGGAGTTACCTCGCTTGCATGAAAGTGGCCAGTTACTAAATTTGGTTTTCTGCGATGAGAAGCCATTCCAAATTGATGAGTTTGTGAACAAAGAAATTGATCGGGTTTATTTGCCAAAGAGGTTAGCTGAAAATTTACAACCACGATTGGCCACCAGAATTCAAGCGCCGACGATGGTAATGGTGTGGGCCATTGTAACGGCTGATGGTTGCTCCCTGCTTGTATTCATCGACCGTGGGGTCGAAATAAATGCCGAATATTATCGGGAAAATGTCTTAAAGACAGTGTTGAAGCCCTGGGCAGACAAACATTTCGGTCGCCGACCAGCACCACTGCACTCAGCACACGTCAACAAAGAATAGCTTAAAAAAGGAGTTTTCTCGCTTCATTTCTACCACACAATGGCCACCAAAATCTCTGGATCTTAATCCGTTAGACTTTTGCGCCTGGGGCATTTTGGAGAGTAAGGTTCTCACTAAAAAATAACAAAGTGTCGATCATCTCAAGACGGCTCTTCAGCGGAAATGGGCCAAAATAACGCAGAGCAACTTTGGTGCAGCCTGTTATGGCTTTGTTGTCCGTTTGAAGGCCGTAATTCGTACCAAAGGTGGTCAATTCGAACAAATCTAAACTGATTCTAAAATTTAATGTTATTTCCAACATTTTTTGCTTTTGAACAATAAAATTAAAACAAAAAAATTAAATAAATTTAGCGCTTTACTTTGTTGCCTTACATATCAGCCACCCTGTACATGTTTCATAATTTATTCAGGTTATGAGGACTCTTAGGGTTAATTTAAATCCTCATAACCTTACAGTGGAAGCATATTAATTATAAGCGAATGCTGTAATAAAAATTCCAGTTCGTTTCTTTTCTTAGGTGATTTATTATTAATGAAAACGGCCTTAAAAATTGGAGGAAGAATTAAAAAAAAAATTTTTTTTTTAAAAATTTTTAAAACTAAAATCTGAATTTGTAACGAACACAGTAAAAGAAAAATTTTTTAATATTTTATTCATATTTTGCTTTGGAATTTCTTTTGTAAATTCTTTGTTTTTTTATTATTTTAACACTTGAGCCAAAGGTATAGAAGATGTTTGTGAAAAGTAAAGAAAGAAGAAATAAAACTTACCAGAGAAGATTAGTTGTTCCATTGTGTTCATTTTATTTGATAAAGGAACTTTAGTTTCTGCCATCAAATGACCATTAAAATCAAAAGCGAAATGGCTGTGATGGAGATGGAAAAAAACCGAAAATAAGGGACGGATTTGTTGTTGTTGTTGTTTTTTTTCTTTAAAGATGCTTAAGTTGCTGATGATGATGTGACGTGTATTTGTTAGGCTGCTTTATGGTTTAAAAATATTAAAAAAATTTTGTTTCTTTTTTTTTTGTTTTGTTGTTGTTTAAGGCATTAAATTGAAATTTGGCATGTTTTTCCAAATGGTGAGGAGTTGTTAAAAGAAAGAAAAGAATTTTTTTTTTTTTTGTTCTTTTCTTTTGTATTTTACATCCGGTTGGTTTTATTTCTTTAGGAGAAAAGAAAAGAAAAATTTTTTTAAGAAATTTCCTCAATCTTGCTTCGTTTACAATGCTTTATTGACGTCTTATGTTTTCCTTTTTTCTTCCTTTTTATTTGTTTAATTTATTTTGTTTTATTGCGTTTATTTTTATTTATTTATGTTATCAACACTGTAATATATTAATGCCATTAATAAACAGACGTGAGAACACGTTTCAACACATATACACACACATACATACACTTTCATCTCACTTTCCAACACTACACTTGTATTAATTGAAAAAATTTACACAGGTTTTGTACCTGCAAGGAGAGACAGAGAGTGAGAGCTAAAGCCATGCCAAAAAGAATCTCTCAATTAAAGTAAAAACCTCCTCCTTTATACACAAATACAGTGATATTCTACTTACTCTCTCTCTCGCACACACTCTCTCTCTCTCGCACACACTCTCTCTCTCTCGCTCTCCCTCTCTCTCTCTTGCACACACTCTCTCTTTCACTTTCTCATACCGTTGGAGTACAGCCTTGGCTGCCAGATTTGAGGATTTACTCCAAATATATCATATTGACGATGTAACGATTTATGCCCTTGTTTTAACGATTTTTAGAAATTAAAATTTTTCAAAATTACAGTCAAACTCGTTTATAACGAACTCGTTTATAATGAATTCTTGAAAGAAATTCTTTGTATTTTATATTTTCTTCCATGACTTCACTCCGTTTATTACTGAACTTTGCCTATAAAGAACTATTTTTTTCTGGTCTCATGCAGTTCGTTATAACCGGGTTTGACTGTATTAAAAGCCACTTTTTAAATCTAACTTAAAATTACAACCTCAGCACGAAAGTTCATTCCACATCAGAGATCAACAATTAAACGTTTTTTTTTCACTACTCATAAGTACTCATGCAATTTTGTGTATGAGTGAGTCAACAGTATTGAAATTCAACTACTCTGATTCATTCGTACCCGCTAGACCACCGATTTATAAGTATAGGTTGCAATGAGTATGAGTATAGCGTTAACAGCCAAACCCACAACATTCGAAATATGTTTGATTCATACGCCTACTCATTCTGATTCATAAATTTAGAAAAATACTTATAATAGTTACAAATGATTCGAGTAATAATGCCAATTTCATAGTGCTTTTGCGTAAACTAAAACGCACACATCCTTATTCTCACCAATACTACTCCAGATTTATTTTTGAGTATCCCTGGATTCGTGTGATTCGAATCCTTTATCAAAATTTACAGTTTTAGTTGATGTTGTAAGAAGAAAGAAAATATAAAGACAGCAAGCAAAGTATACATACAACTCTTAAGTAAGTATGTAGTGTTCGTATTCGAATCATACTTTTTTTGTGCTTCGTGTAAATGCTAAGTCGAGACGAGTCGAAATCAATAACATCATGCATATTATTAAGTATAAGTACGACAGGTATTTCAAACTTTGTGGGTGAGTATGGTAATAACATAAGTTTGAATGCAGTATAAGTATCTGAAATTATAAGTATGACTCGAATCTACTTATCGTTTTGAATACTCGTTGCTAATCTCTGTTCCACATACGAATAGCCTAACTAAAGAAAGAAATTAGACTGTAATGCAGTGTTCGATTCACTGGCCAATAGACCACATATGTACTTACGTATGTGCTCGCTGAGAAAGGCGAGTATTACGTAAGATTGCATGATTTTGCTCGAGCAAAACCCATTATAATAGCGATAGAACAGTGAAGATTACGAACTGGACGACATGTGGTTTAAACAAGTCAATGCCACGAGCAACATTACTCAACCAATTTGGAATTTATTGTACGAGAAATATCCCGTTGTTCAATAAGTAACTCAATCGGCTTATTAAACGCGAACCCGTGGTTCAAGGTTAAGTTAGATTAGAGGACGTGTACTTGTCAATTGTGACAAGTACAGTACTCGGTGGTCGAATTGACCCATTGTACTACGTCCTAGCTTCGCACACCACTAATGTTGTGTGCGTTAATTTTATACATGAGTTGCGGGACCTAAAGTTTAAAGTCGACTCCGAACGACACATTTTTTGAGAAGCATTCCAACTTTTTTTACTCTCAGAGTTTTTGCCAGAAATCTGCTGAGAGGAAATCACCGAAAAATTATTTTAAAATTTTCGTTTTGATGTCTGACCTGGGATTCGAACTCGAGTCTTTCGTCTAATAAGCCAACACACTATCTACTAGATCACGGCGACCTAGAACAGTGCAACACAAACCATATTGCAACGATGCTCCCATGAAACAATGGGCAAATTCTCCTCTCTCTCTTTTGTAAGCGGTCAAGATTTCTGCAAATATATGTTGAGTCACCGGCCTATACATGAGAGTTGTATTTCACTCTCTTTCGAATATAAGTGAAGTAAATAGTAAGAAGATCAAATGAAGTGAAATATTTCTTGTACTGTCTTAAGAAGCTAAGGAAGGCACTGGAAAATATGTCGGTTCTAGGGAATATCACACTGAAATTTCATGCCGATTTTGTGACGATTAGTTTGAAGATTTCCATGAACATATTTGAAGATTTTGACGATTTTTTTCTTCTAATATTTGACAATTTCATGCTTTATGTAGCTGGCAACTACATATGAGTAGAGCAGCTCTTTTATTATCTTAATATGAAGACAATAGAACACACAATATAAGATTTGTATGGTTGGGCCCTGGTTTTTGTATTGAATTTTATTTTGTTGAAAATTTAAATGCTGTTGGCAAAGCTACGCTTTCTTTGTTTTTATTATTATTGTTATTATAATGATTGTTGTTGTTTTTATTGTTTTTTATTATTTCTTTAAGGTCACTATTAAAGCAAGCCATGTACGTATGTGTACGTATTTAAATGCCTTAAATAAATATCATAAATAACACGTTCTACTTTCTCTCTTTCTCTCTCTCTCTCTCTCTCTCTCTCCAGCATACACAAACACTCTCTTTTGGTTATTTCTTCATAGGCAAACACTTATAATTTGTTTGTTTGTGTAACCATTTTAGTTTATTTTCCTTTCTTTTTTTACACACTCAAACTAAAACAAAGAAAACCGTAAGTAAGCTCAGCATGTGTATGGGCATGTGTATGTATGCGTGTATATGTGTAAAGAGAAATTGTAGTGAGTAAGTGTTTACACATCCAAACAATTTGTATAAAATTGGCGTTTTTATTTCATTCGTTTAATTTATACACAGTAAAGGTATATCACTTGGTAACATTTATTTTCCATTTAAAAGGTTTTCTTTTCTTCTCTCTCTCTCTCTCTCAAGAGAGAGAGAGTTTTTATTATAAATTTTGCTTTGTTTTATTTTATTATTTGACTTTTTCTTTGACAATATTGTTCTTTATTTTTGTGAATTTTTTTAAAGAAACCATAAATAAAGGTTTCCCTTACAAGATTTCCAGGAGTTCAACATTATTTGGTGATAAACATGGTGGTACAGTAGTCGCTTACAAATTAGAACCGCTTTGTTTTTAAGGCAATTCTAATTTCTGGAGGTCTTTTTCCGAATAAAAAATAAAAAATTTAACAGATTTCCTCTCAAAAACTAAAATTTTTATAAAATTTTTTTGATTCAATTATATTTGATAAAAACATACGAAGAAAACGTAGCAATTCATAAACTAGCCACAAAATACATAAAAAACATCAAAAACGGAGAAATCTATATAATTCGGTGATTCCCCTTTTTAGTTTTACAGAATAAAAAAATTTGGGGATTTCTTCTGCTAAAATAGCAAAACAAAAAAGCAAAAAAGGCTCATAATTTATTATTTTAAATTCGAAATTTAGAGCGTATAATGTCTTGCAAGCACTGATTTTAATTTCTGGAATTTCTAATTACTGGAGGTTCTAATTTGTGAGCTTCTATTGTATTGAGAATATTTCCGTCTTTTAAAAATTGCAATGCGACAAAAAAAAACACATCAAATACGGAAAAACGTATATAATTCGGTGATTCCCCTTTTTAGTTTTACAGAATAAAAAGAATTTGGGGATTTCTTCTGTTAAAATAGCAAAATAAACAAAAAACGCTAAGAAATTCGAATTTTAAATTCGAATTTTAGAGCGTATATTTTTTTTTTTTTTTTTGATTAAACGTGCACTCAGGGGATGACGCCTACCCATGCAGTGCATTGTGCAGGTTTAGGAAAGGTGGAAAGAGGGAAGATGGGAACGGAAACGAGTTGCTGCTGGTGACTATAAAATGGTCAGTGCTATACCTTCATCATTAGACAGCCTACAACAATCGTCCCCAAGAAGCCCGCTCACACCACTTATGTTCTGTGTGTTAATTTTATACAGAAGTGGCGGGACCTACAGTTTAAAGTCAACTCCGAATGACAGATTTTTGGGAAACTTTTCAAGAAGAGAAAGAGAAGAAATCGCCGAAAAAATACTTTTTGTATTTTTTTATTTTTGATGTCTGGCCTGGGACTCGAACCCTGGTTTTACGTCTAATAAGCCAGCACACTACCTACTAGACGACGGCAAGCACTGATTCTAATTTCTAGAATTTCTAATTACTGGAGGTTCTCATTTGTGAGCTTCTACTGTATTGGGAATATTTTCGTCTTTTAAAAATCCATCAAATCTTTTTGGAAAAAAGTTTTTATTCAACAATTTTTATTCAATCAATCTTAAAAAAAAGTTATTTTAAAATGAATATCAAAATATTTTTAAAATTTTAAAAGTTTTCTAAAAAAAAACAAAAAAACTAGAAAAAATACTCCAATAATTGTAAATAAATTTTTAAAATCCATTTAATTTTAAAACGTTCATTACAAGTTATACCTCACAAGGTGGTCACAGTAGTCTGGCAGATGTTTGGTTTAATGGGGTCCATCCTGTGTTTTTGTAATCAAATAAAAAATATTTTCAAAATAATTTGCAATACATAAGCATTTTATTTACTTATCCATGTGGTCATTACCATCTTTTAGTTAGGATTACAACTAAGCTTCTCCCACCACCCATGTTGTGCGTGTTAATTTTATACAGCAGGGGCAGGGGACCTAAAGTTTAACGATGACTCCATGCAACAGATTTTTGAGAAGCTTTTCTGGCAAATTTTATTTATTTTTAGAGTTTTTTTATTTCTGAAAATTTCTGAGAGGAAGGCGCCTAAGAAAAATTTTCTGACATCTTTCGTTGATTGCAGTCATGATGTCTGAGCTGTGGTTTGCATCTCGGGTTTGCGTGTAATAAGTCAACACACTACCTATTGGACTACGGCGTCTTCAGTAATCAAATTTATTCTAGATTTTCACATGATCCTAGCTCTTGAGGTTCTCAGTTTTATTGCCGAGTTTATAGTCTCTTATTTTGACTTCATATTTGGTGGTAGCCAGTTGAGGTCGTTAAGGTAAACGTGGTCACAGTTGTTACAGTTCCAAGAACGCTAAAAATTCCTAAGAGGAAGACGTCTAAGAAAAATTTTCTGTCATCTTTCGTTGTAGTCGTAATGTCTGAACTGTGGTTTGCGCCTCGGGTTTGCGTGTCATAAGTCAACACACTACCTATTAAACTACGCCATCTACTACTACTATTGATAGTCAATAGTCAAATTTATTCCAGATTTTCAGATGACCCTAGCTCTTGAGGTTCTCAGTTTTATTGCCAGGTTTATAGTCTCTTATAGCCATTTAAGGAAAACAAAGTCCTTAAGTTAAACAGGGTCACATAGTTGATTTATGTTACTTATGTACTATGAACTTATGAACTATCATTTGATAGCGGTCATTATAACAAGTGTTCTTGGAACTATATGATATTTAACTAGAGACTACAAGCTGAAGGGTGTTTTAAATCTTACTTGGTAGTATGTGCTTCCAATCTATATTATTTCCACAATTTAGATAGTAACCCCTCAGAAGTTTGTCGATTCGGGACTATAATATTCTTCAAGTACTCTTTGGCTAACCTCGCTTCGACTAACCTAACACACACAATTGATCATTACAAACCTTTAGTCAGGCTTTGCGACCTAGCATCAGACATTCCTACATAATCAAAATTCTTTTCTTTTTTGTGGGTTGATTGTGAAGACCCGCCATGAGTAGCGGGGGACCTACAGTTTAAATTCGATTCCGAACGACAGTTTTTTTTTTGAGAAACTTAACATGACAATTTTATTTTACTCTGACAGTTTTTGCCAGAAATCAGCCGAGAGGAAGTCGCCTACGAAATATTTTTTCAAATTTCATTTGCATCCGGGATGTCTGACCACACGTCTAATAAGCGAACACACTGCCTACTAGACTGCGGCGACTATATTAAGATGGTAACCCTTTAGAAATTATGTGATTCAGATAAACATCAAACCTCGCATAACTGTGGTCATATCCAGGTCCTCGGTAAGAACGAGGGGAACCAAGTTCGTTTCTTTGTTTCTAAACCAAGCTACTAAAGGAAAAGTACCCCAAACAACGGTAGTCAAGTGAAATTTAAAGGCCAAACCTATTTTAACTGTGTGCGTACCATAATCGGATACATCCCCTTCCCCCAATAGGAATTTAAAAAGTTACGTGGAAGCTTTATAAGTTTTTGTGTCATCTTTGTGTCAGAGGGCATTGGAATTTCACAGGAAAAAATTTACAAAATTCCCCTGGACAATAGAATTGCCATTTACCGTTGTATACAAACAACGCCCTCTATCACAATGTATTGTATTCGTGTGTTAGAGTACAGTGATGAGAAAAACTTTTCTCATTGATTTCTACGTTTTTTTCTTTTCTTCCTTTTGTACGCGAACCTCCTTAATAGTTACGTTCGCAGTTAATGAAAAATGAATGCGGCTTTCAAATTAAAATTGTTGCCTTCATCGCTGTGCGTTGTTTTCCGTGTTGCTTTCATAACTTACTTTTCCAAAAACAAACATTTTCTTGAACTTAAAAGTCTTTGAAATAAATTCCAGCAACAAAAAAAACAAAATTTTTAAGAACTGAGGCGTGGCGAGAAGCCCCCAACTCAAGAACTTATGGCCGGCTAAACTTTGTTTGTTTGCTTGTTGATCGAGAGCTGTAGGGTTAATTAAAATGTTAATGAAAAAATTATGTTAAAGGAAAATAATAGGATATAGCAACAATAACAACAACAACAGAAAATCTAATTATTTATTGGCCTGAGAAGTAACTCTTGACTGGCCCTTGTGTTGTTGGTTTAAGGAACCCCCTAAGTTGTGGTTACATTTTGTGGTGCATTGAGTCTGAGTTTGAGGTTTTCTTTTTTTTTTTTTGCTTCTTATTAAAGATTTTAAGATGTTTTCTTAAATCTTTTCATTTTTAATATAGAAAAAAACATAAATTGTGTTACAAAGTGAATGTAACCGCTTTAAAAAGCAATTAAAATGTCACCTGCCAGCACCGAAATGGGATTTTTGAGATTAAAGGAAATTCTTTAAAGCAAATTAAGTTAACTGGTGTGGTTATATTTTTTAAAGCCTTTTAAGGGTTAATTAGAAAGGATTAATTGAGAGCTTTTATATCATGCCTCACGCCTTGAGTCATCAGTTTAATCAGCCTTGCATGTAAGAATCTTTTCCAGGCAGGACTTCGTTACTTTCTGCTTTTTCTAAGGCTGCAAACAAACATTATTTTGGCTAAGTAAGACTGGTGCAGTCTCCAAAATATAACGAGTTCAACCATAGTTCCACTGAAGCACATCACAGAAGTCCTTGTTGGCTGTATAAATCATGGTATAGCCTCCAAAACATAACGGCTTCAATTATATTTCCAGTCAAGCGATGCACTAAAGTCCTTGTTGGTCTCAATATTTTTAATATTCTTTGCATACAGCGTTTATTAAATATTGGCAGTGACTGTATATACCATACGTTAACAGGAATCGTCCAAAAAATTCTGTCATCTCGACTATAACTGTAGGTTCTCCCCCACTTCTGTCTAAAATTGACCTAACACAGCATGAGTGGTTTGAGAAACTAGGTCGTAATCCTGACCTGAAGGGTTGTAATGACCAATTGAATGTGTGTGAGGTTAGTCAAAGAGTATTTAAAGAAGATTGTAGTCCCAAATCGCCTAACTTCTGAGGGGTTACCATCTAAATTGTGGAAATAATATAGATCGGGAGCTCATGGTACCAAGTAAGATTAAAAAAAACCCAAATGTCATGTAGTTCCAAGAAGGCTTGTTATAATGACGGCTGTCTATTGATAGTACACATAAGTAACATGTATCAACTATGTGACCCTGTTTATCTTAAGGACTTTGTTTTCCTTAACTGGCTACCATCAAATATGAAGGCAAAACAAGAGACCATAAACCTGGCAATAAAACTGAGAACCTCAAGAGCTGCAGTCATGTGAAAATCTAGAATAAATTTGACTACTGACTACTGAAGAGGCCGTAGTCTAGTAGGTAGTGTGTTGACTTATGACACGCAAAGCCGAGGTGCAAACCACAGTTCAGACATCACGACTACAACGATAGATGACAGAAAATTTTTCTTAGGCGCCTTCCTCTTAGGAATTTTCAGCGTTCTTGGAACTGTAACAACTGTGACCCCGTTTACCTTAATGACCTCAACTGGCTACCACCAAATATGAAGGCAAAATAAGAGACTATAAACCCGGCAATAAAACTGAGAACCTCAAGAGCGAGGATCATGTGAAAATCTAGAATAAATTTGATTACTGAAGACGTCGTAATCCAATAGGTAGTGTGTTGACTTATTACACGCAAACCCGAGATGCAAACCACAGCTCAGACATCACGACTGCAATCAACGAAAGATGTCAGAAAATTTTTCTTAGGCGCCTTCCTCTTAGCAATTTTTAGAAACAAAAAAAAAATCCGAAAGTAAATAAAATTTGCCATGAAAAGCTTCTCAAAAATCTGTTGCATGGAGTCATCGTTAAAATTTTGGTCCCCTGCCACTGCTGTATAAAATTAACACGCACAACATGGGTGGTGGGAGAAGCTTAGTTGTGATCCTAACTAAAAGATGGTAATGACCACATGCATAAGTAAATAAAATGCTTATGTATTGCAAATTATTTTGAAAATATTTTTATTTGATAAGCAAAAACACAAGATGAACCCCATTAAACCAGAAATCTGCCAGACTACTGTGGCCACCTTGTGTGGTATAAATGTGCCTTGTAATGAACGTATTAAAATTTAATGGATTTTAATAATTTATTTACAATTATTAGAGTATTTTTTCTAGTTTTTTTTTTTTTTTTTTTTAGAAAAAATTTAAAAATATTTTGCTTTTCATTTTAAAATAATTTTTAAAAAAAATTTTTTTTAAATTTTTTGTACTTTTTTTTTAATTTGCTGATTGAGTCAATGCTTTTACAAATTTTTTATTCGAAAAGCCAACAATTACACACACTGATTTATTAGCCTTTAAAATTTGATGAATTGCAACAAAAATATTCCCAGACGGGAAAACAAAAAATTGAAAAAAAAAATTGTTTTTTAAATTTTTTTAAAAATTAAAAAATTTTTTTAATTAATTACCACAACGGAAGTAATGATTTAGAAAACATTTTTAAGCACAGAAATTCGTAATTTATTTATATTTTATAACTTTTAAATAAAATTCGGTTTTTTTTTTTTGGAACTTTTTTTTTACAAAATTAAACACAAATAAACACGGTTTTAATACAAACAAGCGCCGGCGCTTTAACTAAGATTTAAAGGGGGGAGACACTCTATAGAAACACTAACAAAGCTTTTATACATTTTTACAAATTATTTTCTATAATTTTTTTTAATTTTTTTTTTTTAATTTATAAAAAAAAGATTTTTTTATTTTAATTTTATAAAAAAAAATTAAATTTTTTTTAATTTTTAATTTTTTAATATTTTTTAAATTTTTTTAATACAAAAAACACTGTTAAAATATTTATTTCTTTTGCTTTTCTTTAATTCATTTTCATTGCAAATATTTTTTTTAATTTTATTTTTATTTATTTTTGTATTTTTCCTTCTTTTTTTTTTTTTGTTATTTTTTTATTAAATTTCTCTCGCCGTAATTCATTTGAAACGGTGTTGTGTTATCGTTAACGTATAAAAATAAACTGGAGTCAGTAGTAACAAATAAAACTTTGCCATACGAATTTGAAAAACTTTTAAATTTCCCAATAAAAGTTGCTGTTAAATGCAAACGTTTTCGTTAACATTAATGTTAACAACATAACACTGTAATGTTATGCGCTGTTAACATAAAGTTTTTAAAGAGAGTCCTGAAATGTATGTCCGTATAACAGTTATATTAGGAGGCTTTTAGTAGACTCAGACCCAGCCACTAGCAATTATTAAATGTTAAAAGGAGAATGTAAGAGAGCTACAGGAAATGAAAATGCAAAAAAGCTTTCAGGAGTTGATTTTTAACATAAAAAGAGAAAGTTTTTCTAAAACTTTTTAAAAAAAATTAAATTTATCGTCCTGTTTTCATCTAGTCGCCCCTTATTTATTTAAAGAGATCGGGATCATTTGAAACAAACGTTTTATAAAAACAACAATGAGCCCAAAATTCTTCGGTTGCCACTATCCTTAGAACAATAAGGAGTCCTGCTCCACCGCTACACTCATCTGGCCCTTGAGGGACAGGAGGCGTACCAACCAATTAATTGGTCTTGGTCGTGACGCCATCTCGACTACAGTGGCCGTGCTAACAGGTCATTGCGTCATGGCTAGACATGCGGAAAGAATGAGGTTCCTATTTAATAACTCCGTGGATAAAGATCTGCTGAGGAAGAGGACACTGTTATTCACTTTCTTTGCTAGTGCACGTCTCTTGCTAGATGTAGATACGGGTTATTTGGCTCCCAATCCTTGTTAGCTTAACGGAACTTTCATCTATTGATATAAAGGGTCCGCCAAATGACTTTTTTTTTTGAAAATGCTTTAAAAAGAACGACTGAATATTTTCTCAAATTTCTTTTTTTATTTCAAAGTACAATCTTTCTGGTTAATAATGGAAAACAATTTTATTCAAATGGCTGCCTTAGCTGGCCATGCAGCATATTGTGAGCAGCTGTATTTCACCAATGGCTTCACGAATATTAGCCTTTAAAGCGTCAATTGCCTCTGGCTTGTCGGCGTAACACTTATCTTTGACGGCAACCCACAAATAATAGTCCAATGGTGTCAAATTGCAGCTACGAGGTGGGCAAACGACATCAGCTTTGCGGCTGATAATGCGATCTTCAAAAACAATGCGTAAAACTTCGATTGTAGCTTCGGCTGTGCCATCCTGTTGGAACCAAATGTTACCAATATCCACCTCTTAAATTTTTGTGAAAAAAATTCATTCAACATGTCCCGATAACGATCGCCATTGACTGTAACAGCCACTTTATGCTCATTTTCGAAGAAAAATGGCCCAATTATGACTCAGGACCAAAATCCGCACCAAACAGTGGCTCGTTTTGGGTGGGTCGGCTTTTCAATGTATGCGTGCGGGATTCCTATGCCCTTAGTGGGACAATTTTGCTTGTTTACATACCCGCCAAGATCAAAATGAGCTTCATCTGAAAAGATGATTTTTTTTTTTGCCAAAATCGGCATCTTCTGTAAGTCGATCGCAGGCCCACGCGGATACACAACCATATTCATTCAGCGGAAGGATAAAACTAATTATCTGTCAAATCAGACATGAGCTAAGTGTTACCATTCACGAAATAAGCACTAGTTGAAAAAAAAAACGTTAGATGGTGGACCCGATAGCTTCGTTTATCAAACTTGAATGGTTTCCAGTGCGGGGTAGTCGTGCTTTTGTTGTGCACCACCTTGCGCTGATCAACTTCTTACTCTTCCCTGATTTTGATGGAACTTTGTCAGTACAGGAACTGTGTTCACCCGTGGTGTGACCCCACGGGCCGCTATGCTTGCTCAAGTGAGCTTTGTATAACAACTGGACATAAAGCTAAGGGAAATGCAATTCGCATGAGACGCTTTTAATACAATATTCGGTAATAACTTCGGCAACTTTGCCAAGCGTACTACTTGGTGTATTTAAGTGCGCATGTCGTGCGCCATCTTTTTAACATTGGCCTTGGATTCCTCGTGGTATAGTGCCTGTCATCCGCGCAAGATTACCATGATTTCTCGAGACATGTATTATTATGAAATCGGGAATTTGCAACCAAAAAAATGGAAGATCCCGAGGAATTATGAATGAAAGCAATGGGATAATACCCGTGATTATAACGCCGATAATTTGACCGTGATTTGACAAAGCTTTAATATATTGGTCCAACTGAAATGGATATCTAGTGGGTCAATAGGGAATTTAAACAAAGATCCAAGGAAAAAACAAGGAATACGAGGTAACCTTATTGAGGATGTTTACTCTAAGTAAACCTTCTATCCAGGGATTCCTGTAACACCCAGGCATTCCTACATAACCAAAATTCTTCATTACATGAAGGAAACTAATGGGGTTTTCTGTGGTTTGATTGAACAACCTAGCTTCTCACACCACTTCATGTTGTGTGTGCTAATTTTATACATGGGTAGTGGTGGACTTATGATTTAAAGTCTCCTCCAAATGACAGGGGTTTGTGTAACTTTTCATGGCAAAGTTGCCGTGCTCTAGTAGGTAGTGTGCTGGTTTATTAGACGTAAAGACAGGGTTCGAGTCCCAGGCCAGACATCAAAATAAAATACAAAAAGTATTGTGTCGGCGATTTCCTCTCAGCAGATTTCTGGCAACAACTCTGAGAGTAAAGAAAAATTTCCATGAAAAGGTTCACAAAAATCTGTCGTTCGGAGTAGACTTTAAACTGTAGGTCCCGCCACTTATGTATAAAATTAACACACACAACATAAGTAGTGTGAGAAACTAGGTCAATAATCCTGACTGAAGGCTTGTAAGGATCAATTATGTATGTTTCATGGTAAATTTAATTTCATTTTCAAATCTGATGGGAGGGAGTCACCGAAATAATATTTGTTTTCATATTCCGTTTTTTTGGAAATGTATGAGTAGGGTTTTGAACCGTGGTTTCATGTCTAATAAGCCAACAAACTGTCTGCTAGACTATGACGGCTAAAAGACCCTTATATGCACAAAACTTGTCAAATTTTTGTTGTTGGTTGCGGCTTCAAAATAATTTCCTGATGCCAGTTCCTCAATTACACTTCAGGCCCTTAAGCAGCGAAAAATACAAACAATGTTGCCAATTCAAAAAAAAAAAAAGAACAAAATAAAGATTTTTCTTTATGGTTTTCAAGTAACATTTCCCGTATAACGAATTATGATTGCTGCAATCAAATTTCCTTATATTAGTACCCTAAGGACATGCAATTGACCTTGTAATTTGCCTCAGTATGAGTATGAGTTTGCTGTGGCCAAAGGAAAATCTTGGAGTTTTTTTTTGATGCCTTTTAATGCCTATAATTTACGTTCCCTGTTACCAGTTTGAAAAAATTTTTTTTTTTTTGTACAAAATAGGCGCCCCATAATCATGGCCTGCATCATTATTATTGTAGTTGACCCTGAGCAAAGCAACAATTTTTTTTTTTTGTGTTTGTAATTGAAACGCATGTCAAGACATTTTTATGGCACCGTAAGTGAAAATCTATTGACAATAATTTTTCATAAGAAATGTTTTCTAATTGAGAAGTTCCCATCATAAGTTAAAGGTTTTTTAAATTTATAAAGTAAACACAAGCACACATATACTGAGCACTAAAAGTGGGTAAACCCTATTAAAACAATTTATTTTCATAGGATAGCGAGAAAAGTAAATGAGATTAGTCGAATAAATTTCCAAAAATAAAAAAAATAAAATTATTTTAAAATTATAGTAGCTGTTGACTCACTTATGGCGCTCAGTGTACATACAAGTAGTGTTTGTTGGGGAATTTGATTGATAGTTATGACGTTGAATGATTCTCTCATTTGTTTTGCAATTGGGGCTTTTGCATTTAGACTCAGAAAGAGAGAGAAAAACAGAGAGAAAAAGAGAGAGAGAAAGAGAGAAAGAAAGAGAGAAAGAGAGAAAAAACACAAAAACAGAGCAACAAGTGTTAATAATATTGGTTGATTGTGTTATCGCTTGAATTACTTTTCAATGATGATTGAATTGAATTCGACAACAGTGTGTCAAGCATTGTTTGTTGCAAATGATTTTGCTGTTTAGCATGCTTACTTTCAGAGGTTTTTTTCCTTTTATTTAGTTTTTGTTTTGTTTGCAACACTGTAACACAACAATTGTTGTTTTTATTTTTTTTTTTTTTTTTCAATTAAACATTTCCTACTGGGCCTCCATAATAATAAAAATAATTGACGGCGAATTAAATTTATAGAAAAAAAATTTTTAAATTTTCTAAAAGTCATGGTCATTCGTTAGATAATTATTACAGCGACCAAATAGAGCAATAATAAATAGGGAAATAATTAAATGAGAGAAAAATAACAAATTTTTAATATAACTCCTCCGGCCCTAACGTTACCTAAGGAAAAAGTTCGATTATTTGACGTATTACGGTATATCCTGCCGATATCCTTAGCAGACACTTTGACGAAGAACTAAGAAGTTCAAATAAGTTGCAAATTCTCTCCTTTTCAATTGTATAACTTTCTGCAAATTATTACTGAAGTAATCCACAGTCGCTCTTCTTCAAATGTTTAACTCTCCTTTGTACGGTTTATCCTGCCAATATGCTAACCAGACACTATGACGAAGAACTATGGATGCCTCAACACAAGTATTATTATGTAACAAATGTCCGCCTTACAGTTCTGATTGTTCCAGATTCAGCACTGGATGTATTACGTTATTTTTAAGGTTATGTATGGTTTCTGTCTGTACTTAAATTACAAATTATTACTGAAGGAATACACTATGACGAAGAACTATCGATGCCTCCCTCAACCCAAGTATTATTATGTAACAAATGTCCGCCTTACAGTTCTGATTGTTCCAGATTCAGCACTGGATGTATTATGGATATTTTTAAGGTTATGCATGGTTTGTGTCTAGATTTAAGTTGCAAATTATTACTGAAGCAATACCCAGTCTCCCTTTTTCAATTGTATAACTCTCCCCTATAAGGTTTATCCTGCCGTTATCCTAACAAGACACTATGACGAAGAACTATCGATGCCTCTCTGAACCCAAATATTACTGTGCAACAAATGTCCGCCTTATAGTTCTGATAGTCACAGATTCCCCAAAAATATGCATTAAACTCATGAGAACTTGAACTGAAATGTTTAAGAATCAACTATTCAACCTATTATGGAACTTTGGCTTCAAACAGTGTACAAGATATGGATTTCAGAAAAGGACGATGGGTTTTACGTGGACCTAATTCCTAATGGTCCGCATGGACCTAATTCCACGGTGCTCTTCATACAGGGTGAAATACAATGCGGCTGCCAACGCCCCCAAATGTAACAGACTGTAACACCTAAGTACCAATTCGAAGCTATATATTTGGACGTGACATCCTCCTTGGTTAGGAGATGGATTTCAGACCGTACGATCGCTTGAAGAACTAACTATACTAGCCATAGGTGTAGCACCAAATGGCTAGACGCTGTTAAATATATGCAGAAACATCGCTGGACTAACCTTGCTCAAATGGAATTGCACTTCTGCATTATAAAACTGTCTGGAATTGATGTTTAGAATAAACCACACGGTTAATCTATGGAAGTGGTACGGAGTAACAGAAAACTAGGCCCTAAGAGTAAAGACTAACACTGCACTGTGGAGAGAATGCTTCATTGAAATGTGTAAATCGAATAATATCTTAATTGGGAGGGAACACTTTACCCACACAGAACGGTACACAAGGTTCTACGGGTATCAAACATCAACGCACAGACATATGTAATAAATGAAGAGACTATCACTAGCACAGATTCGACTTTCGGAATCTCATCATATCTTACACGAAATGTTAAATGGCATCTGGACAACCGCATAATTGTAAGGTGATCAGCCACCTCGGGGAATAAGGCAGAGCACAGGATCATTTACAGAAATAGTGACGAATTCATGAAGAGAAAGTGTCAAGTGAGTTCTGAGTCAATACCTACGCAAACGTTTTAAAGGCAATCGGAATAGCTTTAATGGCGAAGGAATATCTTGAGTTTTCTTGCATTAAAAGCGGTGATAGTTTGAGAAGTGTGTGAGAGTAGAGGCAGCAGCAAATTAACAATGAAGGAAACAAATCTTCATCTTGAGTCAGGTTATCTAAAAACAGGTTGAACATAGTAACCGGCTTTCTGATCGCCTTAATCCAAACAATAGCGTTTTTTGTGATAACTTGTTAGGCCGTTTGAATTAGCACTTGAAAGAAAACAACACGCTTTGGCCATGAAAATGTTGTTTTGCATCAGGACAATGCGGATACTTCTGAAAAAATTCATAAATAGGGCTACAAATTGCTCCCTCATGGGCCCAATTTTCCCAAATTAGCATCGAGTAAATATTTTTTGAATAAAGTTTTCTTCAACTAGGAAGTCCTACTACTCAGACCCTTATTGTATCCAGAAGTGCTTATAGAAAAAGCATTTCGTTTGGAAAAGTGTCTGTTGGATTGTATTTTTTCGAAAATGCTGCGGAAGGAACCGTTTAGGATCGCATGGTAATAAATTTTTTTGTCCTGCTATGGTAGATTACGAACTGGACGACATGTCGTTTAAGCAAGACAATGCCACGAGCAACATTATTCAACCAATTTGGAATTTATTGTATCTCGAAATATCCCGTAGTCCAATAAGTAATACCGTCGGCTTATTAAACGCGAACCGGTGGTTCAAGGTTAGGTCCGGTTAGGTTAGAGGACGTGTACTTGTCAATTCTGACAAGTACAGTATCCGGTAGTCGAATTGACCCCATTATACAACGTCCTAGCTTCTCACACCACTTATGTTGTATGCGTTGATTTTATACATGAGTGGCGGGACCTACAGTTTAAAGTGGACTCCGAACGACACATTTTTTGAGAAGCATTTCATGGCAATTTTTAATCTCAGAGTTTTTGCCAGAAATCTGCTGAGCGGAAGTCGCCTAAAAAGTATTTTCATATTTTCGTTTTAATGTCTGACCAGGGATTCAAACTCGGGCCTTTCGTCTATTAAGCCAACACACTACCTACTAGACTGCGGCGACTTCACCCGTGGTTCAAACCAACTCAGAAATGTCGAACAAAACGAACAGCAGCCTTCTGGCAAAAACTGTAAAAATAAAACAAAATTACCAAGAAAACTTTGTTAAAATTCTGTCGTTTGGAGACGACTTTTAACGGTGGGGGTCACAACTCGTGGATAAAGTTAAAACACACACAACATGTATGGTGAGAGAAGCTTGGTCGTAATTCTGACTGAAGGGCTGTGATCAGCAATTAAGTAAGTTAAGTAGGAAGTGTTCAGAATGAATAATTTCACGTTTTGGAGATGTCAATAGGCCACCTATATCAGATTGGATTATTTGAAAGCTAACATTCATCAAGCTGTTGCCGGTATAATGATTAAATCGATGCCTCCGTTATATAACATTCTAAGTCGAAAGTCGAACTGTGTTTAGAGTTATGAGTCCTCAAAGTTTTTATGGGTATTCTAGGTAGATTTTTCCCTATAACTTCGGAATGGATCGGCGCATCTTAACCAAATTTTGAGAGTAATTCAGTTAGAGAATGTAGAATTTAAATTTAATTAAATTCAAGAACATTAAAAGTGTTCTTAAGTGTACTTAGAACGTTATAGAATGAAGGCGTCAAAATGACGAACTATTTCGCACATAAAGGCTAGGGTCCAGGCATTATAATCAGAAAAAAGTTTCATTGAAATCATAGCTTCGTGTTCCAAGTAGTATTAACAAGCCTTAATGGTTCAAAGAGAAGATCTCTTGCTTTCTGTAATGGAAGGCCTATTTTGATGAGATTAAAGACGCATTAAATCAACAACAATTGAAAGCTTTCATTCAGAACTCTCCCTCTCTTTCTCTCTCTGTCTCTTTCTGTGTGTACATCAATTTATGAACTCATGCATACGATAACAAGGCATTTAACAAAATAGTTTTGCATTGCTAAGGGCCCATCAGAACATGTTCCACCTCTTCATAAATGATTGGGTGGGGGGGAAGGCATTTACAAAATAATTTATCAACGAACAGCATCAACAACAGCATTAGCATCAGCAACATGAGTATGGAAATTATTATCTCGACATTATGAATGGTAATCGATTTACAAAAAAACCCATAATTGAGATAAGTATACACACACATACCGCACACTAATGTTTAAATGAGTGCTGAGTGTGGGTGTGTGTGTGTGTGTGTGTGTGTTGTAATCCATGTTCGAAATCTAAAAATTGACAATAAAGTCAGTATCACCATCAGCATCAGCATCATCATTAACATCATTTACCGTTTTATAGTCATAGACACCAATGTTGTGTCAGACTCATTAGTTGTGTCACAACAGACAAACTAATACAGAGAGAAAGAGAAAGAGAGAATTAGTAATTCATAGCCAAGTAGTATGCCAATGTATTAATCATGACATTTATGTTGAGATTCTTTTTCTCTTTTTCATCTTATTTTTCTTATGTTCTGTCTATTCAATATTCCCTTCAATTTAGTCACTTGAGAGCGAGCAAGAGAGGGAAAGAGAGAGAGAGAGAGAGAGAGAGAACTAGTATTACAAACGGGTTATGATTTCTTGTACAGCACAATGTGTGTGTGTATGTGTGTTACGAAAGAGAAGGGTTTTGGAATTCAATTTCTCTATGCGTGTGTGTATGTATATGGCTGTGTATCCAGTGTCTGTTTTGTGCTTTCAATGTGAGTTTAACACGAAAGTATTGGTGGATGGTTGGGCTGACCGCCTTGTTTATGATTTTCAAGTCTCTTGTACGAGATTTAAGTTTACAAGTGCCATTGTTCGTGTCATTGTAATCATGTCTTGTGCCAGCAACAAAAGATTTTTTTTTTTTTGTTCATGAATTTCTATGACTTAATCGAGATCCTTTAAAGGAAATCTCTACAAATCGTACACTCAAGAAAATGTTGCCAATAAAAATAGATAGAAAAGCATTTCAAAGTAGGAAGTGTGATGAAAAATGTTTGTCGCTTTATTGAAACCCAGAGGGTAAACTACATACCAACCGCTTTAAAAATGGATTACATCTTGAACCTTAAAACGTTGTCTGTCAAAGGCTCTGTAAGTGTACGCTAGTGGTTTAAAAGTGTTAGGTAAAATAGGTTGTGGTTTGTAGCAGAACTTGAGTATGATGCCAGACTATCGTAAAATCTTTTGTCATTTCCGGGGATCCCCATGACAAGGGCATAAGGATACGCTCGGAAAATTGTGTTGTGGATGAATGAAGCCTAAGCGAGTACTAAACTCAAGTTGTTAGGTTTTGTAGGAAGTCTGTTGGCTTATTAGAGGCGTGTAAGTAAAATGGGTTGTGATTTGTGACTGAAATTGAGCATGATGCCAGACTATCGTAAAATGTCTTGTGAATTTCAAGGATCCTTATCACAAGTGTTTAGGGATACAGTCGGAAAATTTTGTTGTGGATAAATGAAGCCTAAGCGAGTACTAAACTCAAGTAGTTAGGTTTAGTAGGTAGTCTGTAGGCTTATTAGAGGCGCGTAAGTAAAATGGGTTGTGGTTTGTGGCAGAACTTATGCATGATGCCAGGCTATCGTAAAATATGTTGTGAATTTTGAGAATCCTCATCACAAGTGCATAGGGATATACTCGGAAATTGTGTTTTGGATGAATGAAGCCTAAGCGAGTACCAAACTCAAGTAGTAGGTAGACTCGTAAGTAGTCTGCTCGGCTATTAGAGGCGTGAGTAAAATGGGTTCTGGTTTGTGGCAAAACT
Source organism: Sarcophaga peregrina (assembly GCA_014635995.1). NCBI lineage: Eukaryota > Metazoa > Arthropoda > Insecta > Diptera > Sarcophagidae > Sarcophaga > Sarcophaga peregrina. Next base: position 40,168,325 of record CM025793.1, read on the forward strand.
TGAGTATAATGCCAGACAATCGTAAAATCTGTTGCGAATTTCGAGGATCCTCATCAGAAGTGCATAGGGATACACTCGGAAATTGTATTGTGGATAAATGAAGCCTTTACGAGATATAGTAGGTAGTCTGTTGGCTTATTAGAGGCGTGAATAGGTTGCAGTTTGTGGCAGAACTTGAGTATGATGCCAGACTATCGTAAAATCTTTCGTGAATTTCGCCACAAGGGCATAGGGATACACTCGGAAAATTGTGTTGTGGATGAATGAAGCCTAAGCGAGTACTAAACTCAAGTAGTTAGGTTTAGTAGGTAGTCTGTTGGCTTATTAGAGGCGCGTAAGTAAAATGGGTTGTGGTTTGTAGCAGAACTTGAGTATGATGCCAGACTATCGTAAAATATGTTGTGAATTTTGAGAATCCTCATTACAAGTAAATAGGAATATACTCGGAGTTTGTATTGTGGATGAATGAAGCCTAATCTAGTACCAAAATCAAGTAGGTAGGGTTAGTAGGTAGTCTGCTCGGCTATTAGAGGCGTGAGTAAAATGTGTTGTGGTTTGTGGCAAAACTTGAGTATGATGCCAAATTATCGTAAAATATGTTGTGAATTTCGAGGATCCTCATCAGAAGTGCATAGGGATACACTCGGAAATTTTGTTGTGGATAAATGAAGCCTAAGCTAGTACTAAATTCAAGTAGTTAGGTTTAGTAGGTAGTCTGTAGGCTTATTAGAGGCGCGTAAGTAAAATTGGTTGTGGTTTGTAGCAGAACTTACGTATGATGGCCAACTATCGTAAAATATGTTATGAATTTTGAGGCTCCTTATCACAAGTGTTTAGGGATACACTTGGAAAATTTTGTTGTGAATGAATGAAGCCTAAGTTAGTACCAAACTAAAGTAGGTAGGGTTAGTACCTGTCTGCTCAGCTATTAGAAGCGTAAATAAAATGGGTCGTGGTTTGTGGCAGAACGTAAATATAATGCCAGACTATCGTAGAATCTCTTGTGATTTTCGAGGATCCTTATCACAAGTGCTCAGGGATAGGCTCGAAAAAATTGTTGTGAATAAACGAAGCCCAAGTGAGTACCAAAGTAAAGAGGCCATAGTCTAGTGGAGAGTATGTTGGCTTATTAGAGGCGTGGGTAAAATGGGTTGTGGTTTGTGACAGCACTTCTACATCAAAAACTTGCAAAGAGAGACAGACATCTGCTCCATTGCAATAGCTTTGCAATAGAATTCATTAATATTCCTACGGCTACCAAATATGTGACAGAAACAGAGTGTTAACTTAGAATGTAATGCCAAACTATCATAAAATCTTTTATGAATTTTCAGGGATTTCGGGGATTTTTACAAGGGTATAGAGATATAAATGGAGATTGGATCTTTGGATGAAAAAATCCGAAGCGCGAGTATAAAACTCAAGTCGCCGTAGTTTGGTAGAGAGTATGTTGGCCTATTAAACGGCAACCCATGCTTCAAGCTACAGCTTAGACATATTTAACAAAAGGAAATACGGGCAGAAATATTTCTTTTAGCGACCTTCTCTTAGCAGACTTCTGGCAAAAGCTCTGAGAGTAATTACAAAATTACCGCAAAAAAGTTCCATAAAAAATTCGTCCTTCGGAACAGACATTACACTGTAGGTCCCATTACTTATGTGTAGAATTAATACACACATAACGTAAGTGGCGTGAGAAGCTAACTAATTATCCTAACTAAAAGATGATAATGAGCAATTAGGTAAGTAAAACTAATTTGCTGAGATAGATAGTGAAATACATCACCATACAGAGATAGAGTGGATATGTTAAGTATACACATAGCCTAAGTTGAGTGAACTTAAAACACGTGAACCCATGCCTCAAACCCTAGCTCGGACATAGTAGACAAAAGGGGAATACGGATTACAAATCGTTCTCAATCAATTTCTTGAACTTGTTGTTCGTAGTCGACTATAAACTGTAGGTAACGCCACTCACGTACAAAATTAACTCATGCTACGTAAGTGGTGTGAGAAGCTAGGTTGTAGTCCTGACTAAAGGTTTATAATCACCAATTAGATAAGTAAAATTAAATTACAGTTAAAGGTGGTGAAGTACATTAGCACTTAGAGAAATGGATCTAAAGCATAAGCTCAGCCTGTCTTGATGAAAATTTGTATCAATTCATGTCATTTTTATTGAAATTTTCAATGTTTTTCATTTATTTTGTTTCGTTTTATTAATTTTTCTATCGATACTTGAAAATGTTTTTCAAATTCTTCATTCATTCGTTTTATTAATTTTTCTTTTCGAGTGTAAGTATCTATCGATACTTGAAAATGTTTTTCCAGTTTTTCATTCATTCGCTTCATTAATTTTTCTTTTCGAGTGTAAGTATCTATCGATACTTGAAAATGTTTTTCCAGTTCTTTATGCCTTCATTCATTCATAACATTGATGTAATAATTGTTGATATCAATGTTGATATTGATGTTTATGTTGTAAATAAAATCCAAATAATATTTGAGGTAATATTTATACGAAAATTACTCAAGCACTGCTATCAACAACAACAACAATATGAGAAAATATGAATTACGTAAACAGTAAACACTAGCTGAGATAGACGAGAAGGAAGGATTTCATAAAAATTCGAATGAAAATCTGGTACACTTTATAAGGAACATGAAATGAAATTCCTAAATTTCCGTTTCCTGTAAAACACACACACCCACACATGCTCATCTAAATGTTTGACACTGATGCTTCAAGCGAAACAATGCCGCTCAAAGTATTGAACTACCGTGATATCACGGTGACACCGTGGGAACCATGGACCAGCATGCGTGTGAACGCGCTCCCTACGGATGTGAATGATCGGAGCCTAACTGTATAGGCATCAGAATTGATACCAGTAAGATTCTGATTATGGCATACTGGACTATACTGCAACATTTGGATTTGATGACATGGGCTGGCAGATGGAGTAATCTGTTACCAATATGGACTGGGGTGAAACCTGGCCCAGACGGCTTTCAGGCTAATACGATATCTGTCTCCGTCCCGTTAAAACCTGGCAAGCCTTGGAGAACGATCTTGGATTCGTCCCGTTGAGTTGGGGTGTAGGGGCAGTTAAGAATCTCTTCTGTTTAGCTCCCGGTCTGGCTCTGAACACATGCTCTCATGAGGACTTGTGTCAACCCTCGCATGGCCTCCCTGCATTGCAAAGATAACCATGGGACCACAACAAGGGTAACTACACAACGGATCCAAGACAACGGCTTCAAGTTGGGACCCAATAGAATGGAATTTAATATAATAAAACAAAATCAAGAACTTATAGGCGTTACTTCTCCAGCCGGCACCGAGGGTGCAAAGGAGATTCAGCAGGACAGCCCTTTCCTGAATCCTTTCCGGAGGGCTTCGAGGTTGCTCCACTCACCACCGCTGAAGCAGAATGGCGAGAGATCTCTCTCGTCACCACCGGAGTTACAGAGGAGCAAAGCTCCTGAAAAGGAGGTGGATGATTTCACCAAGCTAGGCGATAAAATTTCGGAACTAGTAGAGATGATGGGCGGAGGAAGAAGGTCCATACACCAAGCGATGCGTGATTTAGTGGCTTCTATATCGTCACTATACCAGCAGGCCGCTAAGGATAAAGGAGCAGAGCAGGAGAAGAAGGTCAAAACAAACGATAGAAGCACACAGACGATCCTGCAGCAGCAGACGCCCTGTATTTCCAAGAGGCAGAGAGATGAATTGGAAAAACCTAGGGGAACACCACCGAAGAAGACTAGAACAGCCCGTCCTCGTGGACAAATTAAGCCTGCCGCCGAGACTAGGGCTAGTGACTCAACGGCGAAACCAGCAACTACTAATAACCAGGCTATGGTAGTGCCTGCAGCGGCAGAAGAAGACACCCAGGAGCACAACGATTGGATCGTGAAAACTAGGAAGCGCAGGAAACCTCCAAGACCGGAAGCAGTGATAATAAAGCCAACCGAGAACCTATCTTTTGCCGACATCCTAAGAAAGGTCAGGAATGCCCCAGAGCTTAAATCAGTTGGTGAGGATGTCCAACTGGTGAAGAAGACGCAGAGGGGCGAAATCCTCCTGGAGTTTAGAAGATCAACCGAGGTGGCTACGGAGATGCACCGTTCTAAGCTAAGGAGCTTATTGGCCGAGGAGATAGAGGTCAGAACAATAACTGAGGAGGCCACATTCGAACTAAGATACTTGGATGAAGTAACAACCGAGGACGAAATAATCGCCGCATGGAGGGACCAAATCGGTGAAATACAACCGACGGCTCTCAAGACGATCAGAAACGTTCCAGGGGGTACTAGAACGGCGATAATCGCAATCCCTGTGAGGCTGGCAAGCAGGGCAGAAGAGGTTGGTAAACTGCGAGTAGGTTGGACAGTTTGCCGCTTATTGAGGAAAGTAACTCCGAAGAGATGTTTCAAGTGCCTGGAGTTCGGGCATGTGGCAGGAAAGTGTCGCAGTAATAGCGACTGGTCCAAACACTGCTTCAAGTGCGGAGGGCAGGGTCACTTTGCCAAGACCTGTGGTCGCGACCCTCACTGCCTTCTCTGTAGAGGCGATCCGGATGCTGACGCGAAGCATATCACGGGTGGACATAAGTGCGCACATTACCTGGCAGCACGACGGAAGTTGACATACGCAGGTAAATGAGAATCCTGCAGTTGAACTTGAATCATTGTGAAGCGGCGCAGGAGCTTCTTAATCAGACGGTGCGTGAGCAGAAGATAGACTTGACAATACTGAGCGAGCATTACAGAGCGCCTGGAAACCAACGTTGGATAGTCAGTAAGTGTAAAGCTTTGGGAAAGCTTTGTGAAATGTACCGTTAATGGGGTACATTTCCTCAGCTGTTATCTTCCCCCTAGCCTATCAATAGAAGACTTTAGATGCAGAATAGATGACATCGTTAATGAAGCGAGGAACCTGAGGCCTGTGGTAATTGCCGGGGACTTCAATGCTTGGGCAGTGGAGTGGGGCTCGGCTTATACGAACCCAAGAGGAGAATGCCTACTTGACGCATTTGCAACGTTAGAGGTTGTTTTACTTAATAGTGGTGACAAGGACACATTTTCGAGAAATGGACGCTGCTCTAAAATTGATCTGACATTCGTCAGCGACTCCCTGGCGACCTTATCTACCTGGATGGTGTCTGACACCTATACACATAGCGACCACCAGGCTATTATTACTGAGATCCGGGAACGCTCTACGGAACGTAACGTTCCTCCAGCACCGCCGAATCCTCTTTGGAAAGACTCCACTTTTGATAGGGAAACTTTTGTCCTCACATTGGAGGACACTCGGTTGTCCGGGAATGCGAATGACAAGGCGACGGAATTAATGCGCTCCATAGCGGAGGCTTGCAACGCATCTATGGCAAGGAGGCGTCACCTGCCTAGGAAGAAGCACGTATATTGGTGGAACGCGGATATAGCAGATTTAAGGCGTGAATGTAACCGCGCACGGCGGTTGTTCCAAAGAGCCAGAGGCCGTGCAGAATTTGCGGAACTACGGGAAAGATATAGAAGATGTAGGACCAGCCTTAATGGAGCAATTGCGCATAGCAAGAGAAGGTGCTACAGGGAAATGTGCGCCGATGTGGACGAGAATCCCTGGGGAACTGGATACAAGGTGGTGATGAGAAAGCTGAACTGCTTCCGACCACCAGCAACGACAGATGCGGCTAAGCTGCAATCAATTGTTGCGGAGCTTTTTCCGCGCAAGGCCGAAATCACATACTCCGTGCGAGATATGCGGTCACCTGAGGAAATCCCACGAGTTAGCAGGCAAGAATTGGAAGCAGTCTGTGTGGACATGAAACTCAATAAAGCACCGGGGATCGACGGGATCCCAAACATTGCGCTTAAGGAGGCCATTAAAAGTAACACTGAGCTGTTTAGACAAGTGTTTGACGCTTGTATTCAGGAAAGGACATTCCCTAGGATATGGAAAAGGCAGAGACTGGTTCTCATTCCAAAGGGTAACAACGCGCATGATGCATCGGGATACCGCCCGCTCTGTATGATTGACACAGCTGGGAAACTTTTGGAGAGGATAATTTGTAGGAGACTGGAAGCATTCTTGGGAGAAGACGGCTTGTCGGATCGCCAATTTGGTTTCCGGAAAGCCCGGTCCACGATAGATGCAATAGAGATGGCTATGACAATAGCAAAGGATGCTATCAGCGGTGAGCGCTGGCTTAATGGCGACAAGGAGTACTGCGCTATCATCACCCTGGATGTCAAAAACGCATTCAACTCTGCGGATTGGGATACCACTTTAGCAGCCCTAGATGGGAAGGATACACCGAATTACTTGATGGAGCTTATTAGAGACTACTTTAAGGATAGAGTGCTCTTATATGACACAGATGTTGGCAGGAGGTCATATACGGTATCGGCGGGGGTCCCGCAAGGTTCCGTGCTGGGCCCAATACTATGGAATGTCATGTATGATGGTGTACTTAGGCTTAGACTCCCTAGAGGTACACAAATCATTGGTTTTGCGGATGATATTGCCCTGGTGATAAGAGGAAAACATTTGGATGAATTGGTGAGAACGTGTAACACTGCGGTTGGCATAGTCAGGAGCTGGATCACGGGAATAGGTCTCAAACTTGCTGATCACAAGACGAATGTGCTACTTATAAGCAGTAGGAAGAGGATGGAGTTTATTACAATAACGGTAGGTGATCAGCGCATAACATCAAAACAGGCGATTAAATATCTGGGAGTAATGATTGATAACAGGCTTACGTTTAGGGAACACTTGACGTACATCGGCGAAAAGTGCGCGGCGACAACAAATGCACTTGCTCGAATAATGCCTAACCTAGGAGGCCCAAAACAAGAGAGGAGGCGGTTACTGATGAAGGTTGTGACATCAGTCGCTATATATGCAGCCCCTATATGGGCCGGGGCCATGGATAAGAGGACCTATAGAGCAGGAATGGAAGGAGCCTACAGGAGATCAGCTCTCAGGGTAATTTCTGCCTTCCGCACGGTGTCTACTGATGCAGCGTTCGTGATTGCGGGGATGATGCCTCTGAAGCTAGTAGTAGATTTAGAAAGGAGGAAACGTGACACGAGGAGGGGATTGGATCTTTCCAACCCAGGTCAGTTAGTGGATGATGCTATGGATAGATGGCAGCAGGATTGGTCCAATTCCACTAAGGGAAGATGGACCCACAGACTCTTACCGAGCATAGGCGTATGGACAAAAAGAAGACACGGTCAGGTGAACTTCCACCTGACTCAGTTGCTAACGGGCCATGGTTGTTATAGGGCTTATCTCTATAAGTTTGGTCACGACGTAGATGAGGCATGCCCAGAATGCCGTGATGAAAGGGAGACGGCGGAGCATGTTTTCTTTGATTGCCCGCGATATTCTGCTCAACGAAATTGCCTGGAGAGATCAATAGGATTCCAGGTAACGCCCGAGAATATAGTAAACCTGATGTTAATCTCAAGTGACAATTGGAACGCAGTATGTGTTTTCGCACGGAATGTATTGACGCAGCAAAGATTGGCTGAGAGAGCAAGATCAGCGGAATTTGAAGGCAGCATTCGCTGAATCACCACCCCCCCGAAGTAATACTTGATTGTGGTCCCGGGGGGGGCGAAAGGTTGAAAGTGTGTGATGAGGTTGGTTTTTTAGTACGTATGCGCTTAGCAAGCCGAGAGTAAGTCTTGCGGCGAATCGTGCACTTTGGTAGGCCGGGCTACCAAGGTCTTTCGAAGATTTTCCAACCTTAGCTCGCATAGCTAAAAAAAAAAAAAAAAAAAAAAAAAAAAAAAAAAAAAAATGTTTGCACAACTGTCACACCTAAAGAAATCAACACATGGGCTATGTAATAAGGAAGTAAGGAAAGCGGAGCGGAAGGGAATGTATTTTATTGAAGAAAATAATAATTTATGCTGGTAATAAATGATTGTTTTGGTGTTATTGCTGTTATTTTATTGTTATCTATAAAAATGAACAAAATGTTCGTATATTTTATTGGTAAACATTTATTCAGCATTTCTACAAGTCAAATATTCCATAATACATGTATACATGGATGTACTTATAGTTCGCATTAAAAGAAAATGTACATTAAAAAAAGTATACATTAATAAATTACCGTTATTTTTATTTTTAAATTATTTCATTGACAGTTTTTAAAATTAAAAACGAAAAAAAAAATTACAAAAAATTTCGAAATTTTTTCGGGTACAACCCTCAAGTGGTAAAAGTTCAGTTTGATGATTGTTAGAATTTTAAAACATTATCTGTCAAACTCTCTGTAAGTGTACGCTAGTGGTTCAAAAGTGCTGTGGTTTGTGGCAAAACTTGGGTATGATGCCAGACTATCGTATAATCTCTTGTGAATTTCGAGGATCCTCACCAAAAGGGTATAGGGATACACTCGAAGTACTAAACTCAAGTAGTTAGGTTTAGTATGTAGTCGGTTGTCTTATTAGAGGCGCGTAAGTAAATCGGTTCTGATTTGTGACAGAACTTGACCATGATGCCAGACTATCGTAAAATCTGTTGTGAATTAAAAGATCCTTATCACAAGTGGATATGGATACACTCGGAAATTGTGTTGTGGATAAATGAAGCCTAGACGAGTACCAAACTCAAATAGGTAGTCTTTTGGTTTAATTGAGGCGTGAGTAAAATGGGTTCTGGTTTGTGGCAAAACTTGAGTATAATGCCAGACAATCGTAAAATCTGTTGCGAATTTCGAGGATCCTCATCAGAAGTGCATAGGGATACACTCGAAAATTGTATTACGAATAAATGAAGCCTATGCGAGGTGTAGTAGGTAGTCTGTTGGCTTGTTAGAGGCGTGAATAGGATGCAGTTTGTGGCAGAACTTGAGTATGATGCCAGACTATCGTAAAATGTTTCGTGAATTTCGCCACAAGGGCATAGGGATATAGCAGCACTTGAGTATGATGCCAGACTATCGTAAAATCTCTTGTAAATTCGAAGCTCATTATCACAAGGGTATAGGGATACACTCGGAAAATTTTGTTGTGAATTAACGAAGCCTAAGCGAGTACTAAACTCAAGTAGTTAGGTAGTCTGTTGGCTTATTAGAGGCGCGTAAGTAAAATGGGTTGTGGTTTTAGCACAACTTGAGTATGATGCCAGACTATCGTAAAATATGTTGTGAATTTTGAGAATCCTCATTACAAGTGAATAGGAATATAGTCGGAGTTAGTATTGTGGATGAATGAAGCCTAATGTAGTACCAAACTCAAGTAGGTAGGGTTAGGAGGTAGTCTGCTCGGCTATTATAGGCGTGAGTAAGATGGGTTGTGGTTTGTGGCAGAACTTAAATATGATGCCAGACTACAGTAGAATCTCTTGTAATTTTCGAGGATCGATATCACAAGTGCTCTGGGATAGTTTCGAAAAAAGTGTTGTAAATGAATGAAGCCTAAACGAGTACCAAAGTAAAGAAGCTATAGTCTAGTGGATAGTATGTTGGCTTATTAGTGGCATGAGTAAAATGGGTTATGGTTTGTGGCAGCACTTATACATCAAAAACTTGCAAAGAGAGACAGACATATGCACCATAACAACAACTTTGCAGTGAAATTCAATGCTATTCCTACGGCTACCAAATAAGTGACAGTAACAGAGTGTTTACTTAGAATATAATGCCAAACTATCATAAAATCTTTTATGAATTTTGAGGGATTTCGGGGATCATTACAAGGGCATAGGGATATACCCGGAGATTGTTCTTTGGATGAAAAAATCCGAAGCGCGAGTATAAAACTCAAGTCGCCGTAGTTTAGTAGACAGTATGTTGGCCTATAAGTTGGCAACCCATGCCTCAAACCCCAGCTTAGACGTTTTGAATAAAAGGAAATATGGGCAGAAATATTTCAGCGAAAGGCATAAACTCTCAGAGTTATTAAAAAAATTACTGCGAAAAAGTTTCATAAAAAATTCGTCCTTCGAAATAGACATTAAACTGTAGGTCCTGTCACTCATGTATAGAATTAATACACACATAACGTAAGTGGCGTGAGAAGCTAACTAATAATCCTAACTAAAGGATAATAATGAGCAATTAGGTAAGTAAAACTAATTTGCTGAGATAGATAGTGAAATACATCAGCATATAGAGACCAGAAGTAGATATATTAAGTATAAACACAGCCTAAGTTGAGTGAACTTAAAACACGTGAACCCATGCCTCAAACCCTAGCTCGGACATAGTAGACAAAAGGCGAATACGGATTACAAATCGTTTTCAGTAACCTTAGCTGAGCAGTATTCTATAAATTTCGTGAACTTGTTGTACGTAGTCGACTATAAATTGTAGGTAACGCCGCTCACGTATAAAATTAACTCATGCTACGTAAGTGGTTTGAGAAGCTAGGTTGTAGTCCTGACTAAAGGTTTATAATCATCAATTAAATAAGTAAGACTAAATTGCAGTTAAGTGTGGTGAAGTACATTAGCACTTACAAGCCAGAATTGCATCTGAAGTATAAGCTCAGCCTGTCTTGATTAAAATTTGTATCAATTCATGTCATTTTTATTGAAATTTTCAATGTTTTTCATTTATTTTGTTTCGTTTTATTAATTTTTCTTTTCGAGTGTAAGTATCTATCGATACTTGAAAATGTTTTTCCAGTTCTTTATGCCTTCATTCATTCATAACATTGATGTAATAATTGTTGATATCAATGTTGATATTGATGTTTATGTTGTAAATAAAATCCAAATAATATTTGAGGCAATATTTTATACTAAAATTACTCAAGCACTGCTATCAACAACAACAACAATATGAGAAAATATGAATTACGTAAACAGTAAACACTAGCTAAGATAGACGAGAAGGAAGGATTTCATAAAAATTCGAATGAAAATCCGTCACACTTTATAAGGAACATGAAATGAAATTCCTAAATTTCCGTTTCCTGTAAAACACACGCACCCACACATGCTCATCTAAATGTTTACACAACTGTCGCACTTAAAGAAATCAACACATGAGCTGTGTAATAAGGAAGTATGGAAAGGGGAGCGGAAGGGGATGTATTTTATTGAAGAAAATAATAATTTATGCTGGTAATAAATGATTGTTTTGGTGTTATTGTTGTTATTTTATTGTTATCTATAAAAACGAACAAAATGTTCGTATATTTTTTTTGGTAAACATTTATTCAGCATTTCTACAAGTCAAATATTCTATAATACATGTATACATGGATGTACTTACAGTGCGTATCAAAAGAAAATGTACATAAAAAAAAATATACATTAATAAATTACCGTTATTTTTATTTTAAAATTATTTTATTGATAGTTTTTAAAATTAAAAAGGAAAAAAAAATTACAAAAAATTTCGAAATTTTTTTCGGGTACACCCCTCAAGTGGTAAAAGTTCAGTTTGATGATTGTTAGAATTTTATTCATGGTGTACAATTCCTTTTGACGCTCACTGTATGTTTGACTGGTTGTCTGTATGTCAGTATTAAACACTGTGCCATCAAGGCTGCCTACAGCTGAGGTAATAATGAGGCCGTGAGAGTCTAGAAATAATCCTTGTGAAATAATTGGAATTCTTTCAATAACTTTATGGTTACAAATGACAAGAAGTTAACTAAAAACTGCCTTTATACTGTGTTTCCTGGCTTTGTACTTTAATTCTTAGCGATTCAGAGGAGAGTGAAAAAAATTGTTCTGAAAAGTCTCTTTCGTAAGCTTCTGAGCGACAACCAGGAAAGTTTTTGAAGTAGATACATACCAGAGATCAGCAATGAATCGCTTTTCCGCTACTCGTAAGCACTCATGCAATTTTGAGTATGAGTGAATCAACAGAATTGAAATTCAACTACTCTGATCCATTCGTACTCAGTACGACATTGATTTATAAGTGTAGGTTACAATGAGTATGAGTATCAAACATCATTGAGTTCAAACTCACAATATTCAAAAGACAATTGATTCAAATTGAAAAATACTTATAATACTTATAAGTGATTCGAGTCATCCAAATCATTCATAAAAATTTACAGCTTTTGTTGTTGTTGCATATACAAACAAAGAAGAAAGGAGAGACATAGACAACAAGCAAAGCATGCACACAATATTCTTGTGAGTGTTGCAGTGCTCGTACGCGAATCATACTTATTTTGCGCTTCGTGTAAATGTTAAGTAGATATGAGTCGAAATCAAAACCATCACGCATATTGTTAAGCATGAATACGATGAGTACTTTCAACTTTGAGTGTGAGTAGTATGACTTCATATTAAAGTAAGTATGTACTGCGTATAAGTCTCAGAAATTATAAGTATGACTCGAATCTACTTCATCGTTTTGAAGTACTCGTTGCTGATCTCTGATAGATACACACATATTAGCCAGTACAAGCCCTTAATCAGGAATATGAACTTTTTCTCTGCACACCACTTATGTTGTGTGTGTTTATTTTATACATGAGTGGCGGGTCCTACAATTTTATTTACTCCTTAGAATTTTTGGCCAAAAATCTGTTAAGAGGAAATCACTGAAAAAAATTTTTTCGTATTTCGTTTTGTTCGAGATATATGAGCTCGAGTTTGAACCGCAGTTTCAAGTCTATTAACCCATTGTATGTGCATTTCAGTCATACGATATACTCTAATAGCGAATGTTGACAACGACAATTTATGTCTCCTTTTAACTGAATAGAATTTCTGAGCTTCTTACTTCAACAAAACACTATAAAAATCTCTTCCTATTGTCGAATATATTTTGCAGCCCTTCATTTTGAACAATGTCCGTAAAACTCTATTGCATCGATCTTATTTTGATTTGCTTATTGGCGTGATACTGTTCACAATCCCTTTCCTAATGATTTCTTCATCGATATTTGTTTAATTCATTCACAGATAATGCTAAGCGATTGTATTATTTTCTTGGTATCTTTGAATGTTATTTTAATTAATTAATTTTAATGAAAGGAGGCCTATTTTCAAAGTCATAAGTATTAACAAACATTGTGATTTAAACGCTAATAAACTCCAGCATAACTTTAGAGTGCACATTCTGATGCAATTTTGGAATTAAAGGACCCCTTTTTTTTATTTCGTTTTCTTTCGTTTTCAATAGAAATGTCTGGCTTAGGGTTTGACCCGAAGTCTCAGTTCTAACAAGTCAACGCACTATCTACTAAACTAGCGCAAATATGACGAACCTTAATAAAAGAAAAAGTGATGAAAAAACTGTCTTCCATATAATATTCTAATGACTCTACATAACAATGATAATAATACCTTGGAGCCTATCTACCTTGAGGCCTATCTCCAGTATTGTTGACCCAAGAAAATGTGTTTAATTGATCATCAATTGAATAGTTGTTTATAGAAAGCCTTTAAAGCTTCCCTATATTCCAAAATGTTTCAGGAATTTTGCTTAAATTTTGCGAAAATGGGCCTATTTACTTGATTAACAGTCTAAAAAATGTTTCATTTCAAAGAATAATATTTTTAACGTAATAAAAGTGGAATTTTATTTATTTTCAATAAAAAAAAGTTTAAAATTTCAAGAAAACTTTAACTTTTCTCTTTTAAATTTTTCAAATCTTGTGTTTGAATTCCAAAAATTTATTTTAGATTGCCAGTGCCATCTGTTGTCAACATGGAATATGTGCATTAAAGTAAACATTGTGATGTAAATGTTCACACAAGCTTTTCTAACACAACTCACTTTATTCCGTAAAAGAAGCTTTAGCAACAATGTTGCCATGAAAAATAAACACTCACAGGAGTATATACATTGCAACACAGTAGTCAGTAATGAAAACATCCTGTTTACGAATAACTATGCCTTCGTATGTTGTTAACTTTCCTGTTTTCATTTTTTTCTTTTTAGGCTCATTCGTACACAAAACCATTTACTCTACTACAAGTATTATGTTACAGACTCTCTCTGTTGCTCTCTTGTTCTCTCTAGATGTGAATGTGTTTGATAGGAAAGTGAGAGTTTTAATAGTATAAACATGTGCGTGTCGAATAAGTTTACAACCACTCACACACCATTAACCAAGAACACGTGGTACAATTCAAACAAACACAAACACTGTGTATGCATGCACCATGTTAAGTACACACACGAAGAGCGAGAGAGAAACCCGAAACAAAATAACGACATACAAACAAAAACAACTAAAAATACTCGCAGAAGCGAAAACAAACGAAACGAAAACAAAATAGAGTTCACACACTCACTGACTAATGAACCTGTGTTTTCATTTCTAAAGAGTGCAAATGTGTGTAAGTGTATAAGTATGTGTGTTTCGAATATAACCTTGTAACCCAACACTCAGCTTCTTTGGGTGAATTTCAGTTTTTTCTTGACTGTTTAGTGCACATGTTTCTGTGTGCATGTGAGAGTGTCTGTCTATGCATGGATGTGTATGGCAGGCCAGTGTTTCGTTCTGTTTTGTTTTGTTTTAAAGGGGAGCCGTGCACAGTTGTGTTTAATAAAAATAGTTTTACAAGCGTTTCCTTAATTTGATAAACTTTTTCTTTCTTTTTTTTATAAATTATTAACAAGATTACATGATTACATTTGAAATTGTTTTTTTCTTTGATTTTTTAAATTGCTAAGGCTAGGCGGGTAGTATTTCAGTTTGAAAACTTAGTTTTTGTTATTAAAAATTAATTTTTGAAAGGAATTTAGAAAGTTAACAAAACGAAACAATTTTCAAACAACAGTGATGGTCAATTATAGCATGAGGCATATAGGCCTTCAATTGAAAAAAAAAAAAATAAAATAAAAATAAGAGAGTATTTTATTGCAGAATTGTTTCAGAGTGTTCACTCTAAAGTTATGCTGGAGTTTATTAGCTTTTAAATCACAATGTTTGTTAATGCTTATGACTTTGAAAATAGGCCTCCTTTCATTAAAATTTATTAATTTAAATAACATTGAAAGATTCCAAGAAAATAATACAATCGCTTAGCATTATCAACGAATTTCATCTTTAAATAAATATCGGGGTAGAGATCGTGAAAAATATTTCAAATATATCGCATCAGAGTATATCGTAAAGCTGTCCTTTTATACTTAGAGAATATCACAATATTATAGTTCAACAATACCGGTTGCTCTGGAGACATTCGAGGGTTTTACCTTCGAAAAATATTTCTACGGCGATTTATACAACTCACAATTTTTTTTTTATAAAAGCCAGCACTCAGGGGATGGTCCCTACCCATGCAGTACTTGGTGGAGATTTAGGAAAATAGGTTATAGGAAGCTGGAAAGAAGGAGTAGTGTTTGTGGACATTTGATTTAAACTTACCAATATCGTAATTGACGGGAAAAACTTCCCCAGGAAGATCATTCCTCAAGCGAGCAGTGCAGGCAAAAAATGAATTCTGCCCTGTAATGCATTGTGCGGTTCACTGGACAATCAACCATAAAGGTATGTGCTCTGCGAAAAGCACGAGTACCACGAAAATGGAAAATATGTAATTATCGGGAAATAAACCCCTTATCTCCCGAGAACACCTCCCATTATAGTACCGATAGAACTATGAAAAACACGCCACATTGCGACGATGCTCCAACGAATCAATAGAGTTGTATACCCTACTGTCATTAATAAGCATCTTCACCCTTTCCTGTAACCAATCGAGAAGCTTCAAAATAGACTTTGAAGCACACAACATGAGAGTTGTACTCCATTCGGGGTCGGAAAAAGGTCCTGTAAATAGTAAGAAGAACGTCGGAGGATGGACTGAAGTATTTTCTGCAGCATTTCAAAAAACCAAGGCACTTGAATACTTCCTTCGACACTCGAAAAATGTGATCGTTCCAATGAGCATCACAACTAATCCTAATGCCCAAAACATCAAGGGCATCCGCCTCCACAATATTTACAGAAGTCATAGATACAAATGAAGTCGCCGTGGTCTAGTGAGTAGTGTGTTGGCTTATTAGACAAAAGGCCCGGGTTCGAATCCCAGGTCAGACATCAAAACGAAAAATATTTCTTCGGCGACTTCCTCTCAGCAGATTTCTGGCAAAGACTCTGAGAGTAAAAATTGCCATGAAAAGCTTCTCAAAAATCTGTCGTTCGGAGTCGACTTTAAACTGTAGATCCCGCCACTCATGTATAAAATTAACGCACACAACATAAGTGGTGTGAGAAGCTAGGTCGCAATCCTGACTGAAGGGTTGTAATGGCCAATTATGTATGTATGTATAGATACAAATGACAGAACACCAGAGCCAGCATCACGCCGGTGTGTCAAAAATTTGTGATGGTTAAGAGGGGCCACCCAGAAGCTAATATTGGGTGATGACGGTACTACCTTGTAGAACTGAATTAAGCTGTGCCCATTAAGGCAGCTGAAAGTTAAGCCTACAGGGGAATAGGAAAAATGGTGTGATGTACCTTGTGAGTCACTCTAAACAAATCTTTGTGAATGTTTCGAATTTCCGTGTTGTCATCCTTTAAGAGGCGACAGATTAAGGCGGATTATTACAGCGTCTTTCAGGCGAAAGTATCCACATAATTTCTTTGGGAATTATGTTGACAGGACACGAGGTTCTAACACAATAACTTCGACAACACTTCGCATGACTCTAAACCGGATGCCAAAACGTTAAGATAATACGGTTGCCAAGACACATAGGTATTCCGGGAAACTACAGAGCGTATGATACCTGTTCAGTGAGAATTTCAATGAAAGGATATTGTTTCGACAGCTTCTAGCGTACGGCTAGAGAGTTCTATGCTAGGGGAAACCCCATTGAAAATCTGTTACTTGGAGAACTTCTGATACGGAAGATAATGCAGTTAATCTAACCAAAGAACAATGAAGGGTGCACACAACGTCTGTTGTTGAACTCAAAAGGTTTAAAGTACTTATCGGACACTACATTCAGGGTATCCAAGTTATGTTTTTCTGCGAAAATAACAAAGACCCTGAGAATTGGATAAAAATTCATTGTCAGTAAGCCCTGGATAACTCATGAATTAAATTAAAACCCACAACATGAGTCTGTTAGTAGGTAGTGTGCTGGCATATTAGACGTAAAGCCAGGGTTCGAGTCTTAGGCTAGACATCAAAAATAAAAAAAAATACAAAATTTATTGTTTCGGCGATTTCTTCTGGCCAAAACTCTGAGAGCATAAAAAAAACCTGCCATGAAAAGTTTATCAAATATCTGACGTTCGGAGTCGACTTTAAACTGAAGGTCCCACCACTTATGTATGACATAAGCAGTGTGGGAAAATGCGGACTTCTTGGAGCGATTGCTATAGACTGCCTGCTGGTGAAGGTATGGCATTGGCCATTTTATAGTCACTTAGGAGCACTCGTTTCCTTGCCGTTCGCATCTTCTCTCTTTTCCACCTTTCCTAAAAAACCTGCACAAACCTGCACTGCATGAGTAGGGGCCATCCCCTGAGTGCTGGTTTTATAAAAAAAATTACAACATTTGAGGATGGTAGATAAAAAAAGGAAAGTTTGATAAAAAAAACAAAACCTGACCACTCTAGTCTTCTTGGCAAATTCCAGCTATCGAAAATGCTAGTCATCTATGAATGGCTCAAATATTTATGGGCTTCAAGCAAGCGCTTCATGCATGAACATCATGCATTTGTTATCCTCCGTCTCTAGCATGCAGCCCAAGGTTTAAGTATTTGCTAAGCTACAGATAGGACTGCCAATGAACACAAGATCAGCATGCAGCCAATCCTTCCTTAATTTAAGACGAGTTTTGGTAATTTCCTGTTAATATTTAAACAAGTAAGGCTCAAGAAAGAAAACCTTTTTTAGCCAATAAAAGTGATACTTCAAGGTTTTTAAATTTGTTTTTTGTTTACTGCACAGCAATATCACTGGCTTTTATGGTTCTATGCTTGTATAGTAGGGAAGGAAGCGATGATTTTTCATATTTAATTAAGAGATGATGGTGTCCTTTAATTAATTACACAATTTCCAATTATTTTGAAAATAGTTTTCATTAATCCGAGTTTTATTTGTCAAAGAAAGCCAAATACAATAGCTTTTTTGCTTAAAAACAGCCAAAGAAAAAGGGAACCATAACCCTCTCTATAATTAGCTTCGTATTACGTGCTCCAATACAATCTAGAGAAAAATAAATAATCACACGCCTTACTAGGCTGTGGCCCTTGAAATATGTATTTCGGTAGTCAATGGAAAAATTATGAAAAAAAAATAAAAAAAAAAATAAATGAAAGCAGACAAACAGGCAGAGAGACAGATAATAACCCGCAGTAATTCCCATTTAATAAGAGATCTATTAACGTAACGAAATTAAATGTAATTTACCCATCATTAATTACATTTTTGAGCTATGTTCGGGTGCCTGCCAGTCTCTAAAGCTATTGAAAGACTTCTTCTTCCTTTCAATTTTTTTTTTGCTACACAAAATACGAGAAATTTTGAAAATGAACACAGAAAATAAAGTATTTTTCATCACACAACAAAGGAAAATAATAATAATAAAGGGGAGTACGGGGGGAAGGGCCCTACTTGACAACAAGTATGGCTCACTCACTCACAGTTTTTATATTATTGAGGAGAGTGTGTTTATAAATCGAAAATTATAGCACGTGAAATAATAGCCAACGACTGGCCAGGCCAACAGCTGTAATCCCTCACGTAATAAAAAATTGTAACGGCACTTAAATAGCATCCCAGAGAGAGAAAGAAAAATGGTCGTGATTTCATCAACAATCTTTAAGAAACAAAAAGAAATGAGTGGGAGAGAATTATGCAGAGTACAGTGAGTGTCAAAAGAAACTGTACACTAAGGACGAAATTCTAACAATTACCAAAACTCAACTTTTAGCCACTTGAGGGGAGTGCCCGAAGAAATTTCACAATATTTCGAAATTTTCTTTGTAATTTTTTTTGTTTCATTTTTAAAAACCAGCAATAAAACAACTTTAAAATAAAAATAACGGTAATTTGTTAATATATATTTTTTTCTTAATGTACAGTTTCTTTTGATGCTCACTGTAAGTTATACAGAAGCTTTTAATAGGCCTACCATTAAATTAATTGCCAGCATTGGCTGTACCAGCAATTTATGACAGACAGTCTGATGTTAAGCCATATCACTGTAACATTTTGCTTTTGTCTTGGGAAATATTTTGAAAAAACGTGGGAATATTTTAAATTAAGACACCAAGAGGACCTAAATTAATTCCCGTTTAATATTATTTTAATTGCTTTAAAGACGCTGATTATACGGCGACACATCTTGTCAACAATTTAATACAAATATTCACGAATATGACAGAGCGGTATCTGTGGATAGAGATATCTTCGGGTGTTTCGATAAGGCTATAGGACCATCATCTTTCAAATGAAAGCACCGGCCATATAAGCTGCGGTGATGATTATTAAGGATGGCAATATTCCTGCCAGAAGTCGTCGTGGTCTAGTGGGTAGTGTGTTGGCTTATTAGACGAAAGGCCCGGGTTCGTATCCCAGGTCAGACATCAAAACGAAAAATATTTCCTCGGCGACTTCCTCTCAGCAGATTTTTGGCAAAGACTCTGAGAGTAAAAATTGCCATGAAAAGCTTCTCAAAAATCTGTTGTTCGCAGTCGACTTTAAACTGTAGGTCCCAACACTCTTGTATAAAATTAACGCACACAACATAAGTGGTGTGAGAAGCTAGGTCGTAATCTTGACTGAAGGGTTGTAATGGTCAATTATGTATGTAATATTCCTGCCAAGGATTCTATGATTCTATCACAACCTTTGGTATCAGAAATAGAGAGATAAAATGCATTTAAATGTGCATTTTCAGTTTTAAAAGCTTTCAATAAAAAAAATTTTAAGTACTAAACTTTTTGGTACTTTCTTATACATAAAAGTACTTTCTTTATTATTTATTATTATTATTATTTATTTTTTACAAAGTAGCAATGTTTTGGTACGAAAATAAGGGAGATAAAAAGCCTTTAACTGTGAATTTTGCAATCTTTTGAGTTTAAAAAAAAATTTCAACATAAAAGTTCTTAAGTACCAAAGTATGTATAAGAAAGTAGCAAAAAAAAGTACTATTATTAACTCTCAATGAAAAACAAATAAAACAAATATTTATTAAATATTTTTCAATTATTTGGTACTTTTTTATACAAATTGTCAATATTTTGATACCAAAAAAAAGGACACAAAGATTTAAAATATGGATTTTACTGTCTTTTGAATTTTCAACATAAAAGTTTTTGGCTATCGAACTTATTGGTACTTTCTAATTTAAAAAAAAAGTACTTTTTCTAAATCCCAAAAAAAATGGAATGTCTTAGTACTTTTCCGATACTCAGAGATATAAGCAAAATTAGGTACCCAATAAAACAATTTCATGAACCTAACGATTAAAACACTAACTTTTTGGTTCATTCTTATACCTAAAAGTACTTTTTTTAATTCTCGACAAAAAAAGAAACAAATATCAATTGCTTTAAAATAGGATTTTAGTACTAAATGTCTTGGGACATTTTTTGGTACCCAAATGTAAACAATATTATGAACACATTTATGAACCTAATAAACAATTTTTAAAATCTAATGACTAAGGTACTTCATTCTAGGTACTTTCTTATAAAGGGTGAATTTTTAAAAGCTATAAGAAAATTTTTCAAAAAGAAAAACACATAAACTATAGAAAAACGTATGATATCTTCATTTGAATCGATAGTACGAGTACGGTCCATACAATTTAATGTCTGAAGTACAATGGGTCAATTTCGACCTCCGGGTACTGTGCTTGTCTGACCGACAGGTGCACGTCCTCTAACCTAATGTTTGAAGATTATTTCATGAAAATATTGACCGCGACTGTGCCTCAAATGATCCATCCGCTTAGTCCAATTTTGGCAACTTGTTTCCAACATTTCAGCCGGTATCGTACGAGTAAATGCTTCAATGTTGTGTTTCAATGCGTAAATTGAAGCGGACTTGTCTGTATAGACATGAGCTTTAACATAGCCCCACAAAAAATGGCTTAAAGGCGTAAAATTGCACGCTCTAGGCAGCCAATTAACCGGTCCCGAACGTGAAATAAATGTTCACCGAACTTGCCTCTCAATAAGCCCTTTGTTATGCGTGCTGTGTAGCATATGGCACCGTCCTGTTGAAACCACAAGTCATACAATTCAAGCTCTTGCATTTTGGGCAAAAAAAAAATTGGATATCATATCACGGTAGCGCTCACCATTCACAGTTACGTTACTACGATTCGCAGTATTTTTGAAGAAGTACGGTCCAATGATGCCACCAGAACGTAAACCACACCAAACTGTGACATTTCTGGATGCAATAGTAGCTCCTGGCTGATCATTCACTCAAAAATCGAGAATTCTGCTTATTTACGTATCAATTGAGCCAAAAATGAGCATCGTCGCTCAACACAATTTTTCGATAAAGAAGTGGATCTTCGGCCAACTTTCCAAGAGCCCAATTCACCAAAAATTCTGCTTTGCAGTAGGTCGTTCGGCTACAATTCTTGCATCAGCTGTATTTTGAAACGCTTCACACCTAAGTCCTTCCGCAAAATTTTCCACGTTGTTGAGTAACAAAAGCCCAATTGCCGCGAACGGCGACGAATCGATAATTGATGGTAATCATTAACACTGACCAATACAGTTGCGATATTTTCTTTAGTTCGCCCTCTACGTAAGGGTGTTGGTAGTTTAATATCCAACAATGTAAATTATGTGGCCCGAATAGCCGCTTCAATGGGTCGACTAAACTGACCATAAAATGAAAGAAGCGCGCATTTTGATAATAAAATTTAATGATTTGCAAGCATTGTTCGTTTGTAAGACGATTCATGGTTAAACTCTAGACCAAACTGAATGCTTGACAGTGGTGAACTGATGCTTGACAGTGGTGAACTCATGCTTGACAGTGAAACAAAACACGAAACGTGAGTGAGCTGTTAAGTGAGCTGGTTAAGTTGCCAAAAAGATAATAGCTAAAAAATCACCCGTTATAGAAAAGTACTTTTTTTATTATCAAAAATCATAAAATAAATAAAAAAAAATTTCCATTGTTTACGATACGATTTTGGACTAAATTTCTTGGTACTTTTTTTTGGTACTCAAATATAAAGAGAATTATGAACATAATTATGAACCCAATGAAATAATTTCATGAATCCAAGGATTATTATAAGGAACTATAATTAATACACAAACTAAGTATAAAAATTATTTGTAAATATTTATGAGAGCGAAATATTCATAAAACAACACTTTTAGTGTGTAGGTCGCTCTATATTAAGAGCTTAACATGGATAAATTTTTTAAATTTCTAAAAAATTTAAAAAAAAAATAAAATTTTTCCATTCACTGGTTTTCATACAAAATGTCGAGTACCTGTTCAAAACAGTTAAAATTTTCAAAAGGGAAAAAGGGGTAAAGAAATCCCTTTTTTTTGTGGTACTTACTTGATACCCAGTAAAAACAAAACGATGTTTTGGTTATCAAAACTTGTTCACTCACCTGGAAAGAAAAAAATGAGAAGAAAAATTAATGAAAATTTTTATTTAAAAATAAATAAAAGAAATAATTTGTAAAATAATTTCAAAAACAGATGTTAAACACAGGAAATATTGTATGAAAATAAATAAAAATTAAAAATTAAATTAACAACCATAGGACTTAAGGGAATTTTAAATATTTAAGCGACCCAGAGATGTTTTTCCATAGAAATTTAAAATAAAAATAATCTTCTTGAAAGGCAATAATAATTACAGTAGAACTTCTATAATTTGAACTTCTATTACTTAAATTTCCTATAAGTTGAAGCACAGCAACAGTATCTTGAAGAAAAATTCTATCCGGTTTTACTTTTTTAACTTGGAGTTTCTGGTTAGAAGTTGAAGTCTTTTTTCTGATTAATGGTAATTCAATTTATCGAAGTTTGACTGTATTAAAAATATTTTTATTGTTGTTATATTGTCTGCTGTTGCCTTCTAATGTTGCAAACAAATGTTTGCCTTTGGATTGATTGCAGCAATCAATCGTTTTCTTATCATTCTTGACCAGTATTTTGCACATTTCGCGCACTATCTAGGCGATATGGAGACGAATTTTGGCTTTCAAATGCTCCAATCTTGCTAATGTTACGCCAATCCCTAAGAAGGGTGAGGCAAATAACTCTGAAAACTACTGCCCAATAGCTGTTTGTTCTGCTCTTTCAAAGGTGATGGAGAGCATGATTAATCACCACCTTCTGAGGTATTTGGAGTCCAACTGTTTGCTAAATGATCTTCAGTACGGTTTCCGTAAGGGGCGGTCTACTGGTGACCTTTTGGCTTTACTTTCTGAAAGGTGGAATGGTTCCATTCACCGCTTTGGTAAGGCCAAGGTTGTTGCTCTGGATATCTCAAAGGCGTTTGATAGGGTCTGGCATGAGGCTCTGGTATCGAAGTTAATTGCTTTTGGTGTCGGTAGTCACTTCTCTCGATTTATATCGAGCTTTCTCAAAGATCGCACTATTAGAGTGGTTATAGATGGCGTCTTTTCCGACGAGTTCAGTATAAATTCAGAGGTACCGCAGGGCTCTGTTCTTTCTCCTACTCTTTTCCTTATTTTTCTCAATGATCTTTTATTTATTACTTCGAATCCTATTTACTCTTTTGCGGATGACAGCAACATTTGTCATTCATATTCATTTGATCGGAGGCCGAGCCTTTTGGAGATTGGGGCAAGGAGGTCGAACATGAATGACGCACTCACAGGTGACCTGATAGCAATCTCTGAGTGAGGCCGCGCGAACAGGGTCGATTTCAATGCGCGCAAGACCCAATGTTGTTTTTTGACACACCGGCGTGATGCCGGCTCTGGTGTTCTGTCATCTGAATCTACGGCTACTGTAAATATTGAGGAGGCGGATGCTCTTGATGTTCCGGGTATGAGAATTAGTTGTGATGTGATGAAGGAAGCATTCAAGTGCCTTGGTTTTTTGAAACGGTGCAGAAAAATACTTCACTCCATCCTCCGACCTTCTTACTATATACAGGACCTTTTATCCGACCCCGGATGGAGTACAACTCTCATGTATGAGCCGGTGCTCCAAAGTCTATTTTGAAGCTTCTCGACCGCGTACAGGAGAGGGCGAAGGTGCTTATTAATGACAGTAGGGCATCCAACTCTATTGATTCGTTGGAGCATCGTCGCAATGTGGCGTGTGTTTTCATTGTTCTATCGGTACTATAATGGGAGGTGTTCTCGAGAGATAAGGGGCTTGGTTCTCGATAATCACATATTTTTTCGTGGTACTCGTGCTTCTCGCAGGGCACATCCTTTTGTGGTTGATTGTCCAGTGAACCGCACAATGCATTACAGGGGGAATTCATTTTTTGCCCGCACTGCTCGCTTGTGGAATGATCTTCCTGCGAGGGTTTTTCCCGTCAATTACGATATTGGTGAGTTTAAGTCGAGTGTCCATAAACACTACTCCCTCTTTCCTCCTTCCTATAACCTATTTTCCTAAACCTGCACAATGCACTACATGAATAGGGGCCATCCCCTGAGTGTTGGTTTTTATTACAAAAAAAAAAAATCTTAGTTGACTATCCATGTAAACACTGTCTTTAAGGTACATAACCCTTGAAAAGGTCTAACGGTGTTAAATCGTATAATATTGGTGAGTAATTAACGTCGTTAAAACGTGAAATTGGACTTTTGGGGAACAGTTTCATGTACTAAAGCCAAAATCGGTTATTGAAAGTAATTCATAGCAATGTCCAGGTGAAGCTACGTCCCATCTAATTCATAATCTTCAATTACTTGCAAGAAAATCGACGGTAATTGTTGTTCCAGCTTAATATTTTGAGAAAATACGCTCCAACAGTATTTCCAGATCAAAATATCCAACAAATAGTCACTCTTTCCGTAAGCAAAGGCTTTTCCTCCATCACTTCTGGGATTTAAAGGCTCTGTATTCGATGATTTTGTTTATTGACGTAATCCTTGAGGGAAAAATAAGTTTCATGCTGAAGAAAATTTTATTTGCTAAGCCAGGATTTAAAAGTTTGGTGATGTAGTATCCAATCAGCCATAGCTCCGGTGTTGTGAATGATCAGCTAGACTTTGTTAGATTGGAAGTACAAATTCAAATGCAAAATGACATCATTGTGAGTCGTAAGATCGACCCAATTACTGGTAATCCTACATGTAAAGACTGTCTTTAAGGTACAAAACCCTCGAAAAGGTCTAACGGTGTTAAATCGTATAATATTGGTGAGAAATTAACGTCGTTAAAACGTGAAATTGGACTTTTGGGGAACAGTTTCATGTACTACAGTTAAAATTGGTTATGTTGTGCTATTTTTGGCAATGTCCTGTTGAAGCTACGTCCCATCTAATTTATAATTTCCAATTACTTGCATGAAAATCGACAGTAATTGTTGTTCCAGCTTAATATTTTGAGAAAATACTCTCCAATAGCATTTCCAGTTCATAATATTTAGCAGATAGTCACTTTTTCCGTAAGTAAAGGCTTTTCCTCCATCACTTATGGGTTATAAAGGGCGTGTATTCGATGATTTTGTTTGTTACCGTAATCCAGGAGAGGAAAATAAGTCCGTGAAAGCCCGTTCTGCAGACCATATCTGCATTTTTGTGAATACTTAATTGGACTATTCTTTGCCTCAAGATTTCTTTTAAATTAAATCACCTTTGAATTGAAAGCTTAAAATTAAAGAAAAAAAAATTTCCTAAATATTCTGCATTTTGTTTATAATTTGTTGCATAGTGTAGTTAGAGGCCACAAATCATTGTTGCAATAAAAATCTATCAAAACTATTTGACTTCATATGCTGCTTACATGGCCTGTCAGTTTAATAAATTGATTTTGGCATCCAAAAAAATACTTTCACAATGTAACACCCGCATATTCTTCTCTCCTGTCTTCCTTTTTCAATGTGTTAAATTACCCTCTTAAGTTGTAAAAACAAATTGTTTTTCTTTCTCTCTTTCTCTCTCTCTCTCTATGCTTTTTTGTTATAATCACCCTCCTGTTGCATGTTTTAAATGCACTTCCTTCCTATCGCTGTTCGTTTGGCAACAGTTTTTTGTTTCTTTTTTTCCAAAACGGAAGTTTCCATTTTGTTTTAGACTTTAAACGGTAAATTGTTGAAAATAACTGTAAAAATTGCAAATAGCTCTAGTAATAGTAATAAGAAAATAACTTTTATTATCGCGTGTTTTTTCAAATTATAATCTCAACCGGGCCATCTAAATCGTAGTGCTCAAGGCATAGGCATGCAAAATACCGCCTTCGTACAGAGTTCAACTCTTTGGCAAATTAATGTGGCATGCAACAAGTTTCCTTTTAAAAAGTTATTAAAAACAAATAATAATAATCGTTAAGCAATTCACAAGTGAAATTCAATATTTAGAAGCAACGTACTCGTACACTGAGTAACAGACAAAATGTTACATGTTACATGTTACAGAACATTTTTAAAAAACGCTCGTAATTTTAAGAGGGTTTAATAGGATCCATGGAGTCCACATTCTATGGAATGTTTAGTGAACACCACAATATCGGGTTAGTGGCTTCAAAAATCCCTGGCTATCTAACTGTTAAGTGCCTTCCTTTCAGTATTCAGTATTCGTCAAGTCGAAAAAACGCTCAAAACATATCGGGTCCGCCATCTAACGTTTTTTTTTTCAACTAGTGCTTAATTCATGAATGGTAACACTTAGCTCATGTCTGATTTGACAGATAATTAGTTTTATCCTTCCGCTAAACGTATATGGTTGTGTATACCAATTGAGCGAATTGACCGTCCAATGAGTTTTCATTTCGCTAAGTGGGCCTGCGATCGACATACAGCAGATGCCGATTTGGGCAAAAAAAAAATCATCTTTTCAGATGAAACTCATTTTGATCTTGACGGGTATGTAAACAAGCAAAATTGTTGCCTTTGTGGCACAGAAAACCCGCACGCATACATTGATAAGCCGACGCACCCAAAACGAGTCACTGTTTGGTGCGGATTTTGGTCCAGAGGCATAATTGAATAATTTTTCTTCGAAAATGAGCGAGGAACAGCCGTTACAGTCAATGGCGATCGTTATCGGGTCAGGTTGAACGAATTTTTGTTCACAAAAATTCAAGGGGAGGATATTCGCAACATTTGGTTTTAAACAGGACGGCGCTATGTGCACCACAGCCGAAGCTACACTCGATGTTTTGCGCCTTTTTTTTGAAGATCGCATTATCAGTCGCAGAGCTGATGTCGTGTGGCCACCTCAGAGCTGCGATTTGACACCGTTGGACTATTATTTGTAGGGTGCCGTCAAAGATAAGTGTTACGACGACAAGCCAGAGACAATTGATGCTTTAAACGACAATATTCGTGAAGCCATTGGTGAAATAGAGCTGCTCACAATCGGCAATGTGCTTAAAAATTCGACCGATCGTGTAGGCTACTGCATGGCCAGCCGAGGCAGCTATTTCAATGAAATTATTTTCTATTATTAACCGGAAGGATTGTATTTTCAAATAAAAAAAGAAATTTAAGAAAATATTCAGTAGTTTTTTTTTAACATTTTCAAAAAAAAAAGCTATTTGGCGGACCCTTTATCTAGTTAAAATTGACTTCAATGGTATTTCAAACAAATGTGATCTCTTTGCAAGTATTACGGGCCGATTATTAGTCCCCGTAATGGACCTACTCTAAAAGAAATTTGTCAGGATTACAAAGAAATCTAAAGAGACGACTGTAAGGATTACAAATATACTCAAGCCTATGCATTACTCCAATGCCCGTACAAAAAAAAGTTTCTGTTGGTAAAAGAATCACAAATAATCTGAATTTCTCAATTCCGTAGGATTCCTAGCAATTGGTTCGATCTTACGACTCATTATGATATCATTTTGCATTTGAATTTGTACTTGCAATCTAACAAAGTCCAGCTGAGCCTTTGCTGATTGGATACTACACCACGAAACTTTCAAATCCTGGCTTAGCAAATAAAATTTTCTTCAGCATGAAAGCTTATTTTTCTCTTAAGGATTACGTCAACAAACGAAATTGTCGAATATGGGGCCTGTAAAACCCAGAAGTGATTGGGGAAAAGCCTTTGCTTACCGGAAAGAGTGACTATTTGTTGGATATTTTGAACTGGGAATGCTATTGGAGCGTATTTTCTCAAAATATTAAACTGGAAGAACAATTACCGTCGATTTTCTTGCAAGTAATTGAAGATTATCAATTGGATGGGATGTAGCTTCAACTGGACATTGCTATGAATTACTTTCAATAACCGATTTTGGCTATAGTACAAGAAACTGTTCCCCAAAAGTGGAATTTCACGTTTTAACGACCTTAATTACTCACCAATATTATACGATTTAATGCTGTTAGACCTTTTGGTGGGATGTACCCTAAAGACAGTGTTTACAGGGATAATTCACGAAGGCTGAAGCATTTGGAAACCAACTTTTGCCCCCATATCATCAAGATAATTCCCGAAGTATGTAAAATACTGTTCGAGAATGAAAAGAAAACGGTCGACTGCTGAAATCATTCCAGAGATTGCAATTTAACTGACATTACTGAAGTGCATGGTAAAGTTGAAACATCGAAATCATGGATTTTTTAGTGCTTTATTTAACTTAACTTTTGTTTGATTCCCTAGCACACAAATTTGTAGTGTCCTGGTCTATTAATATAAGGAGGACCTGCTTTACTTGTCATACGTACATCAAATTTTATTTAAAGGCAAGCAAAACGAAATAATTTTGTGACCCACTGTACAGAATATAAATAGCATGAGTGCAATACTTGAATTATATTTCCACGAATTTGAATTAAATTTTAAAACGATTTTTTGTATTACGGAATACATACTATTTTCCACTTTACCTTACGGCCTTCCCTTCTTTATACTTCTTTTCCTACTTAATGAAGCACAAACCAAATGCTTGCATGCTGGCAGCACTTGCTCATTAACACGAAAATTAAACTCAACGCATGAATAAAACTCTGCTTGTCATACTCTTTGCCTTCGTAAGTCACAGTTTAAGGCATCGAACACAATACAAGTGATGGATTTCCTATTAAAATTTCAAGTTTAACCTTGAAGTGCAATAATAAACATCTGCTGCTACATACAATCACATAAACACGTACATTGTCTCCCCCAAACACACACACACACTCATGTATGCTGAACTGTTGTGATTAACAAGAGTTCACTTTCATTAATTCCTTAGTAATGAACACGCACGAATACATTGACATTATTTATGTACGTTTAATAAACAACAAATAAATACGAACGAAAAGGAACATAAGTTAGAGAGAGAGTCGAGAGAGAGAGTGTGTGTGTGTGTATGAATGTTGTTGATTAAACACCATTGGCATACAAAATTAAATGCTGAAATGAATACGAATTTGTACTCAATTTTAATAGAATTTCACTACCAAATAAACGATTTTTTAAGGCGTAGAACCAGGTGAATAGAACGACTAAAATTCTAAAGCCAGGGAAATGGGGAAAAACAGAACAAGAAAAAATTAAAAAACATTAAAAATAACACGTAAAAAGCATGAATGTTTTTTATTTCTAAAAATAAACTCCTTCATTAATACCTACGATTATACAAAGGAATAGGGTTCCGCACTTTTTTGTTTTCAAAAGTAAAGTCAAATAAAACATCAGCAAATCAGCACAGAGCTCCTTTTGACTCTTTTTTTTCGATCACTTTTTCGCCTACCAACTTTAGCATTTCAACTAAATTAAAATCCCCTACTGATTAACCGTGTTTGGCTATATTTTTGTACACGATTTACTGATTAATTCTACTTGAAGATAAATGTCACGGTGTAAGCTTCTCTTGTATGCTTAAAAATACATGCTCTCATGAAAATTTCGTTGGGGTTAAAAATGAAAATCTAAGGTTTTATAGTGCTTAAGATAACAGTGGCAATGGAATTAAAAGTTAAACACATACACACATGGAAAAGCCATTTGAGATACATGTTTGTAGAACGATGATAAGAGAGGAATTCGAAAGGTAGTGTTCTAACAAATATATCAAAATATAACATACATTTTCTAGAGAAAATTTATCGATAACAAACATTTTCTAGAGAAAATTTATCGATAACAAAGATTTTCTAAAGAAAATTTATCGATAACATACATTTTTCAGAGAAAATTTATCGATGACAAACATTATCTATAGAAAATTTATCGATAACAAACATTTTCTATAGAAAATTTCTCGATAACATACATTTTCTATAGAAAATTTCTCGATAACATACATTTTCTATAGAAAATTTCTCGATAACATACATTTTCCATAGAAAATTTATCGATAACATACATTTTCTGCACAAAATGTATCGATAACACACATGTTCTACAGAAAATTTATCGATAATATACATTTTCTAGAGAAACAATATCGATATCATACATTTTCCATAGAAAAATATATATTTGAAATTTTCGATTGAAAATTTATCGATAACATATATTTTCCATAGAAAATTTATCGATAACATACATTTTCCATAGAAAATTTATCGATAACATACATTTTCCATAGAAAATTTATCGATAACATATATTTTGTATGGAAAATTTATCGATAACATATATTTTGTATGGAAAATTTATCGATACATACATTTTCTAAGGAAAAAATATCGATAACGTACATTTTCTATAGAAAATTTATCGATAACATACATTTTCCATAGAAAATTTATCGATAACATACATTTTCCATAGAAAATTTATCGATAAGAAACATTTTCTAGAGAAAATTTATCGATAACATACATTTTCTATAGAATATTTATCGATAACATACGTTTTCTATAGAAAATTTATCGATAACATAAAATTTTTCTATTACAAATATTTTCTACTCAAAATTTATAGATAGCATACATTTTCTAGAGAAACAATATCGGTAACATAAATTTTCCATAAAAAAAATATATATTTGAAATTTTCGATAGAAAATATATCGATATCAAGCACTTTCTGTAGAAAATTTATCGATAACATACATTTTCTAGAGAAAAATATCCATAACATACTTTTTCTACAGAAAATTTATTGATAACATAAAATTTTTCTATTACAAATACTTCCAACACAAAAGTTATCGATAACATATATTTTCTAGAGAAACAATATCGATAACATACATTTTCCATAGAAAAATATATATTTGAAATTTTCGATAGAAAATTTATCAATAACATACATTTTCCATAGAAAATTTATCGATAACATATATTTTCCATAGAAAATTTATCGATAACATATATTTTCTATTTTCTATATAACAAAAAGGATGCTGTATTATGAGAAGGCAACGATTTTTTCTTAAACAAATAATTATCACATATTTTGGCATCTTTGGCTTTATAACGCCCGTATTTTATTAGCATAAAATAACATTTAAGAGACTCATCATAATAATTTAATTCATATGTCAACTTTATTGTTTATCTTGTTAAAGAATTCATAAAAAAATTATTTTCAATTCAAAAATTGCCAAGTTGGTTGGGGCAAATAAAAATGTTTTTTCTTTATTTGAAAACTTAATTGCTCACTCTCTATACGACCTCTGTTTTTAAGAATTATAAAGTCAAACAATTAAAATCTTTAAACATAACTTTTTGCACTTTTTCAAATACTGCTTTAAAGTGCATTTTTTTATTT
Source organism: Sarcophaga peregrina (assembly GCA_014635995.1). NCBI lineage: Eukaryota > Metazoa > Arthropoda > Insecta > Diptera > Sarcophagidae > Sarcophaga > Sarcophaga peregrina. The sequence goes on from CM025793.1 coordinate 40,200,062, forward strand.
TCGTTTCCTTTTACGATCCTTCTTTTTTTATTTCCTGAACGTAAAAGGCCACCGCCATCATGGGATTTAACATTTTGATTTTTGAATGGCTAAAGGAAGGAATTATTTAAACGGGTTTTCGAAATAAATAAAAAGCACCCGCATCACATATAAATGCTTGATTTAAACACGAATTTCCTTCTGCACATACATATACACACACTTAGTTTTCTCAATCTTGCTCTCTTTCTTTCGCCTTATGCTACACATTGTGTTTTCATGTCCATATAAACATAATGGAAATGCCACACTTCAATTTTTTTATGTTTCGAGAGTTTCAGCATTAAATTTTTTTGTTGCTGTTCGTTTTTTATTATTACGAGTATAAAAATATAAAACGACACCAGCAATAACAAAAACTCATAGAAACAATAAAAAAACGCAATGATTTAACACACACACACAAAAGCTAAACAGCCACTCTTGACCTCCGTTATTTTTAGTTCAACAGAGAAAGTATTTTCACTTTTAAAGAGTACCATAAAACCAGAAAGAGAGGAGAGAGAAGATAGAGCGCGAAAATAGTGAGGAAGAAATCAATGTACTCTTCGGGTGTCGTTGTTTGAATGAGTGTGTGAAGGTCTGAAGTAAAGATGAATGTGATCGATTAGTTCGTCTTGTTGGCATTGTTACGGACGTTAAACAAAAAACCACAAAAGTTAGATTGTGTTTGCATAAGAAAAAATAATCAATCATGAGTTTAAAATTGAATTTTTGAACACATAATGTCATAGAGGCCATTAGAAACTGAAAAAAAACATATTAAAGGGGTATTTACCAATATGTTGGTAAACAACAGCATTATGCAATTCAGCCTAAAAAAAATCCTTTGGTTCGAATGGTATTCCATCACAGCAGTGTTCCCTAACACTTGCTCCTTAATTAACTAACCTTTTCAATGCCTTTAAACGTGCCTACATTTTTTTGCCTTGCTGACTGGGCTTCCAAAAAACAAGGGTGAAACTTATCACCCAGAAAACTAACATCCAATAAAGAAATGCTCTTGTGTCAATTCGATCTCTAGGTCCTGTACTTGTCTTGATTGTCAGGCACGTACACGTCCTCTAACCGAGCCTAGAGAAATGTTCTATTTTCTAAGGTAAAAAAAATTATGTGATAAACAACCAGCTTGGAAATTATCTAGAGTCCATCAACCCCATCTGCAGTAGATTGTACAACTTCCGTAATGCTGGATCTACTAATGACCTGTAGGCGTTACTACGAGCATTTCTAAAGCATTTGACAAAGTGTAGCATGGTGCACGTTTAACGAAATTTATTGCTTTCGATGTAGCTAATACGCTTCCCGGTTTATTTTCAGGTTCTCCAAGCAAAACGCTATACTCTTCGTTAGAGGTGAAGTCCAGATTTATATTCGCTGGTATCGCAAGTTATTGTTTTCCAAAATTATTTCATGGATTTGTTTCTTTGCAGATGACAATAATATTTCTAATTCACATTCTTGTCCATGAAGATGAATTTAAATTTAACTAGCAAAGACAAAACCATAAATTTTAACAGAGCTAACGTTAAAGTTAACAGAGCAATGTTAAGTGGTTAACAGAAAATAGTCAAGGAAGAAATCACCCAAATATACAATATAACAGGATGGAACACCTATTCCATTCTTTTAAAATTGTGCTCCACACATTCCTAAATGGAACAACTGCTCTGGTAATTCGGTAATTCTTTTGAAAATTAAAAAACATCGTCAAAAAAATTTATCAGATTGATAAGGTATCCCTAATAAAACGCATTAAGTCGTATCTCCAAAATAATTTTGGAATTTGAGATATCAGGCTTCAAATATCGCCTATGTTACAGAGTCTGGTTGGGATGATGGATGACGGGTGATCGATATTTTGGTAAAATGGGACTTGCTGGACATATCGCACTATATAGAAATTGTAGCCTAAGGTGTCCCTAATAAAACCCAATAAGTCGTATCTCCAAAATAATTTTGGAACTTGAGATATCGGGGCTTCAAATATTACCTACGTAACAGTGTCCAGGTGGGATAGTGGATGAGGGATGATCGATATTGTGGACAAAGTGGGACTTGCTGCACATATCCCACTATATACAAAATTGTAGCCTAAGCTGTCCCTAATGAAACCCAATAAGTCGTATCTCCTAAATAATTATGGAACTCGAGATATCGGGCCACTCATGAATACATGGATGTGGGCACTGTGAGGAGCTTGATCGTAATATCAACTAAAGGGTTGTAATGTACAATTAAGTAAGAAAGCTAGCAAGTGCCCTAGTTTGCTAACTAACGCTTCCAATTACGTGGTAAGTAATCCTTACCATTAAAACTCTCATGTATCCGAACGAAAATGAAATAAAACTCTCATGTATCGAGCGGTGCATCAAAGTCCGTCTTGAGCGGTGATTAATAGCTGTAGGATATCCATTTCCATAGATTCATTAGAGGACTGTCGCCATACGGCTTATAGATCACTGTTTAAGCGCTACATTAAAAGCACTTCTTCACATATTTTTGTGTTGTCAATCACATCAATTACGTCAATCAATCCTCCAGTGATTGATGGGTCAATAGGTTACACAATGTATGACAGAGAGAAGATGTTTTAACCGCTCTGTCCATATGTAAAGCCGCCTTCTTGCAGAATATAACACACCTTCCCCCTTCCTCCAACACATAACCTTATTTTATATTTGCAATACAAAGCATTGCATGTACGGGGGCCATCCCCTGTGATGGTCGTATTAAAAAAGGGAAGAAAAAATTATACAAGATTTCAGGGAATATAATTGCCACAGACAATCACTTGATAATTCTTTTCAAATATTTATAACTCAGTACATAGGCCTGCAATTCAGAAAGAGAGCAGATTACAATAATACTTTAAGGCTTGTTTTTGGTCCCAGAACTATAATATGTTACAACGATCTTGAGCAAATAGATTTAGTTTTCAAAATGTCCACAAAATTTGTCTTAAAAAGGATATTTTCAATGTTACTATCATCTGGCTCGCCAATTACCTTTCATCCCACTTCGTACTGCCATAACTAACGTTACTCCATGCCGACATTGAACGAGGACGCTGGAACAATTTTGAGGTACGCCTGACAGGCACCTGCAGCTGAAGAGCTGATGATGTTGGGCTACAGGCAGAGTCATTAAGATCATCATTAAAGTTAACCATGCGCGACAAACGATTTGCCGATGATGAGGGGGTCAAAGACTTGTTCGATAAATTGCTAATCGACATTATAATTATGCTCGTATATCCACAGTTGTTACACCAGTTTTAATTGTTAATGAATTATTGTTTCACTTTTTTTTTCACTTGTTGTTTTTATTATTTTTTTTTTTTTTTATTATTTAACACCTGTGAACAGGTATACTATAATTAGACGTAATTGTTATTATTTTGTTATCGGAAATATGTTTTTTTTTTAAAATTCCCTTTGAAGCAGTTTATTTATAGAATATTTTGTTATTGAAAAACGTTTCTAATAAAAACTTTTTTTAACAAAAATTTTTCTCAACAGAAACTATTTATCGGAAACTGCTACAAATCAAATTCGATAATTTAACACTTTTTAGTAAAAATGATTGCAATGATTGTATTTTTATCGAACATTTTTGCAGAAAATATTATTCTCAATAAATGTATATTTTATCGGAAACTATACTTATATGAAATTATTACAAAAAACTGACCAAAAAATTTTTGTAAATTTTGTTATCGAAAAATATTCCGATAAAAATTTTTCTATTGAAAATTTGTGGCAGCAATATTTTGTTATTCACATAGTTTCTAATATAAATTCATTTTTATATTCCTATATAGAGTTCTAATGTCAAACAAAATGTTTTCAACAAAAAATGTTATCGTTATTTACGTTCATTCTAAGAATACTTTTGTTATCGAAATCTTTTCTAAAAAATATTTTTTAAGCAATTATTATAAAGGAATTTTTTTACTTATTAATTTATTAATAAAATTTGTTGCATTATAAATTTTACTCAACAAAATTTTTTTATCGATACTTTTAAAATAATTTTTATCGAAAATTATTATCGAATATTTTTTTATGAGTTCAAATAACGAAAATTTTTCTGAAAAAATTCTATTCAAAAAGAGTATTTTTCATTTTTTATTATTATATTTTGCTTTAATGGAATTTTATTGGATGAAAGTATTTTTATCGATAACTTTTAGCAAAATTTTTTGTTGAAGTTCTTTATCGTAAATTTTTTTCTCAAATAAATAAGTAAACGAAAATTTTCCTGAAGTAAATTTAGTGTTTTAAATATTTTTTTCTAAAGCAAACATTTTTTTGAAAAATTTTTATCAATAGTTTTCAGCAAAATTGTCTGTGGAAGTTTGTTATCGAAAAATATTTTTCTTTAATAAATACATAAACGAATATTTCCTGAAGTAAATTTAGTTTTTAAATATTTTTTTCTAATGGAACTTTTTTTGAATAAATTTTTTATCGACAGTTTTCACCAAAATTGTTTCAATTGTTGAAGTTTGTTATCGAAAAATATTTTTCTTTAATAAATACATAAACGAAGTAAATTTTCTTTGTAAATATTTTTTTTTCATAATAAAAATTTTTGTTATCGTCAGTTTTTAACAAAATTTTATGTTTAAAATTTTTAAATCGAAATAAATTTTTCTCAAATAAATAAGTAAACGAAAATTTTTCTAAATTAAATATTGTTTACAAAATTATTTGTAAACAAAACTATTTAATGGTGTTTTTTTGAAATTTAATTACAAAAATATTATTTTTTTTTTCTCAAGTAAATGGGTTAGCGAAAATTTTTCCGGAAGAAAAATTTTGTTTTTAAAATATGCACAAAAGTCTAGTTTAAAATTTTGTTAACTAAAAATTTCTGCTGAAGTTTGTTTTATCGATAAATCTATTTCTCAAGTTGATGAAAATTTTTCTAATGAAAATTTAATTTTTAACATTATTTGTAAACAAAACTATTTAACCACGTTTATTTAGATTAAAAAAAAATATTTTTTAAAAAATATTTTGAAAAATTTTCGGTTGAAGTTTTTTATCGATAAACCGATTTCTCAAGTGTATAAGTTAATGAAAATGTTTCTACAGAAAATTTAGTTTTTAAAATTATTTGTAAACAATTAATAATTTCAATCACATTTGTTTAAATTAAAAAAAGCAATATTTAAAAAATATTTTTAAAAATTTTCGGTTGAAATTTTTTTTTATCGATAAATCTATTTCTCAAGTAGTAAATAAGTTGCTGAAAATTATTATGAACTAAATTTTGTTTTTTTAATATAAATTGTAAATAATCCCTTATTAGTAAAAATAAATTTAATTTTATTTAAATATTTAAAAAAAATTTTTTTTTGAAAATTTTTATCGAAATTTTTAAAAAAAAATTAAATTTTTTTTAAACACACTTAGGAATATTTCTATAAAAAACAATATTTTATTTATAAAATTAAATTTTTTATTGAAAGATTTTGTTTCGAAACATTTTTAAAATAATTTTCAATTGAAATATTTAAAAAAAAAATCTGCTTTGACATTAAAGGCTGTTTGATCTTGAAGATTATTTATTTTATTTGTTATGATTTATGGTTATTTATTGCTTTTTAAACATTTTAAAGCAACAGGTTAATGTTAACCAAACGTTTCGTAATTTTTTTTTTTCTAAACAAAAAAATTTTCGAAATAAAATTTAAAAATTTTTCTTATTTCAGTTTTCTTTTTTTTATTAAATTTATTTGTTTGTTTTTTTATGTATACATATTTATATAAATTTTTTTATATGGCCTAAACAAATTTGGCTCATTTGTTTATTTCAACAAACAAAAACAGTCATGATTTAATCTTTTCCATTTAGCTGCTTAAAATATTGTCCCATTTACGTTGATTATATACGATATGTTCACAATTTTATAAGAATTTTAATTTTTTAATTTTTTTTTTTTCCTTTTATTTTATGCTTTTGGTTTGGTTTTGTTACACAAAATTAAAATTGTTTAAATTATAAAAAAAAACAAATAGAAAACCATTTGAACTTGTGCCGGCCACACAGTATTCCGAGTGACTAAATGTCTTGCAAATTGTTTTACTCTTCACAAAAAAATTTTATTTCTTTCGTTTTTTTTTTATGTTTATTTAGCTGAGATACTGAGAAATTATTTGTGAACCAAAGAAAATGAAAATAAAAAATTGAGAACTAAAAAAATTTATTTTCTTTACCCCCCACCCCCACTACATATACTAAATGACAACGATTTTAGAAAATATTATGGACATGGACATTAGTTTTTTAAAAATATAACACTTGTATATCAACATTTTACGATGTATATAAACAGGCACATGTATATAAACACATAGTAAATGATGCTAAACATTAAAACCGTTTCTGTTTGGCTTATTCATTGTTCATTTGATACACAAATGTTTTTAACATTTTGCAACATGTGTCCGTTTATATAAACAAATAGTAAATATTGCTAAACAAGAAAACTGTATTTATGTTTGGTTGATTTTAATTCCTATGGATATACGTATTTAAACATTTTCCAACATGTGTCCATGTGTATATACATACAAGAAATGTTGCTAAACATGAGAAATGTTTCTATTCGGCTGATTTTAATTTCTTTGGATACACAAATGTATTTAAACATTTTGCAACATGTGTCCTTGTATATAAGCACTTAGTAAATGTTGCTAAACATTGGAAATGTTTTTGTTTGGCTAATTTTAATTTCTTTTGATATACAGTTCGTTTTAGTCATGTGCATTTGATGAAGACCGATCTGTTTTTGCCAACATTTCCATTAGAAAAAGAAAATAAAAAGAAAATTTAAATTAAATTCAATAAATTTAAAATAAAATTACAGTCTCAACGGCTATAAAGTACACTATAAAACAAACGAACATAAAATTAAAGAACTTTTGCATTAGGAAACTGACCTGAAGGTATCCATCTCTTCCTCTCTTCCAACAGTTCAAAACTGTTTAACAAATTTTAATTTATCGAAAATTGTGTCATCGAAAGTGTCATCGAAAATTTGTTCACACTAATTATAGCGTAAAAGAATAGCAAAAAATAAACAAAAAATAATAATAAAAAAGGAAGAAATAAATAATAAAAACAAAAACCATTTGAATTTTATAGAAAACAAAAGCATTCTAATGTTTACTTAAAGAAAATAAAATAAAATACCGTCCGTAAAGAAACCAAGAAATCGTAAAAAAAAGAAATAAAAAATTGAGAAATAAAAAAATTTATTTTCTTTACCCCCCCGCCCCCACCACATATACTAAATGACAACGATTTTAGAAAATATTATGGACATGGACATTAGTTTTTTAAAAATATAACACTTGTATATCAACATTTTACGATGTATATAAACAGGCACATGTATATAAACACGTAGTAAATGATGCTAAAATTTAAAACCGTTTCTTTTGATACACAAATGTTTTTAACATTTTGCAACATGTGTCCGTTTATATAAGCACATAGTAAATATTGCTAAGCATGAAAACTGTATTTATGTTTGTTTGTTTTAATTCCTATGGAATATGTATTTAAACATTTTCCAATATGTGTCCATGTGTATATACATACAAGGAATGTTGCTAAACATTAGAAATGTTTCTATTTGGCTGATTTTAATTTCTTTGGATACACAAATGTATTTAAACATTTTGTAACATGTGGTCCATTTATATAAGCACTTAGTAAATGTTGCTAAACATTGGAAATGTTTGTGTTTGGCTAATTTTAATTTCTTTTGATATACATTTTCGTTTTAGTCATGTGCATTTGATGAAGACCGATCTGTTTTTGCCAACATTTCCATTAGAAAAAGAAAATAAAAAGAAAATTTAAATTAAATTCAATAAATTTAAAATAAAATTACAGTCTCAACGGCTATAAAGTACACTATAGAACAAGCAAACTAGCTGATCGATTAAGGAAATCCTCTTAAAATTAAAGAACTTTTGGAAAACTGGAAACTGACCTGAAGGTATCCATCTCTGCCTCTCTTCCAACAGTTCAAAACTGTTTAACAAATTTTAATTTATCGAAAATTGTCTCATCGAAAGTGTTATCGAAAATTTGTTCACACTAATTATAGCGTAAAAGAATAGCAAAAAAACAAAAAATAATAATAAAAAAGGAAGAAATAAATAATAAAAACAAAAACCATTTGAATTTTATAGAAAACAAAAGCATTCTATGTTTACTTAAAGAAAATAAAATAAAACATGGCCCGTAAAGAAACCAAGAAATCGTAAAAAAAAGAAATAAAAAATTGTGACGAACGAAAGAAAATCAAAGAAATTAAATTACTTGTCATGTGTTGATGATTGTCCAATGCAATACTCATCATAAATAAAATAAAATAAAAAATACAAAAATAAACAAAAACAACAAGAATAAGACCCAACTGTTCTAACGATTACGGTATTTTGTTATACACTGTACCCCACCTAAAGTTGTTTCACTAAATAGCAACGATAAAAAAATTTTGGGAAAAATTTTACTTGCATAACAATTTTTTAATGATAATTTTTCTATGTTCGTTATCGAAATTTATTTGCAAAAACCGATTTTTTGTTTTTGGAAAAATTGAATAATTTTTTCTTCGCCGCGGGGTAAATGTACCTAACCGCACCATAGAGGAAGGCGGCACATCGTCTGTTTGTGGGGCCCTCATCCACTAAATCCCCCCTCCACTGGGCATTGTTGTGCCCACTCCGGATTTACGGTAGCATTACTTCGGAACGGAGTCCTTTTTGCCCCTTGGCCCCTGCGTCCTCATATCTGCATCCGGATTGCGTATCGAAAGTTGAGGAGACTTCTAAGTGTATCTACTATTCCTTTCTTCTAGGTCCCCGTTCAAAATTTCATTTGACACGTGTTCCAGTGTCATCTATATCGACGTGCCTACATGTTCTACAGCCTCAAGATCTCTCTTCTTCATTCTTAGAATGCCCTCTACGTAATTCGGCGCTGCGGCCCAATTCTCTCTACCCGCAATTCCGACAATCATTGGAAAGTTAGCTTATGTTAGGTTGAAGGGACCCATTGGTCCATTGCATCTTCCCGAATAAGTAATATAGAAATGAGGACAAAGTGAGAAGAAAAGATAAAGGAGAAGAGCAGAACTTGGGAACAGAATTAAGAAATGAAAAAGATAGAAAGCTGGAAGGAAGCCCTTAATGATGTTCTTAGCCAAATATTTCCCTCCAGCTAGGTAATTCCGTTTATGAACCCTAATACATCCTCAATTGGTAGTTTTTCATATCTACAACAAATCGCCTTCTTAGCCATCTCCGTTTAACCACCTACAGATGAGTATAAAATGATTCACTGTTTTCTCTGCTCCTTCCAATAGCCCCCTAGCTAGTCAACCTATTAGATTCTCAAGTCGGTATTCTTTTACATCTACCAGTTCCTCAACAAATCGACTACCTTCCCCTTGGGAGATCCTATTATTTAATAGGATTACTTAATGTTATTACAACCCTTTAGTCAGGATTACGATCTAGTTTCTCACACCACTTATGTTGTGTCCGTTAATTTTATACATGAGTGGCGGGACCTACAGTTTAAAGTCGACTCCGAATGACAGATTTTTGAGAAGCTTTTCATAGCAATTTTTTACTCTCAGAGTATTTGCCAGAAATCTGCTGAGAGGAAGTCGCCGAAGAAATATTTTCCGTTTTGATGTCTGACCTGGGATTCGAACCCGAGCCTTTTGTCTAATAAGCCAACACACTACCCACTAGACCACGGTCACTTGGGAGATCCAAATATTTAATAGGATTACTTAATGTTATTACAACCCTTTAGTCTGGTTTGCAACCTAGCTTTCTACGACACTCTTGTTGCGTGTGATAATTTTATTAATGAGTGGTGGGACCTACAATCGCCTCTGAACGTTAGATTTGCAAGAAAATTTTTATTAAAATTTTCTTTACTCTTGGATTTCAAGCTCGAAATTCGCAATACTTGATCTAGGATTTGAACCCCGGGCTCTTGGCTACCTAATAAACTACTCCAGGACAACTGGTAGATCTTAAGGTAGAGTTAATTCACTTTTACACCTTAGCGGCAGTTAACTTAATCCCGGAGTTGCTTTTACAACAGGTCCGCAACATTTTAGGTAAGTAAACGTATGCCTAGCGCATAATTCTAATTAGTCTTTACTAGACCGAACACTGCCATATTATCACGAATTTGTTGCACTTTTTCTTAATAATTTTTGAATCACGATTAATTGGTGATAACAAATGCTTCTTCAAAAACAATTATTCACTGCGAAATAATTCCTGGCGATAATTTATCGCCATGCAATACACAGTTGATCGAAAAATCTTGTTGTTTTTACTAGTAATTCCCGAGAATTGCATGATATTGATGGGGAAGTGTCAATTAAATGAAAGGCACTCGTATACACTCCCATCTCTTCTCTCATATGAGTATATATGAGTGAGTGTGTTTAGTTTTCACAACAACAAAAAAATTTTTTCTAAACAAAATACAATAAAAACAATTACTACGTATGTATGTACGGATGTACACTATGGCATATACTGTATCATTATAAATAAAAAATATTTTGAAATTATTTTCTATTTCTTCTACATCTTCTTCTTCTCTTCTTCTTGTTTTAAGTAGTCAGTTCCGCAGTGTCATTGTCACCACCCCATTACAACAATGTGAGAAAGTGACTTGATTTGACGTGAGAACTTAATGAATTATGGCTTCAATTAATTCTTATAAAATATTAAACGAGATAAAGAAAATGCAATTTAGAACAACAACAATAATAATAATACAAGAAATATTTCTTGTTGTTGTTTTTAATTAAATTGTATTTTGGACTTAAGCACTTGCATAGAAATAATTTATGATGCATGATGTTCTCATGAATGATGTACTCAGAAAGAGCGAAGAGAGTGGAAGTGAAAGCAAATTAAATGAGGAGCAAAGAACAATTATGACGTTTAAAATTTAAAGCATTGTTCTGGGATAACAAATGATTTAAAAGTTAGAAATCATAACCCTTTTTTAGTATACAGTGGCTCACAGCTTTTTTCGTACAGTACAGCAAATTTAAATTTTGTGAAAATACAAATACGCTCTTTTTATTACAACTGCATTGCCAGTTTGTTAGCTTTCACCCAATTTATATTAACTTTATAGTACGTTTTGACAACTTCTAGAACTCTTTTGTTGATTTGTTATTGTAATATCTCTCTTGTCCATTCTTTCTTGTAGAAATTGGGTTTAATTCATGCAAAAAAAAAGAAAAACAAAAAATTGGAAAGAAAAACATCGCGGAAAATATATAAGCATTATAGATAGGTCCTTCGTAACATGTCATTAAACATTTGCGTACAAATACCGATCGATTACATTATCAAAAGAAGCCTAACACTAAATCAATTTCATTGTAGATTGAAGTACAGAATATTTTGGAAAGAATGAGAACGTGATGTCTTTATACTTACTTAATTAGAACATTTTAGCCAGGATAACAACCTAGCTTCTACCGCAACCCATGCTGTGTGCATATATTTAGTTCACGAGTTATTGCTGACTCCGACCGACATATTTGCACAACCTTTCATGGCAGAATTGTTGTCAGTAAACTGCTAAGTGCAAGTCATGGAAGGAATTTTCTTTTCGGTTTGTCCTAGCAGACTACTAAGACTAAGAAGGCTTTAAAAGAGCATCCTTAAAATGCTGAGGCTAGGCAACGAAGAAATATTTTTTTTCGTTCGTCTACACAGCCCTAACAGTTTCTTACGAATAACGAGTACAAAGGTTCCTAATTGCGATTCCTTACAGTTTACAGAAAGGTGGTGTAAAACGACTTGGTACTCAGGATTTTTCTACAGGTTTTAGTAAACTGTGAATAGTCTGGTTAATGATGGATTTACCTCGCCTGAGACAGAACTAAACAAGTCCAAATAAGACGGTTGGAATTGCTCGTAATAACCTTTGATGCGACATGGAAAATCCTTATGCCAGTGTAGTTGGCGCATATCATGGAGTCTCCCATGTTTAGGTCGAAATAGAGGACACCGATGAGCCTGTCAATGAGCATATTTACTTCCAGTCATATCTTGCATATAAATCGGTGAAGGCACCCTATATGTACGTATAGGTGGGTAGTCTAATGCTATATGGGGATACAACGAACTCTTCACTGCAATTTAGGTACAAATGATTAAATGGTAATGATGAGTCCCAATCTACTGTAAGGATGTAAAACATGGTAAATCATGCCAGAGCATATGGCCAATTGAGACAAATTGGCAAGTAGAGGAAGTCCAGTTGACCCATTGTATAACGTCCTAAAGGAGAGAGAATAATTGGTGGAGGTAGGGAAAAAGGAAGCAGAGGAATTATACAGGTTAACAAAAACAACAAGAGCTGCTACCACACTATTGAAGCCCTAGCACTTCTCAACCAGCTGACACTAGTAACGAATCTATGGAGAGCCTTTATGTAGGCTCTCGACACGAAATTCAAACCGCCAAAGAAACCCCAAAAGTTTTCAAACTTAACCTACTAAAGGCTAGACAGTTATGGAGGAGGTGTTCGATAGTCTCCAACTCCTCCTCATCACAACATACCCTGCTATAGTCCGGATGGAATCCCCGTCAGCGCTATCAACCCAAAAGCTAACCTTAAGCTGGCCTTCTCCAATCCCAGAATGCAATATGTTCTAAGACTGTCTATAGCAGGCCATAGATACTCATAAACACAACGATCCCATCTATTTCACCAAAGCCTCTACTCTTGCTCCCTGACCCATAATTTACTAAGGCAGTAGAGGTGGCAAACTGGGGGATCAAGCCCTTAGAAAGTGAATCTTATCTATCGAAAACATACGTCCTGTCATTACCGAGTATTTCGCTATGACACGGAACCCATCATAGATGGATACGGTCTGGTCCAAAATTCCAAAATTACACTCTCGTACAAGCTGTGATTTGTACCAGACCGACGCAATGGCCCTTACGGCAACTTGGCAATGAGGCGCCAAACTAGTTTAAAAATCAAAAACTTCTTAAACAACTGCAGTTCTATGGCACAAGAGCTGCCTTAAATTGTAAAGTTAGGTTAGATTAGAGGACGTGTACTTGTCAACTGTGACAAGTACGGTACCCGGAGGTCGAATTGACCCATTGTGCAACGTCCTACCAGTTCGCACTACACGTGTTGTGCGCGTTAGGTCTACAGTTTAAAATCGACTCTGAACGAAGGACTTTTTTGGGTAACTTTTCAGGGTATTTGCCAGAAATCTGCTGAGAGGAAGTCGCCGAAGAAATATTTTCATATTTTCTTTTTGATATCTGTCCTGGGATTCGAAGTCGGGCCTTTCGTCTAATAAGACCACGGCGACTGGTAAATTTCAAATTCAAATACATATTGGAACTCTGTTGATTATATAAAGAAGGCAACTGGAAAAAGTACATCGTTTTGAACAGAAATGAACGAAATAACTTGTGACCCACTGTATATTGTGACCAAAAAAGTCATTGTTTTTTTTCTTTTCATTCCGTTTAAAAATTTGTGTTTAAAAGAGCTTACCAGGCAGTCCCATTTTAAAAAGGCCATGAGTTAAACCCTTGTCATCCAATTTATTTGTGTATTTAAGAATATATATGGGTATGTGTGTGTGTGTGTGTGTGTGTGTGTGAGTGAGGGTATTTTATTAAACTTTTCTTTTCTTTACAGAAAAAAAGCCTTTGACAGAGAACAGAGGGAACTCAACTTTTTATGGAAAATTAAAATCAATATTTGGAGAAAAACTCACAAAAAAGTGAAAAAGGGATTCCAAAACTCTGTGCATTTAATTCAGTCTGTCAGTGAAATAAGCCAAGTTTATATGGAATTTTTATTTATTTATTTAAAATAAAAGTTTTCTAAAATTTTCTCTATGTTTATATTGTTGTTGTTCTTTTTTTTTTTTTGGTTTTGGCTGCAGGTTTACTGGGTTTTAAAGCCAAAAAAACCAAAAAAAAAATTTTGTTTTACAGCCAACTTCGTTGGTAATACGTCTCTCTCTCTCTCTTTCTCTTTCGCTCTTTTTGTTTCAATAATTTATTGTTAAAACAAAATCAAATAAAATATGATCTAGAAAACAAAAAAAAGAGGAAAAAAGTTTTTAAAGGATTAGAAATTTGTTTGTGTGTGTGTGTGTGTTGTTTTAACGAATTTGAAAGGATTTTCTGACTGTTTTTCCGTTTTATTTTCACTCAAATCGATATGAAAAAAATTTCTATTCATGGGAATGCTGAAGTAGAGTTCGTCTTTGAGTTGGCAGGTTTGTTATTCATTTTTTTTATGATTTTTTTTATGGGAAGGCTTAAGTAAATTGAGCGTGAATTGCTAAAAAAACAAATATTTGAAGGATGGGTACCAGAGAAAAAAATAATGGAAAAGCAAAACGGTAAAGCGATACATCGCTTTAAATAAATGGACTTGAATTGTGTTGCTTTGTCAAATACTTAACCTCCTTGACTCAGCATTATTTAATATAAGATCACATAATACAAGGTTTGGCGACTTTATATTATGTAGACCTACTACCTGGTTTAAAGGTTCTACTGTACTTTTTCGATCTACTGCTCTTCATATAGGGACAGTATTTGTAGAACATCTTTCCCAAATCCTGTTTTACGTCTTGAATAAGAATAACTGCTTGTTTAGTGCTTGATAAGCACCCGGTGGTTTCATATTCCAATTATACACAGTAAAACTTCTATAATTTGAGTTTTTATTAATTGGATTTTCTATAAATTGAAGCATAGCAACAGCATATGTGAGAGAAATTTTATCAAGTTTTGCTTTTTTAACTTGAAGTTTGCTTCTTTAACTTGAAGTTTTAAAGTTGAACTTTTTTCTGGATACTGGTGGGGATTCAATTTATAGAAGTTTGACTGTATTCTGGTGATTCGTTTTCCTCACAATAGAATCTGCATATAACAGAATATACTTATGTATATAGCTAGAGGAAAGTTTTCCCAACCTCAGTGGGAAACTTCAGTGTCCTCTGTCTTGTCCTGAAAAAACACCCCACAATATTCGCCAACTACTGGGTTATAAGCCTTTTCCCTATCGCATATAAGGTTCTTACCAGCATATAGTGTGAACGACTGAAGCCACTCGTCAAAAACACTGATTGGACCTTTTCAGTGCGGCTTTAGATCTAGCAAGTCCACTATCGCCCAGATATTCACACTACGCCAAATCCTGGAAAAAATCCACGAAAAACAAGTCGATAGACACCATCTTTTTGTCGACTATAAGGCTGCTTTCGATAGCCCCATAAGGGATCGTATTTTTTCTGCTAAGTTATACATGCGAAGCTAAGGCTATACAGAAAGATGTTAAGTAATTCTGGAAGCTTCGTCAAGGTAGGAATGGACCTCTCCGAACCTTTTGATACCGTGCGAGGTTTCAGACAAGGCGATCCCTTAACATGCGACCTCTTCAACTTCGGTTTCAGACAGAGCGACCCCTTATCATATGACCTCTTCAACTTCGTCACGAAGAGTGTTCGGCAAAAGGCGGGAGTGCATCACAATGGCACTATTTAAAAAAAAAATTGTACAGTTGCTTGCGTACGCTGACGACATCGACATCATAGGGCATACCAACCGAGATGTCACTGCTGCCTTCAGTGCTATTGAGCGGGAGTCTAAGAAGATAGGTGTGGCAGTAAATGAGGACAAAACAAAGTGTATGTTATCCACACGTAGAGACGTGCGTTTTATTGATTCTCAGATTACGGTCGATAGCTATACTTTTGATACAGTCAAAGAATACCTTTACCATGGCACAAGCGCAGGTTTACTCATGCCAACAGGTGCTACTACGGTCTCAATAGGCAATTGATTTAGCAGAGACCTCTCTCGTAAGACAAAACTAATACTCTACAAGACGCTCATCCTACCCGTGCTTCTTTATGGATCAGAGGAATGGACCCTATAAAGAACTGATACAACAACCTAGAGAATATTCGAGAGAAAAGTCCTACGTAAGATCTTCGGTCTAGTGCGAGTTTGCGATGATTTCAGCATCCGATCCAACAGTGACCTGTATGAGCTCCTCACCGACATAGACGCTGTACGGCGTATTAATATCTAGCGACTGTGTTGGCTCGCCAAGTCGTTCGAATGGATGAGGATGCTTCGGCGAGACGGGTATTTGATGCGGGGATCTGCGAAAGTTGGCGAAAAGGACGACTTTGTATCCGTTGTAAGGACCAAATCGAGCAAAACCTGTCATCGATTGAAGTGACATGGGATAGGAATGCAAGAAGCAAAGGCGTTTGGAAGCAAGAAAGAATTTTCATTTTGAGTGAGGCCTATCCTCAACAAATATTGTTTCAGTTACCAGGATGGTGTCTATAGCTAGATAGGTTAGTTCTGATGATAATCTTTTCCTTTCTCTTTCCTTTCGACGGGTATATCCTTACAGAACTCGCTTCCCACTGCGCGGAAAAGTTCGGGCTTTACCATAAACTTTCCTACCTTTCTACCTTCTTCATGTTATTTCCTAATTTTATCTTATGATCAGACGTTGGCACAAAGAGAACATAATAAAAATGTAAGTGTATTTGTGAGAGGCATGTACATAACCCAGAGGAAAAATGTTAGTAATATTTTTATGAAGTGGAAAATGGAAAATGTACAGCGTCAATTCTATGTATTTAACTTGACAAATATTCTTCCAAAAATGAAGATAATTTCTCATTATTATTAGAAAATCTCACTAGAAAATGGTTAATCTTACTGTAAGTTTTCTTTGGGTGTATAATTGATATACAAAAAAATGTCCAACAGAAGTGACAAGAACCAGCTTCACTGAAAGCTTACAAGCAACTGGAATGCATTTTTATGCTCTTTTTAACGAACATTGTTGATGTTCGTGTCTTACGTGTGTAAATAGCCGAAGGTAATCATTCTCTGATCACCAATCCAATGATCCAATCGCGGATATGACGACCTGACTGTCCTTTGTCTTCTTATCCAAACTGATGCCGTCACGTCTTATAATGTCTTCAACTTCTACTTCCAAGGTATCCACAAAGATTCTCATAGGATTCTCCGTAGATTTCAAACTGAATTCGAAAACTTTCGATCTCTTTCCTCAAATCTAGTCGACATTTGTTTTCGAAAAACATACGAGTTTCAAAAACATTCCCCAAACTGTAAGTCAGATGCTCTCTTAAAGTATCTTGACTTGACTTGACTTAACTTAATCCAGTTTTAATTCTGTTTTAACCCTGTCCCAGTCTTCTTTAACGTACACTGGCGATCGACAGATTCGAGAAACTTTTCATAGCAATTTTATTTTGCCAAGAGACTGAGCTGAGAGGAAGTCCTTCAAGAAATAATTTTTCATGTTCGAAATGTCCGAACATGGGGTCTGAAATATGCGTTTGAGTCTAGGAAACGAATATCCTATCTACTAGACTTCGACGATTATACCTTCAAATTATTATTTTCCTACTCCAAGGAAAGATTCTGGTAAGGCAAGGACAAAGCTGTGCTCCTTTTCCGTGAATCTCCATAAATCCTTTGATTTTGATAAGGATAATCTTATTTCCACTATCCAGCTGATACAGAGTGATCAGAGAGTCCCATATTATTTTAGAGTCAACCTAATATAAGTAAAGTACTCGATGAGGGAAAACTGGTTGCATGTTGGTGTTCTTATTCAAGCTCGCATACCTCAAATAACTCAGTGCTTGTGCCACGATGTCATCTACGATTTGGCAGAGCTAGAAGTGCTTGCTGCTTCTACAGTTCGACCGAACTAGTGTGAACTACATGGGTATGACAACTCCCTAGGGGGTGGACATTTTACTTGATTCGAGGTGATTGGGGTTAGGGAATGAATCGAATCTTCATAAATCGAGGAGCTCTAAATGAATCTTAAAAGTGTGCTTGGCTTCATAGCCACATGGTCATGAGAAAAGGACAATTTTTAAATGTAGATTCGAGTATTTTGAACACAATTTAAAATTATGCTCAAATGATAGTCTTTGGTATGGCCTTTGCTCTTCTAGTTTCAAATGCCATAAATTCTGTTCAATTGCCTTTGCTGTCTATGCAGCTGCATATTTAAAATGCCAGCATTTCTAATTGGCCAAGGACACCAGTCTGCTTGCTTGTGGCTGCCATTAAATGAATGCAGTAAATTACAGGATTTTTAAGGATATTTAGTAAGAAAAAAGAAAAACATCATGGAAATAAAAAAGTTTACAATTTGCTTTGCTTTACAGAGTAAATATTTTTAAATCAAAATAGAAGAAGAATAGAAGAGAGGGGGAGAGAGAGAGAGATACGATTGCCATGATTTATGATTTTTAATTGGAAACATAAATTTGATTTCAATTAAATTTTGTTATAATCCTCCATCATAAATCTTCTATTTGAATGTGTATTAAGGCAGCAAACAAAGCAACTAGCCAAGTAACAAACCATTTGTCATAATTTATCAGCCGGATGTAGAGAAGACCAATAAATCTTATGAAAATTTATTAACAAAACATTTTAAGTTACCCGATACGCGGAATAGGAATATTACATTCAATGGAAATGAAAAATTAAAATCGTTTTACAGCCAACATGATCTTCCTTTCAGTCTAACGGATTGTCTTTATACATGAGTTTCCCTTTGGAAAGACTTCCGTTTCGTAAATATAACTTCCTTTCATTTTTATTCTTTCAAGAACAATTTTCTGAAGAGAAGGGAATATGAATTGTTTACTATTCATCCCAGAAACAACAGAAGTACTTGCCATTAAATATTTCTCATTTGTTTTTTGCTATTTTAATAGCAGAAGATGACTTTTTAATGAGTATGTTGTGTGCCAACGACAGAGAGAGTGAAAGAGGGAGACAAATGTAGAGAAAGAGGATCTCTCTCTACCAAATAAAATGTAACAGAAACACTTGTAGGATATTCTGTTTAGTTCTTCTCCCTTTACAATACGAAATTTAAGTGTTAACAAGTGCTATTCAAACATTACAAGCCGAAAACTAAAGACACTAGTGGAGAAAATAATAAGAACGACAAGGAACTATATTTTGAATTGTTCTTAAAAGCATATTAATTGAAATCGACATAGTCTTAGTCATAGTAGAGACTATGACCATTTCATTTCATTACAACCCTTCAGTTAGGACTATAAACCTAGTTTCTCACACCACTTGTGATGTGTATGTTAATTTTATTCATAACTGGCGGGACCTACAGTTTAAAGTCGAATCCGAACGACAGATTTTTTGAGAAACTTTTCATGGCACTTTTATTTACTCTCAGAGTTTTTGCCAAGAATCTGCTGAAAGGAAAATCGCCGAACAATTATTTTTGTATTTTGTTTTGATGTCTGGCCTTGGACTCCAAACCTGGCTTTAAGTCTAATAACCCAACACACTACCTACTAGATTATGGCGACTTCATTTTATATTTTTAAAAACGTTTAAATACGAGTTCGTTGATTGCAAACAAAGTAAAATCAAATATGCATTTAGTTTCTGTTAAACTTTTTATTGTCTGAACTATCTTATGTGCCACTGTTTCCAATTTATATCACAACAACAACAATAACCATAACAATATGTGCTTGTTCGTTATTTTTCTGTCCTCAGAACTTTTTTGTAAGCACAACATTTCTGCTTGCGTAAACATTAACGACTGTTTTCTTCACACGCAACTTCACACAAGACTGACTGAATTACTACTGACTAATGTCTGCTATGTTTAGCCTTTTTATATGTTCACAAAATCAGTATGAAGAACGTTCTTGATTAATAACGGTCGAGGCTTCGCATACTCAAGTATTCTATAGTGACTGCATTGTTGTTAGATGTACTCTGCTCTCATTTACGCTTGTTGATGCGTAAGCTAACGTTTCATTTGCATTATCCATATCTCTCATACTCATACTGATGTTATTGTTGGTTTACTGATAAATGGTAGTGTGGCTAACGATATTAGGTCGTTTCCCTTTTGCGTTACAGTATTATTGGAGTTTCTTGGCATTACAATGAAATAAAAATGAGACTTTTGCTATCTATAAATGCATAGGTAGTATCAGAGCTACCTTAATTATTTTTTGACTTTTATTTTTTCGAGCAAAAATAAAAGTTATTTTTTGATTTTTATTTATAAAAGTTAAAAATAACTTTTATTTTTGCTCGAAAAAATAAAAGTCAAAAATAACTTTTATAAAAAAATAAAAGTCAAAAATAACTTTTATTTTTGCTCGAAATAATAAAAATCAAAAAATAACTTTTATTTTTGCTCGAAAAAATAAAAGTCAATTTTTTAAAAAGCAGCCCATTTTATAAAAATTTGGTCCAAGACAATCAAAATGGTATACTAGGTTCTGTTCTCCGACATTTCTTTGCGGTTGCTTTTTTTAATAAAAAATGCAAAAATAACAGTTATTTTCGGTCCCTGCTTACAATGTTTTAAAGCAGCAATTTTAGGATTATGGCTTCTCGTTATCTTCCTTATTTCTTTTTTCCTTTTTTTTAAATAATTTAACATCCGGTTTGAATTTAAAGTCATAAAAACCGATTTTAATTCCTTCTTTACCTTCAGCATTAAAAATCCCATTATTGTTGCAAGATTTAATAAAAAAAAAACAACAACAAACAAGCACGGCAACTTCAAGAACAATAACAATAATAAACGCCTTAAGACATTTGTTTCTACACTCTCACTTCCCCTTGCTTTGCTTGGTTTTTTTTATTATTATTTTGGCATTTTATTTCGAATTTATTTCTTCATTTAAAATAAAATAAAACAGAAACAAAAACAGAAAAAGTGTTTAAAAACACATTTTAATAAACACATACACATGCACACACATACACACATACATACTTATTTGTAATTTAATCACATATAAAAACTCTTAGTCTTACACTCTCTCTGCCACTCTCTCTCGCACAGTATCGCGAATAAAAACATTCTCTCTCCTTCACTCTCCTTTCTGTTTATCAAAGCATGACTTGATTTTAATCTTCCGTTATGCTTTTGCAACAATTTTCAAGGAAAACATCCCAATACTCACACACTCCCACTCTCTCACTTGCTCATGCACGCACACACAAACACCACAACACAATGATTGTAGCCAGTAACAGTAACACTTGCTTGATATTTGAATTCAGTTGAACAAACAGTACATGACCGAAATAATAATGACAGCGTGGATAATAGAAATTTTAAGAAATTACTGCGAACAATAGAAATAAAATTCGAATACGAAGAAATTAACGGTAAAACTATTGTGAAGCAAAAGCCAGGAGGGGCAACTTTGGACACTCCAGGCAAAAGTTGTTTGACTTTTTCGTGCCATGAACTCAAATTGTTTTCACGTGTCAATTGCTCAATTGTAAGTGAAAAAAGGAATCAGAAATTGCGGTTGTTGGGTAAATAAGGTGAACTGGAAGGGGGGCGCCATAAAAATACTCATAAGGAGTTGGAAGAGATCTGATTAACTGGCAAGGGAAATATGCCCACCCCTATGGGATTATAGGACAATTGGGAACTCACAGTAATAAGTGGGCAGATAAACTTGCGGGGGAGGGGAGGTAATATGACCAGACGTGGAACACAAAGAAAAAAGAGCCGTAAAGAAAGAGCCGAAGATTTTCATAAAATCAAATCGAGCCGTGCTATGATATATCGTTGAATCGGTAACAGATTTTAGGACAAAAGCTGGGATTTACGGTTTCAGTGTGGAATATTTACAGTCAATGGACTTTAATAGCTTAAAAGCAAGCGAGAGAGAGAAAGAGAGAGGAAGAAAGAGTGAGAAAGAGAGAGAGAGAGAGAGAGCGATAGAGAGTTGCTTCCCAAGTTTCTTTACAAGTTGCCTACCAAGTTGCCTGTGAAGTTGTCTAGCAAGTTGCCTGCCAAGTTGCCTTACAAGTTGTCTACCAAGTTGCCAGCCAAGTTGCCTGCCAAGTTGCCTCAAAAGTTGTCTTCCAAGTTGTCTTCCAAGTTGCCTACCAAGTTGTCTTCAAAGTTCCCTGTCAAGTTACCTACCAAATTTCCTACCAAGTTGCCTACCAAGTTGCCCACCAACTTTCCTACCAAGTTGCCTTCCAAGTTGGCTACCAAGTTGCTTACAAAGTTGCCTACCAAGTTGCCAGTCAAGTTGTCTGCCAAGTTGCCTCAAAAGTTGATTTCCAAGTTGCCAGTCAAGTTGTCTGCCAAGTTGCCTCAAAAGTTGATTTCCAAGTTGCCTACCAAGTTGCCTCAAAAGTTGTCTTCCAAGTTGACTACCAAGTTGTCTTCCAAATTGCGTATCAAGTCACCTACCAAATTTCGTACCAAGTTGCCCACCAAGTTGCCTACCAAGTTGCCTACCAAGTTGCCTACCAAGTTGGCTATCGAGTTACCTACCAAGTTGCCTGCCAAATTGCCTACCAAGTCACCTGTCAAGTTGCCTATCAAGCTGGCTACCAAGTTTTCTACCAAGTTGCTTTCCAAGCTGCGCACCTAAGTTGGCAGCCAAGTTGCCTGCCCAAGTTGCCTGCCCAAGTTGCTTTCCAAGTTGCTTACCAAGTTACCTACCCAAGTTGTCTTGTGGTAGGCAATGAAGATCACAATGAAATGAACTAGGTTTCCTATCAAGTACCGGGCAGGGTGATATCCTTGCTGATTCGAACAATATTCTAAAGTTTGTCAGGACAACAGGATATCAAACGGGCTATAAGTGTTGTTGCATAACATTTTTCATAATCATACAGACTACTCGAGGAGAGAGCTGTCAGCCTCTCAATTTATTAACATAGTCAAACTAATGGGCAGTCGCCATAGGCTAGGTAGTATACGTTGGCTTATTAGAGATACATAAGCCGAGGTCAGACATCTTCAAGGAAATGCGAAAAAAAATGACTTCAGCCACTGCCTTAGCAGCAGATTTCTTGCAAAATCTCTGAAAGTAAATAGAAAATTGCCACGAAAATGTGTCTCACAAGAAATCTGTCATTCGGAGTTGACTGTAGTGTAGGTTCCCATGTCACTCATGTATAAAACTAATACACACACACAACATAAATGGTGTGAGAAGCGGGGTTGTAATCCTTACTAAAGGTTTAAAATAATCAGTTATGAATGCAAGCTCCACCAATTACTTCGATCTACAATATGAACGTAGACGGACTCCACTTTGAAGTAATACCACTACGATAGTCCCGGAGTGGGCAAAAGGAGACCAAAAGAGGGGGAGATGCTCCTCCAAATACTTCAATCTATATGAACAGTAACGTACATGGACTCCACTTCGAAGTAATACCACCACGGTAGTTCCGGAGTAGGCAAAAGGAGTCCATAAAAGGGGGAGATTTAGTGGGTGAGGGCCTAACACACGGGGGTTAGTGACGACAACCCCTATGGTGCGGTCAGGTACATTTATTCCTTCTCAGTGTAAAAAAAACCTAGAAAATTTCGATATTTGGCTGAAGAGATGTAGTGATGCTAGAGTACCAATGTCTACTTCAGTCCTATTGGTCTGATTAACTCTAGGGACCCTGACTGAAGCGTTTTAATGACAAATTATGTATGTAATCAACTGATGAATCTCGTATTAGTCTTGTGTCTCCCATTATTCTAATCAAAGTCTTCATAGATTGTCACTTCATTATGAGGTGCAAAGGTCTTCAATCCAAGGCTGGCACTCTGTGCACAGAAAATTTATTTAAAAACTTTGCCTCTTTAAATCTCAAAAATTCTTTTAAAGAGTTGAGAAGTAATTGTCTGGTTACTTATGTGAGTTTTGCTGTTGTTGTTGTTTTAAATTTTTAAGCAGATAATCAATTGCAAATCAATTCTACCCAGGAAATCTTAAGAAATGAATTCAAATTTGTTTTTGAAAATATTTTGCGACGAATTTAAAATCAATAAGTGAATATGCTGGTGTATGTGACAATCCTGTCATCCGATTAATTTCATTAAATAGCGGATATTAAAATCCTTCAAATAAAAATGACAAATAACTGTAAAAAAAAAATTACGTCTGAGTTTATTGACACGCACACACTCACTCATGCCTAGACAATGTGACAACAATTGAGCAGGAAATCCATACAAATCTCGCTTTAAAAGAAAATTTCTTAAAAAATACAGTCTCTCTCTCCCTCTCCCATTAAGGAAATTAAGTATGAGTACGTATGTGAGTACACAAATACACATGCAGACGCTTACACACATTTGCATACACATACCCAAGCAAACAATTGTTATGCTTTATAAATGGTTTGTCAGATAATAAATCACATGCAAATGAGATTTTAAACAAATCGTCGTCATCAATAAAGACTTGCGCGATTTTTTAAGAAGAAAACATTTCGAGAAAGCAAATAGGAAATCCTAATGTTAAGACAGGGAAATTGGAAAAAATTAATTTAATAGGCGTTTAAATCCTTAAATAGGCCATCAAAAGTGGAATATTTGTAAGCAGAGAGAGAGAGAGAGAGGAAGGAGAGAGACAAAATAAATCCTTAACGTTATTTAATGATGAATAATGACAAAAGTTTTGTGTCAAACAACGTCTGTTCTTAATACAAATGATATACAGGATACTGAAGCTATTAAGTATCACTAGGATAAGTATCACAGTAAGCTATAGTATGCCCCATAGTATTTCACAACCCCTATTTAAATCAAATGTATACTCAGTCTACAGCGCCCTAGCTAAGGACAGTTTATCAACATCAAGTTATTCCTGGATAGTTTCAGATCTCATCTTGTTTTAATTGACCAACAAAAATTTCGATTACGATTACAGTGCCCTGCCTAAGGGCCATCTATCAACTTGAAGTTATTCCCGGATAGTCTTATACGTGATTTAGATCTCTTCTTAGTTAAATTGACCAACGATTACAGTGTCCTGTCTAAGGACCATCTATCAACCTCAAATTATTCCCGGATAGTTTTACGTGATTCAGATATCCTTTTATTTTTATTGTGCAACAAAAGTTGCGATAGCCTTAAACTTTCAACCTAAGGACCCTATCTAAGGACCATCTACCAACATCAAGTTGTTCCTGGATAGTTTGATACGTGATTCAGATCTCTTCTTATTTTAATTGACCAACAAAAGTTTCGATTACGATTACAGTGCCCTGTCTAAGGACAGTTATTCCCGGATAGCTTTATACGTGACTCAGATATCCTTTTATTTTTATTGCCCAACAAAAGTTGCGATAGCCTTAAACTTTCAGCCTAAAATCACTATCTAAAGATTATCTACCAACATCAAGTTATTCCTGGATAGTTTGATACGTGACTCAAATCTCCTCTTATTTTTTAGTTTCCCAACAAAACTTTCGATTGCTTCAACTTTAATTGGTTTGAGAAGAGTTTTTGCTTCTCTTTATCTTCCCTTTCATTGAGCATAACATTCCAAACATCCACTACCAGTTCACAAAAAGATCAAACGGCGTGGATGATTCTCACCTATAGCCGAGAAGAATCCCGCAATTTAATTTAACCTCAAATGTTACGTCGAGTACCCGAACGTATATAGTATTCCTATGTCCTACCCTTTGTGCCTATCCAACTTGAATTGAGTACAGCCATCCACTATTTTCGCTTGTAAGATACCCGAGAGCGGCCTGACTGCCCAATAGTATTCCTATGTCCTGTCATTTATAACTACCTGTCCAACGTGAATTTAGTACAGCCATCCACTACTTTCACTTGTAAGATATCCGCATGATTTTCCAAAGACTAGGATCGGGTTTTCTCATTCGGGGTTCCAAAGTTTAGGCCGCTTTTCCAAATCCATACCTAACCCACAAAATGGTATCTGTTTTAAAAGTGTATGATGGTTCCCGATTATGTACCTACATAATTGATCTTTACAATCCTATAGTCAAGATTACAACCTAGCTTCTCACACAACCCTTGTTTTGTTAATTTAATCAATGAGTTTCGGGCGCTACAGTTTAAATCGACTCCGAGCGACAAATTTTTGAGAAACTAGAAACCAGAAGTGGCTGTCCCCTTGATGGAGTCATAAGCAGACACAAGTAGGCCGCATACAGGGCCCATTGTGATCTCACAGTTTCTCATTCTCCCCTATTCCAGGAAGCACTTGCGGCTTCCGATGAAGCGACTCAGACTGTCAATATCCATGCATGACAGTTCATCTAGGTACTCCATGTAGTAGGCATACAGGTGTCTCTTTCTCCTCTGACCAAGTGCCGGGCGTGGGAAGAATAGTTTCGTCCTCTTCCACAGCTTCTGCAGAAATCATTTGCAAGTTGTTTAAAACCAATACGTCTCCCATGCGTTCCTATAATACGATGCCTCGTAATAACCAAGATAACAGCGTTGTGTCTGCTTCTTTGGAGCCGTTCGCCTCCTATCCAGCCTTAGCCAGATTTTTTGAGGCGTCTGTACTTATCCGAAGCTGCTCACCTGCTGTTGACAATGTTCACGATTGCATTGTCAATTATAAGCCTGCAAGTTCACAAAGCGATTCCCAATGCAGAAATCGGTCAGTTCAATGATCGTGCCTCTTCTGGCCAAATCATTTGTTCTGCAGTTGCCGGGAATATCTCTATGTCCTGGTACCCATGTAATGCAAACATCATATTGATTCGCCTCTTCATTGAGACATCTGGGACAGTCGTACACCGTCCTGGAGTCTATTACACTAGAATCCATTGCCTTGATGGCCGCTTGTCTATCTCTGCTGAGAGAAAATCCCAAAAAAAAATCTTTTTTTTTCAAATTTCGTTCTGTTGAAGATGTTTGACCTGGGGTTCGATTTGATCTACCTACTAGACTACGGCAACTTTAAATTTCATTTAAATGAAAATCATTTCAGGTCATGTTGCTAGCATTTCTCAAAATCCAGGGTGCAGTTAAGGAGATAGTTGCCAGTCAATTGAGTCTCTAGGCCTTAAAATTTCTTTAAGAATTTCAGGTTTGATTACTCTCTAATCAACCTAACCATAGACCCTAAAGCTGTGATCTTTACTGCCAAGTGTAGCTGTAGGACAGGTTAAGGATTGCCTCTGATAGGCCAACACATGCTGGCCTCTATATCTTGTTCAACATCATATGATGCTTTATCCTTTGTGCATAAAAGCAGTTTTGTAGGCCTATTCGAAAGCATGAAAGTACGTTTACGTGTAAGTTTGCTATAATGATGCTGCCAGGATCTAAAAAAAGAAATTAAAGCACAGCACTCGCCACCTAATTCAATATTCAATAATCGATATTCATATGCAACTGTTTAAGGCTGATTAAAGGACAGAATATACCAGTTTAGTAGCCACACTCTGCAATGATTACTACCAAAAGTACAAATAAAACACCCTTAAGGGATTCATAAAATGATATTGTTACGAAAATGGAAATGGTGTTATTAAACTAATAAATGAAAGCTCCAAAAACAATGGACTTGTTCACGTCATCAATGAATAAGTAAAGAATATAGCAACAAAAATAATGGTCTTGTTCCCAATATCGATGAAAAAACAAAAATAATAGCAACAACATCTGCTTAAAAAAAATTTAAGGAATAAAGATGTAAACAGACAACAACAAAGTGCAGCGGACAAAAAAGTAGACAAGCAAAAACAAAGTATAGGTTAGATTAGGTTAGATGACGTGTCGGAAGTCGAAATTGACCCAATGTACAATTTCCTTAGAGAAGGAAGGAAATACAGGATATAGGATGAAAGAAGGGAATGTATGTAAGGGGGGGAGAATGGGAATCGGAGGAATTACATGGAAAGAAACAGACACAAAACAAAAGAGGGTGAGAGCGCGACTATACTTATGAAGCCCTAGCACCTCTCAACCAGCCAAAGTTGCTAATGAATCTGTGGAGAGCCTTAATGTCGGCTCTCGACACAGAACGCAAGGTCTCAAAGAAGGTCCTGCCAAAGGTCCTCAACCTATGAAGGGGTGGGCAGTTACAGAGAAGGTGTTCAACATATGCTGGCCTCTATATCTTGTCCGACATCATATGATGCTTTATCCCTTGCGCATAAAAGCAGTCTTGTAAGCCTGTTCGTTAGCCAAAGGGCTCAACCTACCAAGGGCTGGGCAGTTATAGAGAAGGTGTTCAACAGTCTCCAACTCCTTCTCATCGGAACATACCCTGCAATAGTCCGTTAGCGACCTAATCCCGCAGTGACCCGTGATAAAACCGACAACCAACCTTAAGTATAGTATAAAAAAAAAAATAGCGGGTAGGCAAATACACAAACAACAATAATGAGAACAAGTTGTTTACATTTTTGGATGGTTCTCGAAGACATTCTCCTTCAAGTGGTGCATTCATCAGACTGCTGACCTTTGTGATATAAAAGGCAAGACAGAGTAGGCAATGGAGATTCAGAGTTAGAATTCAGTCAGTCGTGTGTGAAGACGCCGTGTGGAATTCAATAAGAATTCGGTCAGACACGTTGTGTGTGAAGAGAATATTGTGGTGTTGCTTACAAAAAGGTTGTACGCAGAGAAAAATAACGAACAGTTGTTGTGTGAAAGAAGAAGAGCGATTAAAGTAAATTGTTATTGTGTGTAAATCAATTTCAAAAGGTGGCACACGAAATTGTGTGAACAATAAAGAATTGATATAAAATTAAACACAAATTTATTTTTATTTTATTTTTAACGTTTTTAAAAAAGGTAAAAACGTAACAATATTTACAATGCCTGAAAGGAGCTCTACAAGCAACAGAACACAATACACTTGGCATATCTCTTACTAAGTCTATGTCAGACCTCTTCCATTTAAGAAGCATTATTTACTTGACATCTGTTGTAACAACATTCAAGTTTTCAGCAATTGTAATGGCCGAGTGCCTATTTAAAATTTTTTTTAAATTTTGTAGCTGCTCGACCTAATGAACAAAATTCCCACAATGCAGGAAAACGTATAAATTTTCTAGGAATTCGTTAAGCTTATGAAATAACATCGCTAACCTCGAAATAAATTGAAATTCATTTTAATTACCCAACACTGGCAACACAGGAACACTGTTAACACATTTTCAAGCTAATTTAAGCTGCACTGCTTAGACTCACAAAAATTAAACCGCAAAACTAATGTTTTATAGGAGGGGGGATGGGGGGAAACAAAAAATTCTATAAATTTTAGAATACCAACAACAACAACGAAAAGAAAAAAAATATTACAAAACCATTACATTTCGATAACAATGCAGTGCACAATTGTAGTAGTAGTAGGTACGGTTAGTAAGGCACTCGTGTAAAGCATTTCACACATGCAAATGCAAAATGTATCGTGTGTGTATGTGTGTGTGCTTTATTGTGTTTACAAGGATGCTACAAAATAAAACAAAAGAAGACAGAAAATTTTGTAATACAAATACGAATACAAAAAAACAAAAACTATAAAATAAATGTTGTTGTAGTTCTAGTTGTTGTTGTGACTATTATTGTTGTTGCTGTTAAGCTTATCATAAAACAGAAAATCTTAAATTTGCTTTTGTTTTTGTGTTTCTAGATTCTATCTTTTGTTGCCAAAGAAGACAAAAACAAAAGAAAACCGTCTGTCATGTGTAATGCCTTCACACATAGAAAATGTTTAATAAACAGCAGCCACAACAACAAAAACAACAACGCTTTTCTATTAATTTTTTTGAAATGCTTTTAGGCAACCATAATGACGTCTCACAATAGAAGTCTCCTCACATAAAAGTGTGCAAAAAAGAAATTAAAGAACGTATCTTAAGCATGATTTGAATTCGTTTAAAAAATGCAAAAATTATAGCGAAACTAGGCGACCTAACATAGAAACGAAAACTTAAGGAAACTTAACTCAGGCTGGCCTCATGTTCAAGACTCGTTTGTTTTATTTCGTTCAGACCGCCTAAGCCTTCTCCTTGTGCGGCATAGTAGGTAGGTAGGTTGGAGTTGTAGCTCACTTGAGCATCCATAGCGGCTTATTGTGATGCCACTGGTTGCGGCATAGTGCTGGACAAGTACCCAGAAGGAGAACAATCTCCTCTTCTTCGTTGTCTCTACTACAGCTTCTGGAATAAATCGTTTGCCAAGTTTTGAAGACCAATAGCCCCAAGACCATGCATACATATTTGGTCATAACAACCCTTCAGTCAGGACTTCGACCTAGCTTCTCACACCAATTATGTAGTGTGCCTTAATTTTACACATAGGTGACGGAAAACGTCAGATTTTTGAGAAGCTCTTCATGGCAATTTTTTTAATCTCAGAGTTTTTGTCACAAATCTGCTGAGAACCAATCGTTGAAGAAATATTTTCTTTCATATTTCGTTTTTTTTTTTTTGATAACTGACCTGGGATACGAGCCCGGACTTTACGTCTAATAAGCCAACACGCTACCTACTAGACTTGAGAGTAAAAATAGCCATGAAAAAAAAATCTATCGTTCGGAGTCGACTTTAAACTGTAAGTTCCGCCACTCATGTATAAAAATTAATGCACACAAACAAGTGGTGTCAGAAGCTAGGACGTTGTACAATGGGTCAATTCGACCTCCGGGTACTGTATTTGTCACAGTCCTCTAACCTAACCTAACCTACTAGACCACAAGTACCCATAATACAATGCCCAGTAATAACTCTAATAACCATACTTTTCATGCACCTTTCATCTAGTGTTGGCCGGATTTTCCGAGCCATTTCCCTTGTATTCGGAGTCTCCCTATCAGAGAGATCCTTTGGACTTTATTATACGACATTTTCGTCTGCCTTACATTCGCTTTTGAATAGATTTTCTAAGCTATTCGGCGTTGACAGAATCCATGAGAGCGTTATAATGATTTTTTAGCTATTATCCTTTTGGCAGCACTGGTTTAAACAGCTCACACACGTTTCGTGTTTTGTTTCGCTTCCCAACATCTTCAGTTTGGTCTATAATTTAACCAAGAATTGAATTTTAGTATCAAAATGAGTGCCCGGTTAAGAAAGTTCATCGCCTGCTTCTTCCATTTTATGGTCAGTTTAATCGACTCACTAAAGCGGCTATTCGGGCTATTGTGATTAAATTTCACAGCAAATTTACATTGTTGGACATTTAACCACCAACCAACACGCTTACCTAGAACACGGACTGAAGAAAATTTCTCAACTGTATCGACCAGTGTTAATGATGACCATCAATTACCGATTCGTCGCCGTTCACAGCAATTGAGACTCTGTTACTCAACTATGTGGAAAATATTGCGGAAAAATTTAGGTGTGAAGCTGGTGCAAGAATTGATGCTCTTGAAAGGTTGGCCGAAGATCCAGTTCTTTATCGAAAAATTGTGTTCAGCGACGAAGCTCATTTTTGGCTCAATGGATGCGTAAATAAGCAGAAATCTCGACTTTTGAGTGAAGATCAGCCAGGAGCATTGCAAAAGCTAACAATGTATCCAGAAAAAGTACAGTTTGGTGCGGTTTATGGGCTGGTGGCATCATTATTTTGTACTTCTTCAAAGATGCTGTGAATCGTAACGTAAGTGTGAATGGTGAGCGTTATCGTGCCCAAAATGCAAGAGCTTGACTTGCAAGACATGTGGTTTCAATAAGACTGTGCCACATGCCACACAGCACGCATAACAATTGACTTGTTGAGTGGCGAGTTTGGAGAACATTTTATTTCACGCTCGGGATGGATAAATTGGCCGCCTAGATCGCGCGATTTAACGCCTTTAGACTATTTTTTGTGGGGCTATGTTAGAGCTCATGTGTATACAGACAAACCCCCTTCAATTGACGCATTGAAAGACAACGCTGAAGCATTTATTCATGAGATATCGGCCGAAGTGTTGGAAAGAGTATGCCAAAATTGGACTAAGTGGATGGACCATTTGAGCCGCAGACGCATAAAATAATCTTCAAACATTAAATTATACGGATCGTACTATCGATTCAAATAAAGATTTCATGCATATTTTTGAATTTTATGTGTTTTTTTTTTTTTTGAAAAATTTTCCTATAGCTCTTAAAAAATCACTCTGTATAAACTCGCAGATCCTTAAAAGAATTCCTGAGGAGAAGAGTTCAATGCTTGTATCGCACTTCGTCCAGTTCATGTCGTTGTGGCCTTGTATACATACATATGATGTGTACCTTCCGGTACCTTGTTAAGATATCTACGACAGCTATATACAGATTTGGAATGTATTAGAAAAAATCGTGTGCCTTACATTCACTCTTGAATAGATTTTATGGGTCGTTCCTCATTGATGATCCATGAATGCACTGTAATTATAAACTCAAAGGTCCTTAAAAGAATTCCTGAGGGGGAGAATTCAATGCTTGTATCCTACCTCGTCTAGTTCATTTCAATAGTTTCCCTATTATATTGAGAGGTGTACCTATTTTTATGTCCACTATCAGTATCACCATATGATCATAGAAATATTACACGCATACGCACACAGTCATAAAGATAAATTAACTTTTGCTTATGAAAACAAAAACACATCGTCACACAACAATTCTCATACCACACACCTTTACAGTTAAATTAAAAAAAAAGAGAGAGAATAAACAACTGAGAGCGAGAGAGTGAGAGAGAGAGAAAGAGAGCAAAATAACAAGAGAGATAATGGCAGTAAGTTGGAAATTATTTTTGTTTTAACACAATATCATATACGAAGAAGAAGCACAATAAAGTCAAGGTTTAATAAAGGAAAACAAAAAAAAAATCTTCACTTCAATGCACACAGTCTCATATGGCACTTACACATACGCATACACATGCACAGAACAGATAATATAAGATTGTAACTGTAAACAACAGAGAATATTAACAAACAAAACAATAAAATACGATAACTTTGTTCAGGGCTATTCTGTGTTTTCTTTTTTCTTTGGTTTTTTTTTTTAGGAATTTTATGAAAGTGAAGCAAACTATGCGAGGGTTGTTATACAAAAATTTCTTTCTTTTTTATTATGAATATGTACACTGAACGCTGAATGTGTTTGTTTTAGAAATTTGAAACCAAAAACAAAAAAATACTACAACAAAACTATATAGAAACACCACGAACGATAATTTTGTAACAGTAAGTTCTAGAAGTTGCCAAAACGAAAATTTATATACTAAAGACGTTGCAATATTGAATAAAGCAATAAAATAAAGTGAAAACAAGAACTAATGGCCAAATTAACAGCATGAAACCACAAGAGGACTATTGAAGATTGATTTGTCTTTAACACATTCGCTGCCCAGTCTAAATATTATGAAATCATTCCCATTGCCATTTATATTTTGAGTGTTATTGTCTACCAAAACCCTGTTATTTCTTGGAAAGACCACATATGTTATCACACAGAAACATTTACAAGCAAAAAAACCTAAGACGAGTATACTCGTCATTGGCAATAGGAAGGCAGAAGAACACGATATCCTTTTACGTATTTGCGTACGTTTTGGATAAAATAAATAAAATGGAATAAAACAAGACAAATTGCGAGAATTGACAACACTTAGAAACTCATTGTTGTCGATTGGCAAAAAAAATTATGCTAATTCAAAAACCTGCATGTTATTGTAATATATTTAAAGTAGGACGAGTATACTCGTGCGCGGTACCCTGTCAAAGACGAGTATACTTGTCTTGGCATACGGGATACCCTGACAAAGACGAGTATACTCGTCCTTGGCAGTGATTGTGTTAAAAGAAAGGAAACCGATTATGGCAAATGCAGTAAGATATACAAAAATATATAAGCCAACAAGCTTTTAAGATAAGAACCAGTAATCTAAAAGTCTGCAAAATGTGAAAAATAAAATATTTTTACGGCAGCTTTCTTTTAGCATTCTACTGGCAAACAAAAAGCTACTCAAATCTATGAAATCTTGAGGGCTTAGCACTCGTGGATAAGATTCTTACTTACTTACTTAATTGGCCATAACAACCCGATTAACGGATTTCGGCATGCCGCAACACATCCTTCCAGGCGTCTCTGCTTCTTGCGCGCCTACGCCAATTGGTCACACCAATCGATGACAGCGCTTCCTCGGTTTGGTCCTTCCAACGGATACAAGGTCGTCCACTTCGGCGACTTCCGCAGATCTCCGCATGAAATACTCGTCTCGTCGGAGCATCCTCCTCCATTCGAACGACATGACCGAGCCAGCGCAGCCGCTGGATACGCTGTACAACGTCCATGTCGTTGAGGAGCTCATACAGCTCACTGTTGAATCGGATGCGAAAATCATCGTCAACTCGCACTGGACCGAAGATCTTACGTAGGACTCTTCTCTCAAGGCAACTGCATTAGTTCTTAATAGGGTCCATGCTTCTGCGCCATAAAGAAACACGGGTAGGATGAGCGTCTTGTTGAGTATTAGTTTCGTCTTGCGAGGGAGATCTCTGCTACTCAATTGCCTTTTGAGACTATAGTAGCAGCTGTTGGCAAGAGTAATCCTGCGATTGATCTCCAAACTGACGTCATTTTCGGTGGTAACGGCGGAGCCAAAGTAAATGAATTCGTTGACTGCATCAAAAGTATAGTTATCGGCCGTAAATTGAGAATCAATACGCCGCACTGCTCTACTTGTTGATAACATATACTTCAGTTTGCCCTCATTTACTGCCAGACCCATCTTTTTAGACTCCCGTCTAGCACTAAAGGCAGCAGTGACATCTCGTGGATAAGATTAACAAAATTAATAAAAAATACGTAATAGAGAAATTTCCTTGTAATTCTCACTAAAGGGTTGTAATGACCAATTCAGTGAGTATTTAAGTAATGTTTGAAGTTACCCTAGTCTAATACGTAGTATGTTGGCTTGATCAAATCGAAATATAAAAAAATATTTCTTCCGCGACATCCTCTCAGCAGATTTCTGGGAAAAACTCTCTGAGAGCGAAATAAAATTGTCATGAAAAGTTTCTAAAAAAAAATCTGTCGAGATTAAAACGGTAGGTCCCACCACTCATTAACAAAAACAACATAAGTGGTGTGTAAAACTAGGTCGTAATCCTTAATGAAGGGTTGTAATGACCGATTACGTAAGTCAGTAAGTAATGTCTGCTTAACTCGTAGTTTTATAATCAGAAGTGAGTTCAAAATCGTGGATATATAAAGACAATCTTGTCTGTATAAAGCAGAAGCTAAATTAACCTAACCCTACAGGCTGCAAGAAAATTATATCTTGAGCCAAAAAAAAAAAAAAACACTCTACAAATACCCCTGACCCGCTTACCTATGAGGTACAATGAGTGAAAATTATTCCAAAGAGAACCCATAATTATTGGGGCTTAAATGGTTCCCTCAATCCGGAAGCAATGTTTGGAATAGTTTCCAGAAGAACACCGCCTGCCTTTTATATGAGGGCCATGGTATATTTGAGGATCAGTGGACAAACATACTCTGGTTTAAAAACGTCCATTCGTCTACGAATGTTTGCTAGCACAAAGCATTCGGAGAATATTATCACGTTTTTACCTTTTTCAAAACAAATTTAAAGTTAAAATTAAATTTAAACGTCCAGGTGGCAAGGACTAGGTCTTTTTGTGGTTAACCCCGTTTTTTTGGAGTTTCCTTTTTGGTTTTCTGGAGTGTCTTTCATCCTGTGATAGTCGTAATTCACTATTGCCCGGAAAATCTGACATACAGTGGAACTTCTATAAATAGAACTTCTATTACTTGAATTTTCGATAAGTTGAAGCACTTCAACACTATCTGGGAGAGAAATTCTATCAGGTTTTGCTTCTTTAACCTGAAGTTTCTATAAGTTGAAGTTTTTTTTCTGGATAATGGTAGTTCAATTTATAAAAGTTCGACTGTAGTTTTGTGTATGAAGATAAATTAAAATTTTAAAACCAAAGACGCAAACCTACACTTTTAGCAGCGCCACTTCTTATCTTTAACAGTGCAAAATTTGCTATTAACAAAGCACTGTTAATTGTTTAACAGTGGCAATAAGTAAATTATTCTCCTACTTTGCAATTATTGCAGACTATTGTGTTTAATTTTTGATCAATTCTTTATTGTTCGCACAATTCCGTGTGCCACCTTTAGAAATTGATTTACACAAAAACAATTTACTTTGATCGCTCTTCTTCCTTCACACTCTTCCGCGTACTCAATAACAACTGTTCGTTATTCTTCTCTGCTTACAACCATTTTGTAAGCAACACCGCAATATTCTCTTCACATACAACGTGTCTGATCGAATTCTTACGGAATTCCACGTGTCGTCTTCACACACGACTGACTGAATTCTAACTATGAATCTCCATTGCTTACTCTGTGTTGTCTTTTATATCACAAAGGTCAGTAGTCTTATGAATTCACCACTGGAAGGACGTGTCTGACCGCATTCTTACGGAATTCCATGTGTCGTCTTCACACACGACTGACTGTGGCATTCTCTTCTTCCAACCTCTTCTGTTCGCACAAGCCTAAAGGCTGAGGCACGTTTTAATTTACAATTCCCTGAGCAGGCCCAATTCCCTGATATTCTGCACATCGCAGATAATACTTTTTAAACAATGCATTCCATGCTAGGAGATAATAAGCCATAGAAACATGTGCCATCCTTCGTACGATACCTGGTAGTAAATATAAGGAAACTAAGCTCATAAGGAGAACAAAACATCTACGATTAACCCAGGAGAATAGTATTATATCTCTGAATGATATCAGGAGAAGGGCTGCCAACTGTGAAAAACTTCTAAAAAGGTAGCAAAACGGTTAAATAAAAATCCATTTAAAATACAGTGTTGGTCATAATTTTAATGCCAGCATTAAAAGATTAATAAATCAGTTTAAAGGAAATCCATAGGCAATGAATTGGATCCTTTGTATTCCAAACCTTGACCTCATACATATGTACAGCCAATTCATTTTTCTCCAATAAAACTGCAAGAGGTGGCAACTTTTTTAATTAATTCAGCAACGAGTGTGGTTTTATTTGATTTTTCTGTGTACAGTACATTTGTGTACAGTAGTAGGCCATGTTAGCTATCAGGTTAGGGGACAATGTGTGTGTTACCCTTTCAAATATTTATTTTGTGGCCATTTATTGTTTTATTGTTTATGTGTTTACGAAATAAATATTCTGTAGATTTTTATTAACATAGCAGGGTTGCCAACACATTAAAAAAATAAAAATTAAGAAAAAAATTCTAATAAAAGGATTTCAACGAATTCAAGAGAAATTTTTGTTTAAATTTTGTTTCCAAAAAAGAAAAAAAATTTTTAATATAAATTGAGATGGCAACCCTATTTTCATATAATCCATAATTTTTGTTAGAGGCATTAAGAAATGTGTTCTTACATTTATGAACCCATAAATAATAAAAACAAATATTATACGTGTTGATATGATGGGGGGGTGGTGGTCGAAGAGCCGCATGAGAAATTCTTTCTTCTGGTGGCCTAAACTATTCGGCCCCCACCTGCCCTTAAGCCGATCGACCACATTCATCATTTCATTTATTCACATGACATGGAACAAAAAAAAGAAAAACTAAACGAAAAATAAAACAAAACAAAGTGAAGTAAAGTGAAGTGAAATGAAATGAAACGAAACAAACTTGTATGGTGGATTAGAGAAACTGATTGTCGGCTGACTGTTCAGCTTGTGTACTTTCCCAATCGACAGGATTTTTTATGATTTTCTGGGAATGCGGAAATTATGAAGAGCTTTTCAAACTTGTTGATGAAAGTAAAGTTTTATGTTTTTGGTGGAGGGGTGATCGATGGTGGGGCTATATATTGTTAACTAAAAACATAAAATCATCATTAAATATTGAAAAAGTTTTGCAATAAAAATCAAAACAACAAAAAAAAAATGGGGGGGGGGGGGGAGGGGATAATAAAACAGGCAGGATATTATTTCTCATGTCATGGAGAATGAAACTTATTCGTTGCAAGATATGAAAGTCATAAAATTACTACGTACAGAAGAGGAAAGAAAGAAAGAAAGAGAACTTGAAATTCCTTTGAAGAAAATAATTTTAAAGTTTTTAATTTTTATTTTTTTGTGTTAAGTTTATCAGAAGGACTAAAATACGATGTTTAAGTTAAAAATTTACTTGCATAGGAAAGTACAGTAAGACCCCGGTTAACGCTGCCCCTCATAACACTGTTTGAATATTATGTGGCAGTATTGGGATTCCCCTAAATCGTACATTGCATTGATACTTGTGATGCACTATATAGCGACAGTGTGGACTAGGTACGTTTTTCAACGCTCAGTCCATTCAGAATAAAGATTCCAACTGTAATTTTCGAAGTTGCAATGTATTTACATATGTACGTGTTAAGCTGCCTCGTTTAATGCTGTTTCGTTTAGCGCTCCAAGTTATTGAAACGTATTCCCTCGCATTAAGCGGGGTTTTACTGTAATATTTACTTGCAATATTTATTTAAAAAAAAATTCTTTTGTTTAAGCCCTAACAACTGCATTCACTGAAGCTGTATGTTGTCTGAATTAACGGTTCTATACTTAAGCGGCCCTTTTTATAAAAATGTAAGCCTAAAATATCTCCTCCAGATTAGATGAAGTTAGATGATACACCCACAATTGATAATTACAACCCTTCAGCCAGGACTACAACCTAGCTTCTCACATCACTAATGTCCTGTATATTAGCTTTAACCCAGAGTGGCGGACTTCTATAGTTTAAAGTCGAATCTAAATGACAGATGTTTAAGAAACTTGGTACATATTTTTGTTTATTCTCTGATTTTTTGTCAGAAGACTGTTGAGAAATATTTTTCATATTTCCAAATGTCTGAACTAAGGTTTGAATCTCGGATCCTGCTCCAACAAGTCTATGTTCGCAATAAAGGCCATTCAATAATTTTTGCCAGGGAGATACCTCATTATGCGTTATCTTCCACTTCGATTTGTAACTTTGCAAGTCTGTCTGTTCTAGGAAATCGGTAAAGGAAATATTTTCTCATATTCCTAGCCTAGCTTAGCTGGTCTTTGAATCACGGGGTTCTTGTCTAAGAATTGATTTTTGCAATAAAGACCGTTCAATGAATTTCGGCATGGCGTTACCACATTATGCGATCCTTTCCATTAAGGGTTACTAATTTGCGAGTCTGGCAATACATTAAGAACAGAACAAAGTACTTGTTTTGACTTCACTTACATGTGGACATACATAATATGTTATCACAACCTTTCATTGAGGATAACGAAATCACTTATATTGTGTGTGTGTGTTAGTTTTATCCGTCAGTAGTGGAATATACGGTTTAAAGCGGACTCTAAATGACAGATTATGATGACACCATCACTTATATTGTGTGTGTGTGTTAGAAGTCGCCGTAGTCTAGTGGGTAGTGTGTTGGCTTATTAGACGAAAGGCCCGGGTTCGAATCACAGGTCAGACATCAAAACGAAGAATATTTCTTCGGCGACTTCCTCTCAGCAGATTTCTGGCAAAGACACTGAGAGTAAAAATTGCCATGAAAAGCTTCTCAAAAATCTGTCATTCGGAGTCGACTTTAAACTGTAGGTCCCGCCACTCATGTACAAAATTAACACACACAACATAAGTGATGTGAGAAGCTAGGTCGTGATCCTGACTGAAGGGTTGTAATGGCCAATTATGTATGTATGTATGCGTGTGTTAGTTTTATCCGTCAGTGCGGTTTAAAGCGGACTCTAAACGGCAGATTATTTTGAGAAGCTTCTTCATAACAATTTTCTATTTACTCACAGAGTTTTTGCCAGAAATCTACTGAGAGGAAGACGCCGAAGAAATATTTTTTCCTATTTCCGAATGTCTGAACTAAGGTTTGTATCTCGGATGCGTCTCTAACAAATCGATGTTCGCAATAAAGGCCATTCAATAATTTTTGCCAGGGAGATACCTCATTATGCATTATTTTCCACTTCGATTTATAACTTTGCAAGTCTGTCTGTTCTAAGGAAGTCGGTGAAAGAGGTATTTTTACATTTCCAAATATCTGAGCTAATGTTTCAACCACGAGGTTCTTGTCTAAGAAATTTAAGACTTTGGCATAGCGACCTGTTCCGTTTTGGTTTGCAACATTGGAAGACTGACGATATGTTTCTGGTAGTACATTTAGAACAGAACGAAGCATATTTTATAGTCGAGTAGGGGCTTGACTTACATACATACATACATACATATAGTGGATATAGAAAGGAGGAAACATGACACGAGGAGGGGATTGGATCTTTCCAACCCAGCTCAGTTAGTGGATGATGCTTTAGATAGATGGCAGCAGGACTGGTCCAATTCCACCAAGAGAAGATGGACCCACAGACTCATACCGAGCATAGGTGAATGGAACAACAGGAGACACGGTCTGGTGAACTTCTACCTGACACAGTTGCTAGCCGGCCATGGATGTTATAGGGCATATCTCTATAAGTATGGTCATGACGTAGACGAGGCTTGCCCGGAATGCCGTAATGAAAGGGAGACGGCGGAGCATGTTTTCTTTACTTGCCCGCGATATTCTGTTCAACGAAATTGCCTGGAAAGATCAATAGGATTCCTGGAATCCCGAGAATATAGTTAATCTGATGTTAATCTCATGTGACAATTGGAACGCAGTATGTGTGTTCGCACGGAATGTATTGACGCAGCAAAAATTGGCTGAGAGAGCAAGGTCAGCGGAATTTGAAGGCAGCATTCGCTGAATCTCCACCCCAAAGTAATATTTGATTGTGGTCCCGGGGGGGGGGGGGGGCAAATGGTTGAAAGTGTGTGACGAACTAGGTTGGTTTTAGTACGTATGCGTTTAGCAAGCCGAGAGTAAGTTTTGCGGCGAATAGTGCACTCTGGGTAGGCCGGGCTACCAAGGTCTTTCGAAGATTTTCCAATCTTTAGCTCGCATAGCTATAAAAAAAAGCATACATACATACATAATTCGTCTTTGGAATCCTTCACACAGGATGACGCTTTAGCTTCTCACATCACTTACTTTGTATGGGTTAATTTTATACATGAAAGGCGCAGGACCTACAGTTTAAAATCGATTTCGAACGGCACATTTTTTTGGAGGAACTTTCCATGGCACATGACATTCACTATCACAGAATTTTTGGCCAGAAATCTGCTGAGTGGAAATTGCCGTAGAAATATTTTCTATTTTTTCGTTTTGTTGGAGATGTTTGACCTTGGGTTTAAAGCGTGGCCTCATGTATAATAAACCAACACATTACGGTGACTTGACTTTGCTGCGATATTTTAGAGGAGTTTGTTTATCTTGGCTAGGAACGAAAATAATGTTAGTCTGGAGATGATTACCGTAGAAACGCAGGTACTTCCATGATCTTTGCAACTTTGCATAGACTTTATACCACCTGTGCTGTATTACGATGGGAGAGCATGAATGCTGTTGCCTATCTATACAGTTTTGTTTCAAAAGATATTCGCTGACGTGTTCGAGTTATCGTTAATTTTTGCATTCGATCCAACTATTTGCCGAAAGAGCTTTCTAACATCGCACAGTGTTGCCAAAAGCCAATCTAGCTGGAAAAAAGTCAATTTTTTGATGTATTAAAATTGATTTGATTTGTTTGGTATTCGATAGATAAATGTCCACTCTTTATAACTGTATATCAGTTTTTTTTTATTTTTTTCTTATTTGCTTTGTAATGTTGATCCAAATATGAGCAATTGCATTGTGGCAGTTTTTATAGAAGTGCAGTCTATTTTTAGCATCATATTTGAACGGATCGTGTTATCACACTATCGAATATTTTGAATTTATTTTTTTTTTACAGCATTATGTTGGGTATTTATTATCTATCTGTTGATTTGAAACATTTTTTCATGTGTAAAAATGGTGATAGATAGTAAGATATTTGTGTAGTAAATACTTTATATTGTTAGATATTCAGTGTAACTTTTAAATATGATTCCAGTCGATTCTCGTGTAAAGTGTTATTGTCTATTAATCTGTGAAATGTCCTCTGTAGAAATCAAAAAAAATTTGCTGCTAATACTTGCAAATGCGCTTTTGAATACATATACAGATTACATACCGAAGAGAGCTTTGTACGCATGGATCACTGACAGGGAAAGCAAAGAAAGAGCAAACGCTGTCATTAATTATTTTTTTCTTAAGAGTCGGTTGCAAAAAAGCCATTCTGAAGATTATTGCAATAAAGTTAAGTCATCTTTACGAAGATTGACGTATTCAATTAATGAAAAGACATAATTCAAAATGCTGCGCTTCCAATTGGAATGATGTCAGAGGAAGCACTTGAATCTCGAAACAAAGATTTTAGATTTATTCATACAAGGAAAATGTTAAGAGAAAAAACAATGGAAGATCTTTTTCATTATCTACTTTTATCATCGGATCCATTAATTTCGGCCTTTTTCAACAAAACCAGCTCTTGGATCTCGAAATGAAGATATATTATGTGACGAAGAGATGTCATTACTTCTGGACCCTTTAATACAGGAAGATGAAGATTAATTTGAATTAAAGTATATTTTGTGTTTAATAATATAATAATGTGAAACAATGTTTTAATTTTTTTAAGTTGTTTTTGTAATAAATTTTTCTAAAAAAGTGAAATAAAAGCACTTAACTGTCTTTTACAATGAATGGGGGGCTCTGCATTGTAACCTAGAAAGGTCCCTTTGCGGAAAATTTGAACTAAAATGAGTTTAGGGCCCCATAAATGTAGAAATCCGTTAAATTTTAAAAAATTGAAAAAACTATACATTAAATGCTTCTATGAGCAATGCCACGCCCACTCCACTTATAACGCTCATTT
Organism: Sarcophaga peregrina; assembly: GCA_014635995.1. Lineage (NCBI taxonomy): Eukaryota > Metazoa > Arthropoda > Insecta > Diptera > Sarcophagidae > Sarcophaga > Sarcophaga peregrina. The sequence continues at coordinate 40,242,857 of CM025793.1, forward strand.
TTCGTACAAATAAACCTTTCGATAAGAAATATAAAATTCCAAAATTTCATGCTTCTAGCTACTTCCAAAGAGAAATTATGACTTATTTCCAGCTAGATTGGCTTTTGGCAACACTGTGCATCGTTGACTTTGTTGAGCACATAATAATTTCCAGCGACATTATTGGCTTAGCCATGTTATGGCCTTCGATTATGTTGTATAAGCGAGCCGTAGAGTCGTGAAAGTGTTATGTTGCCTTTAAACCTCTTGTATGGTTAAGAATTCTTTTAATCGTAGGCGTATACGTATTATTTAATTATGCCGTTGGCTGTAAACCATATTAATCATACGCCATGATTTCCTTTAATGCAATCATAAGCGTGTTATTTGCGTTATTTAAGGGAAATATTTTTATTTCTTTGTTCTTTATTTCACTGGCATCAAACTATGAACCAAATTTCTAAGTTTACTTCCTGTTTCTAGTCTAAAGCAGGGATGGTAAATTGGTCTTAACAAATTGTACTAACGTTCACAAAAAATTGTACTTTTTTCAGACCGATTGTACTAAATTCACTTTTTTCTTTTTTAAACTTTTTTTATTATAAATTAATAAAAATATAAGTGAAAATTCATTTCATTGTGTGTAGTATTAATGTAAAAGAACAAAAATAATAGTAAATTTTTCCAATTGTATACGCAGTTTTGACTTCAGTATAAAAATTAAGTCATTTTTGTTCAATAAGAAGCTTTATTTACCAAAAATATTTATACTTAAACTTAGTAAACCCCCTTATTAAAGTAAATATTCGGTCTTTGACATTCTTATAAAGATTATTTAATATTTCTCCGTCTATTTTCACCCACTCTTCGATCATTTTTTATTTTGAATATAATCTTCGAACAAGAATGGGCAATTCGTTTGGGAAAACGTTTTCAATAATATTCATATCAGGAGAGCAAGCTGGCCACGATAAAACCTCAATAGATTGTTTATGGAACCATTTTATCCTCTGTCTGTCTGCTGACATGAATTCTGGCAATGCCCTGTTGTAGAATATATTTTTTTCATTATTTTCTCTTAAAAAGAGGAGTAAACTACAGCTAAGAATAGTAAAGTACTCTATACTATACATTCGCGTAGATGAAAACTGAAATTCGAGGCAACCACTTAAAGAAATAACCCCCCAGTAATAGACTATCTTCCCAAAATTTGAATTTCTAAGGTCACAACAGTAATATCGATAGCCATCTGGTCTATCTAAGTTCAATTTTTTTTCATCAGAGAATATGACCTGAAATGCTGGTGGTGCTATAATTATGAAAAGCACTTTATAATAGGTAAACTTAGAAACTTACTTTAATACTTAACTATAAAGGAATAAAAAAGTTTATGAGATATAAAGTTTAAATCACTATTTGTGATAAATTTTGTACCAGCAAACTATTTGTTATTTTAAAATTTTAGCAACACGAATAAAATGACTTCAATAAATTCCTTGTTTGGATTAAATTAGAGATAGTCAAAGACAAATGGTCTGTGTCTCTTTGATTTTTATTAAATTTTGGTATGAAAATATCCTTTCTACATTTGCAGATTAATGTGGAACGGATAATATTCCTTTTATAACTCTTAATATGTCAAGTTAGCAACGAGTTGCCATATGCAAATGAAACGAAAAAAAAAACTTATACACTGATGAGACAGAATATTTGAGTAATAAAGTAGAGAACATTTTTCAATAGTGCTAAATAAGTCATTGGCGTGCTATGGTGTTTTTGACTTCCAAATAGTGCTAAAAAAAGTACAATTGTACCAACTTTTCCATCCCTAGTCTAAAGTATTTGATAATATTTTTCCTCTAATATTTGCTGTTGTTTTTGCTTTTCGTTTTCTAAAGAATTTAAAATTCTTCACGTTAAACTATAAATTCATAAATTCCTACATTAAAGCCACTTAGATGCTCTTAGATGAGTAGTTGGTTTGATGAAAATCTCCTAGAAAATTGCAACTGCATTGGCAACTGTAGTAGGAGTAGCAGCTGGGTTATGAAATGCATTACACTTCACATACACTTGTTCATACAGTTGTTCACACTTGTGAAGGCCAAAAGACATCCGTTAATGTCAATAGCAACTGCACACTTGATACGTGACTGTGGAAGAAATTTTATGAAATTGTTTTACAAAGAAAAAAAAAAACAACAAAATTGTCTAGTCAAGAAATGAATTGAATGAATTCAGTTGAATTGAATTGGATTCGGTTTGGGGTTTTAGATTTCGGTTGTTTGGCTTATTCAGGAAGATGAAAAAAAAAACTAAAATGAAATGAAATGAAATTTCTTAAGCATTATTAAAGTGTTGACCTATTCCAATGTGAACACATGGTTTTTAAAGAGGGAGGGGGGGTCCAAGTGAATGGCATAAACATTTTATGAAAGAAAATTAAATCGTTGACATTGCTACAAAATGGAAATGAAATTGAAAATATGTCATCCTCATTTAATATTTATTGAGAATAACTTGGTTCAATAAAATGTTTTCTTGAATGTCAAAATCTCTCAAAATTATCAAAACACAAAATTTTTTTTGGATTCTTTTTAAATAAAATCTGGCAATGGAAATCTGAAAGCCTTATGACTTATTTATGGGTTAAAAGCACAAGCAAAATGGTATTGGTAAATATCAAGGGACCAAATATCTGTCTTGGACTTCCATCAATATTGACTACAAGGGCAATATAAGCTTGCTCGGCCATTACATCGAATAAACTCAATACAATGTAATATAAAATTGCCTTAACAAACCGATTTGTTTGAACTTTCTACCAGTGCCCTGAAGATGAAGCGTAAAGCACATAGTAATGTCTCATCCCAACAAAATTGACCGCAATGCGAAACCAAATTCTCTTCCAAATTCTCGAGAAATATACACCAACGGGTTGAAGTCGAATGGAAAACCAAAATGTAACGTGTATACAGATAACCTGGATTCAGTAACCCGACGATTCAGTAAGAATTCAGTCAGTCGTGTGTGAAGACGCCGTGAATTCAGTAACAATTCAGTCAGTCGTGTGTGAAGACACGTGAATTCAGTAACAATTCAGTCAGTCGTGTGTGAAGATGCGTAGGTTAGGTTAGGTTAGGTTAGAGGACGTGTACTTGTCAATTCTGACAAGTACAGTACTCGGTGGTCAAATTGACCTATTGTACAACGTCCTAGCTTCTCCCACCACTTATGTTGTGTGCGTTAATTTTATACATGAGTGGCAGGACCTACAGTTTAAAGTCGACTCCGAACGACACATTTTTTTGAGAAGCATTTTCATGGCAATTTTTACTCTCCGAGTTTTTGCCAGAAATCTGCTGAGAGGAAGTTGCGGAAGAAGTGTTTTCATATTTCCGTTTTGATGTGAAGATGCGTAAGTTCAGAAGGAATTCAGTCAGTTTTGTGTAAAGACACGTTGCGTGTGAAGACAATAATTAAGGTTTAAAGATCTCCGTATAAAGATCTATTGAACAATTGTCTAGTAATTGTTATTGTTTATGCAAAGGGTGTAAACAGAGGAATAACAAAAAAAGATGGAATTTTGTAAACTTCGTTACATTTCTAGAGATGTGCCTTTAAGAATATTCTTCCGGCTTTTTACCTTTTCATATAAAAAACGAAACGAAACGAAACAATACAGGCGAGTGTGTTTATAAAAGTTCAGTCAGTCTTGTGTGAAGACACATTGCATGTAAAGAGAATAATTAAGGTTTAAAAATCTCTATATAAAGATCTATTGAACAATTGTTATTGCGTACGTGGAAGAGTATGAAAGAAGAATAACAATTAAAGCAAATTGTTGTTGTTTAAGTCAAATCATTAAAGGTGGCACACGGAATTGTAAGAACAATAAAGAATTAATTTGAAACTAAACACAAATTTACTCGTATTTTTTTAGCGTTTTTAAAATATATCACTTCCGGCTATGAAATCATCCGTAATACCCGTATTCTCATTACCATTTTAAACAATTTTCGAATGCTGATTTAAAATTCCTTCTAAAGAAAAGGAGATTGTTAGAAAAATTAATTTCAAATAAAATATTTTATGACATATTTATTGCCAGTCACATGAAATTATCATGTTAAACATGAAATGCAAATATGAAAAGGAAATAAAATTTTCAAATTTCAAATACGATGAAAAAGTTTATAAAACACGTCCATTGGGTATGTTTGTTGGGTGTAATAAGCCGAAAATATATGAAATTGAAAAACATAAATAATTCGTATTTAAATTTATAAATAAAAAAAAAAAGGATAAATAAACTTAAACAACAATGCCTTACGGCAAATAACTTTCAAATAAAAATATTTTGTTTCGCTCATTCAAACATTAGCAACAAACGCAGGATGAAAGAAAAACAGATGAAAATATACATAGGCACACTGGGTGTATTATGATGCTGGTGTTTAAATAAGTGGAAAATTTACATAATTTTTCTATTTAATTTGAAAATTATTCAAAAAAAAAAGAAAGAAAACAACATGAATTTGTTTAAAATCCCCAAATTCCCAAACACGTTCCTCCCAAGACTCAAACCCTATACATTCATTGAAATTCATACACAGGCACCAGGTAATTTTCACAAATAAACTCTCCGGTTTTTTTTCCGAAATATATTCTCTTTATTAAATGCCATAAAAGTATACACAACAGCAGCACAGAGAGACAGAACGACAGAAAGAGAGAACGCGAGCAATAAAGCGAAAAAGAGATAGGGAGTGTCAAAAGTCAAATAGCAAATTGTATTCGCAACAACAACACAGTGACATTGAATTGCTGCAAATCAAATACCCCGCCCCCCCTAGCTAATGAAGTTGAAATTGTGATGAGACAAGCAATAACACGTAGACAAGATGTCATTTGTTAAAGCACAGTGGAGCAAATACATAAAAAATGTAATAAAAAAAACACGGATGTCGCCGTAGTCATAGACGTGAAGCTACGGTTCAAACTCCAGCTCAGACCTCTCCAAAAACAACGAAAACATTGTAAAATTTCTCCAAAACAATCTTGTGTTCGGTGTCGACTTTAAACTGTAGGTCCCTTGCCCTTGCTATCCCAAAAAGTGGATATCAACTTCAAATAAAGCTAGGTTTAGACCCATTTATCAACAATTTCAAAGTCAAAAATCAGGTTTACATACATAATTAGTCATTACAATCCTTCACTCAGGACTACAACCTAGCTTCTCACACCACTTATGTTGTATGCGTTAATTTTATACATGAGTGGCGGGACCTACAGTTTAAAGTCGACTCCGAATGACAGATTTTTGAGAAGCTTTCCATGGCAATTTTTACTCTCAGAGTCTTTGCCAGAAATCTGCTGAGAGGAAGTCGCCGAAGAAATATTTTTCGTTTTGATGTCTGACCTGGGATTCGAAGCCAAAACACTACCCACTAGACCACGGCGACTTCAATCAGGGTTAGAAAGAACAATTACAAATTCTTTTTTATCTCCACATTATTTCAGTTTCAAGCTTTTCCCGTCAAGCCATTAGGTTTTAGAACAATAGGGTTGCCATCAGAGAAAATGTATTTAATTGTTGCGTTGGATGTATGCCAGATCTTCTTATGGCGTTAACCTTTGTTAGGCCAGAGTATGAATTATTTGTGGTGATGCTCTGTAAACCGCTAAGTTATTCCAGCAGATTGCGATATTTTATAAAGAAACTTAATGGTACTGGGACCCCCTACTGGGACACTTCTCTACAAGCCGCTCATTCTCCTTGTGCGTCTTTAAGGCGCAGGGGCATTGACACCATTAAGCACTAATGCAGCAGCCTTAATTATATTCGAGAGAAAAATTCTCCATAAGATCTTTGGTGAGTTGGTGATTATTTCGGCATCCGATCCAACAGTGAGTTGTTTGAGCTCTTCAAAGACGTGGACGTTGCAGCAGGATGTTTTAACATCCAGTGGCTGCTCTGGCTGGGCCATGTCGTTCGAATGCAGGAGGATGCTGCGGCGAGACCGGTATTTGATGCGGTGATCTGCGGCAGAGGACGACCTTTCCAAAAGTGGACATCAACTACAAATAAAGCTAGCTGTAGACTAAGTTATCAACAAAGGTTCTCTGAGTGCTTTCTATGCCTTAGAGTTCTAAAAAAAACCCATCTCTTCCATCTAGTTATTCGCTTTCTTCTTTTTTCTTTGCTTCGATACATTTCTCGCGATCAAATTTTTTGTGGCTAAGCTTGCTAACTGTGCTGTGAAACAAGTTCTATGATGACAGGGTTACCATTTCGTAAAAGAAAAAATTAGTATCCTTAAGATATTTTAAGAGAATGTTTGCAAACTGTTCAAATCAACTATTATTCGCTTTACAGAGCATAAGCCTTATCCACCTTCTAGTACAGTTTCGGTCATTTTTTCAGTCTAGGTGGTTCAATTCCTGGCTAAGATATCTCGAGCATTCAAATAATGTGTAAAAATATTTCCTCTCACCAGTCTTTTGGTAAAAACAAATAAAAATTGGTCATGAAAAGTTTCTCAAAAATCTGTCCTTCAAAGTCGACTTTAAACTGTCAGGCATAATAGGTGATATGATAAACTAGGTTGTAATCCTGGCTAAAGAGTTATAATGAGAAATTAATTAAGTAAGTAAGATTTACTAAGTCCTTGGGTAACAGAGTTGCCATTTATCGCTTCATAGAAATTCCTGGAATGCCAGAGATGCCATTTATTGATTCCTAGTTTGCTTTTGCGAAAGGTAAACTGTTAAAATAGTGAATTGAATTGGAAGAATTTTATTTAAAGAAGTTGTAAACACTGCAGGCAAGAGTATAGCGCAGTTCTTTGAAAGAAAATCGAATAATTTTTATTAATTATTTTACACAAGATAGCGTGGTGTGTCGTGATTGCAAGCGAGAGCAATTTTCACTTGAGTAAAGTCAATACTTCTCTCTATCTTGCCTTTCGCCGCATATACACTCTTCCCAATCCACAGAAAGGTTGTGATCCAATCAGCGACATCGATGTTTCCCTTTTCGCAAGCTCATTTAACTGTACTCATTACCGTAAATTCTCCCATGTCATGGTGGGATCTAGAGGAGGATGTCCTTATTTATCCCTGGATGTCATCTTGCCCTGAATATTCTCGAGTCAATCTCATTTGTATGACACATCATTGCTCGAATCATTGCGTAGCATTTCGAAAATCATTGCACTGTCCAAAGGACAATCGAATGGATCTTGGTTTAAACTTGTCTCCTATTTGTCCTTTTATCTCTAAGAGGTCCTTGCTACCACTTGCTCTAGTTTCTCAAGAAACATAACTTAAAAAACTATCACAGATAAGGTTCGACAGTAGCGATAAAAACCTAGAACAAGAGTTTTAAAACGAGAAGAATCATGGATTTCCATGTGCAAATGAAAATCACCACGTAGAGTCACTAGATGGAGAGAAAACACTACGATTCGAACCTCGCTTGACATGTCTCACTTGACATGTCATAGCTGCTCCGGCTCGAAGGACCAAATTCGAACCTCTGTTGAGATGTCTCTCTTGACATGTCATGGCTGCTCCACACAATACTCACACAGATTTAGTTAGACATGATAGATCTCCAACATTTTGACGCTGGCTTCTCTACATAGATCACTGATTTATCCGGCTCGAAGGACCAAACCCGAAGCTCTCTTGACATGTCATGGCTGCTCCACGAAATATTCACACAGATTTAGTTAGACATGATGGACCTCCAACATTCTCACGCTGGCCACCCTCCATAGGTCACTCGTTCATCCGGCTCGAAGGACCAAACACGAACCTCTCTTGACATGTCTTTCTTGACATGTCATGGCTGCTCCACGAAATACCCACACAGATTTAGTTAGACATGATGGATCTCCAACATTTTCACGCTGGCCACCCTCCATAGGTTACTGATTCATCCGACTCGTAGGACCAAACTCGAACCTCTCTTGACATGTCATGGCTGCTCCACGAAATACGCACACAGATTTAGGTAGACATGATGGATCTTCAACATTTTCACGCTGGCCACCCTCCATAGGTCACTGGTTCATCCGGCTCGAAGGACCAAAATCGAACCTCTCTTGATATGTCTCTTTTCACATGTCATGGCTGCTCCATGAAATATGCACACAGATTTAATTAGACATGATGGATCTCAAACATTTTCACGCTGGCCTTTCCACTTTTAAGTTAGGTCCTTCGAGCCGAACGAACCACTGACCAATGGAGTGTGGCCAGCGTGAAAATAATAATAGAAGAATAAGGTGCAGAGAGTGCGCCACTCAACCGTTCAAGATTTATATGGTCCTGGGAACTAAATTCCAGCCTCTACTAGCTTCGAAATGAAATGTTTAATTGGGAGATTATATGGAACGAATGGAGATCTAGACTACTTCGAAACTCAAAGAGCCGATATTAATATAGGAAAGCTTTAAAGCTACATCCCTCAGAGACTGTCATTGCGAGGGAAAGTGGTTACGGAAAATAGGGGCGTGTTTAGTACGTAGGAGTTAGTTATGAGGAGCAGTAGACTCTACAATTGTTAGTTTTAAGAGAGCCTAGGTTGAGACAAGTGGGCGAAGATAAAAGGAAAAACGAAGGAAAAAAAATAAAATTTTTCAATAATTTAAGTTTTAAGCTAATTTTTTGACTACCCTCATATAATTTTAGAGAATCCAATGACACTGAAAATTCGTTAAACAAATGAAATAATAGGACACAGAGCATGGTGTGTAAACAATAATAGAGTAACCCACAGCAAAATAAATTGAAAGAAACACGCAAACTTTGACCAAAAAAAAGAAGACTAAGGGTCATAAAGGAACACATCACAACAGACTGAATGGCAGACAGACAGACTGTCAGTCATTATATATTATACTGTATACCCAACAGGGCAGCAGGGCCAGAGAAAAACAGAAAACAAATCAAAGAAATTTTCGTCTAAAAAACATTCTAAACACGAATACAAATAACAAATAATGGCAGTTTAAGGCGCTTACCTTTCATCCAATTTCATGCTACTATGGCTGATATTACTCCAGGCCGACATAGAGCGTGGCCTTTGGAATTGAAATAATTTCGAACTGCGTCGGGCGGGTGGTGGTAATTGTTGCGGTGGAAAACCGGCCATTGTTGTTGTATCGTTCTGATCATCGTTAAAGTTAACATTACGTGCGGCACGGCTAGACGAAGCCACCGAGGGCAACGAATAGCTGGTTTGATTATCATCAGACATTCCAAGAGCTGTATAGCTGACTTGAAAGTGATGGCTCATGTCGAGGGGCGGTGAGCAGTAGAAAGTTTGTTTTTTTATGGTTCTTTCTTCTTTTCGTTCTTTTTTTCTTCTTTTTACAACTTAAGGGTTATAAATTTTCAACTGGGGTGGGGTGGATGGTGGAAATGTAAAATGGAAGGGTGAATGTTAGTTTAAAATATATTTTGCTCGCGGGATTACATTGTTATTGTTGTTGTTGTTGTTTATTATGCAGTTTTGTAAAATTATTAAATCTTTACTATAAAAATTTTAAAGCATAGTTTTAAGAGGGCATTGTAAAAAAATAAAAGCATACTTGTAGGCGAAATAAATTGTATTGTATTTACAGAAAATGTTGCACAATATTATGAGATTTTAAAAGCATAGTTTGAGGTGAGGTAATAAAATCTTATTACTGCCTATTATTAGGCTTTAAAGGGATTACGTTTGAAATATTCTTTTGGATTTTTTTTTCTGTTTTTAAAAGATTACAAATCTTTAGGCTTTCGCAGACAAATATTGTTTTAACGAAGGTTATTTATGGATATTCATTTTTATATTTTGTATTATTTTTTATTAAAAATTTATTTTTTCTGTTTTTGTTTTATTTATGTTTCAATAATTATTTTTAAATATTTTTTTCATTACATTTTTATATTTTTTGTTTATTTATTTTATTAATTTATTTTTTATTTAATTTTTTCAGGTGTTGAACCCTGTTCAACAAAGATATTTTTATTGTATTATCTTAAATTTTTATAATTTCTTTTTCGTTGTGTAGATTATCTTTTTTATCTCTTTTCTTATATATCCTCTTGGAGAGGTATTTTTGTTGTTCCCCACGAACTTATTAGTATATAAATTCTGCTGAATTAACGGTTTTCATGCCAAGTTTATTGTCATTTATATGGTTTTAGTTGAACCCTAAATTAGTTATAAGTTAGTATTAAGAAAACCCTCAATAAAGCAAGAAGCTTTTTAATTTGATCTAATACTCAACCGTGTAGTGTCTCATTACGGAACACACCCTACTCTATTGGGAAGAGGAGGTACCTCGCCCCAATATATGGTCCTTCGATAAGTCCTAGAATAGGCTAGGACAGGAAAGAATTAGTGACTTGGAGTCCACTAAATTCAAAAAAAAAAAAGTTTTGGCAGCTTGCACCTCCGGCGGCAACTCCAACAACACAAAGACAATAGGTTGTCTTAAAAGGGTACTTCATCGTGCTTACGGCAGAGGAAGTAAGGTGATACTTCATTGTGCATCCCGTGTCAGTGAAGCAGTCAACAAACAAAAGGTACATCCCATCCTGGAAAAGTGCAACTAACTGTACGGAAATTATACAAGGTATAGGAAGATTGGCAAAAAACAGGAAAAAGAGAGGTATGTACTGTGTCAATTAGTTATTTTGTGCGACATTATATTTTTTCAAAAAAAAAAAAAAGTACTAATTAATTTAATGGCGGCCTGAGTTAAAAAACAAAAAAAATAATAAGAGAAAACTACCAAAAGAAACGTTAAACCACATAAAAGAATTAAAATATACAACAACTACAACAAATGTATTTTTAACCTAAAATTATTTGCTTAAAAATACATGGAAAAATATTGCAATTTAAAATTATATTTTCAATGTACCATCTCTAAAAAGAAAAAACAAAACCACTAAAATTTATACCACTAAAATTGTCACCACTCAAAAATTCTACAAGAAAGAAATATAAAGAAGAAAAGAGACAGACATATTAATAAACAATTAATAAGCATCTTCACACCACCTAACACCGGCAAATGTTTCATTTCACTTTGTTCCTTCGAAACTTACATTGATGTAAAGGAAGACAAACATAAACTTCATTCGTGGTGTTCTTGTGAAGCAGTGAAAAGGAAAAAATTTTTTAAAATTATAAAAACAAAAAACAGACAACATTATAACAGCAAAATAAAAGTGGTGGTTTCGGCAAAGACAAGAACACAAGAAAAAATAATAAGAACCGTTATCGATATTGAAACAGAAAAAGCAACAACAACATTGCCTACAAACAACAGAGGTTCTCAACGAGAAGACAATTATTAAGCAGTGGTAAGTTAAATAGAACAATATAATTATTAATAAATCAGGTGGGTGATCAATGAAAAAAAATAATAAGCTGCATTATAAGAAAATAAAATTGTAAAAAGGAAAACGGAAAATTTCTTCAGGAAATATTTGCTACGCAAATTAAATAAAGAAAAAGGAAACGGTTTCTTTTTTTCGATTTTTTTGTTTTTGAACAAAACGAGAGTTAACGAAGTGGACTTTTTGAGGAAGTTTAAGGTTCAGGGGGCATTGTAGCTGTTTTTCTTCAAGAAAGGTTTCAAATTTAGTCTGAATATTTAGACTAATTATTTTTTTTGCGGTTGAAGTTAGGAAAATGTCGGCGTCAAAAAGAAGATGCAAGTTTGACTTAGCTCAATTGGTGGCGTTCTGCACGAACTTTGGCAGAACTTGTCCAGCGGATTGTTCTTTTGAATTTCTGGATGTTAAGAAACAAGAGTTGGAAAGAAGATGGGCGAAATTAGTCGCATCATACGAGGAGTACATTTTAGAGGGAGAGGAATCTGAAGGTGAAGATCACAAGGACGAAATTTCTTTGAAGTACGAGGAAACTAGCGAGATGTATCAAATGCTGAAAGTAAAAATTTTGGAAAAAATGAAAGAAGCTATAGCCGAAAATAAGAAGCCCACGGCCATTAAATCAACGTTAAAATTACCAGCATGCGAAATACAGAATTTTGAAGGCGGTTACTCGAGATGGCCTGCGTTTCGAGATATGTTCCAGGCAGTCATCGGGAAAGACCCATCTGTGGCTCCAGCCCAAAAACTTTACTACTTGAGGAGCAAAGTGAGGGGGGAGGCCTACCAAGCCATAAAGGATTTTGACTTGGTAGATGAGAACTTTCAACTGGCTTGGGATAAATTAAAGAACAGGTTCGAAAACAGAAGGCTCTTGGTTCAGGATCAAGTTAAGAAAATTCATGCGATCACTCCAGCTCAAAATGAAACCATCAAATCTCTTAGGCAGATTCGGAATACGGTTAACGACTGTTTAGCGATTTTAAAGAGTTATAAAATCGAATTGCCCGATTATGACCCATTTTTAATTAACATAGTTGTTTCAAAACTTTCAGATGAAACAATTAAAGAGTGGGAAGTCTCCTTAAAGAATCACCGTGAATTGCCCACATGGTCCCAATTGAATGGTTTTCTCTCGGAAAGAATAGAAATTTTGGAAACTATTATCGATAGGAAAAAGCCAACGCCTAAAGATACCCAGTCTTCAAGAACTCATGCCTTTTACACTCAGAGTGAGCAAACTTCAGGTTGCAAAAAGTGCAAACAAAATCACCCTTTAAGAGCTTGCAAATCTTTTAAGTCCCTATCACCAAGCGAGCGTGTGAAATTCGTTTTTGCAAACAAATATTGCGTTAATTGTTTATCGCCTACACACTTCAAATCTAAGTGTCTTAGTACAAATACCTGTTCTGTATGTCACAGAAAACATCACACAATGCTCCATTTAGAAAAATCGGAAAATTCTAACCACAATAGTGTGTCAACTGGCCAGTCTAAGCAGACTTCGCAAAACAGTGACAAAAGCTCTACTTCAAGTACTCGAACAGAAACGAATGCTTTTAATACCCATCTCAAAACTTCGTCTATACCTGACGGTCATATCAAGGCATTTTTCGTTCGTCGTGAAGGAACTACAGTGTTGCCTACCGCACTGGTTTACATAGAAAATTCTGGAGAATTATTTACCGTAAGAGCTCTTCTAGATGCTGGAGCAGAAAAGAGTTTCCTTACCACTCGAATTCAACAAAAACTTGGAATTCCACTTGAAAAGCACTCACGTCAAATATCAGGTTTCGGTGGAACAATTGTAGGAAATTCTAAAGGCAACTGCGTTGTAACAGTAAAATCTAGAGTTTCGGACTTCAAATTAAAAATATTAGCAGTAGTAGCACCAAAAATAGCAAACCTTTTACCCTCTCATCCTATTAAGATCCAAAATTATGACAGAATACGAAATTTAACTCTCGCCGACCCGTATTTTTATCAGCCTGCTGCGATAGATATGATAATAGGAAGCGACTTTTTGCCGTTCATTAATCTTGAAGGCGTGAGACAAAATATATCTGGCGATTTAGAGGCAAGAGCGTCTCATTTTGGTTGGTACCTGTCAGGACCAGTTAATACTTCTGAAATACAAGCTTTTTCTACCACGGTCTCTACGTCCGAAAATTTTCTTCTCCATGATCAAGTAAAAAGGTTTTGGGAACTTGAGGAGGTCGAAAAGGATATTTTAATAACGGAAGCAGATTCATTTTGTGAAAATTTTTTCCAAACATCTACTACAAGACGAACAGATGGTCGTTATGTCGTACGTTTACCGTTCAAAGAACAGTTTCCCAACGATATGTTTTTGGGACCTTCAAGGAACAGTGCTTTGGGTCAATATTATAGAATGGAAAAAACCCTCGAAAAAACCCCCGAATTAAAGGAAAATTATCGAAAAGTTCTCCAAGAATATATCGACTTGGATCATATGGAACCAGTATTTCCCCAGGAGAACAATTCTGGGAAACAATATTCTTATTTCTTGCCACACCATGCGGTTATTCGACCGGAAAGTAAATCGACAAAAGTTAGGGTAGTCTTCAACGCCTCTAAGAAAACGAATAGTGGCTTTTCATTGAATGACGTTCTTCACCAAGGCCCAGCGCTTCAATCCGATTTAATGCAGATAGTGCTTAGTTGGCGCTATTACAAATACGTCTTCACCGGCGACATCGAAAAAATGTATCGCCAAATTGTAATGCATGAAGCTGATCGTCCATATCAGCAAATTTTATTCCGTAATGAGACGGATAGTTTCGTAAAGACATTCCAACTGAAAACAGTAACTTTTGGAGTGAATTGTGCACCATTTCTGGCAATAAGAACGCTACAGCAGTTAAGTGAAGACTGCAAACATACATTCCCGTTAGCATCCATGATTTCAAAAAATGAAATATATGTGGATGATATCTTGTCTGGAGGACATTGTCTAGAGGAAGCGAAGTCAAAACAAATTCAAATAAAACAAGCTTTGAAATCGGCTGGCTTCGCCATGAAGAAAATTACAGCCAATGACAGTTACCTACTGAATAACTTGGCCCGGGAGGATCTTCTTGATGAAGATTTTTTAAAGTTTGAGGATTCTAGCACCATTAAAACATTGGGAATACGCTGGAATGCGAAGTCAGACTTTTTCTATTATGTGGTAGAACCGAACCAAATTTCGCCCTCCCCCACAAAAAGGCAAATTTTATCGGTGATTGCAAAGTTGTTTGACCCTTTAGGTTGGCTCGGTCCAATTGTGATAATAGCAAAGCTCTTGATGCAAGAGTTATGGGAACTTAAGGCAGATTGGGATGAGGGTGTCCCACCACACATACTTGTAAAATGGAACACATTTTTACAAAATTTACCACAAATCTCCTTACTACGAATTCCTAGATGGGTATATTTTACACCGACTCATAACATACAAATTCACGGTTTCTGCGATTCATCAGAAAAGGCGTATTGCGGCGCAATTTACATGCGAACATCAACATCTCATGGAGAAATAAATTGTAATTTGTTAGTGGCTAAAACAAAAATTGCCCCAATAAAAAAGACTACAATCCCGAAACTTGAACTGTGTGGAGCGGTATTACTCTCAAAGTTAGCAAAGAGGCTAATGGAAAGTTCCAATTCTCCCTATGAACTACATTTGTGGACGGACTCCTCTATAGTCCTCGGTTGGCTACAAAAACCGCCACAAACTCTAAAGACATTTGTTGCTAATCGTGTCACAAAAATTATAAGTATTACCAGTAATAGTCACTGGAAACATGTTCGAACAGAAGACAACCCTGCGGATCTCGGTACCCGTGGTTGTTCCCCCCAGGAACTAATCGAGAGTAAGATGTGGTGGCATGGACCCACCTGGCTTACTCAGCCCTGTGAATGTTGGCCGAAACCTCGAGAATTTGATCCAATCGACTTGGAGACAAAAAAGATTTCAACTTTTCATCTGAAAACTGAACTTGTGGATATTGAAATGGATGCTGACATCATAATAAAGAGATTTTCGTCTTTCGCTAGAGCGCTTAGAGTTATTAGTTATTGCTTTCGATTCATTGATTGCATTCGAAAACGTCCATTTGAAACTGAACCGTTCATATCCACAAAGGAAATTCAATTTGTGAAAAATCGTCTGATTCTAATAGCTCAGATGCATTACTTCCCTAGAGAATACGCATGTCTTCAAGATAAACGGCCTATAAACCGAAAGAGCAGACTCCTAACGCTGAATCCGTTTGTAGATAAAAATGGTTTACTACGTGTTGGAGGTAGATTAAGTCATTCAGGACTTAGTTACGATGAACGCCATCCTGTAATAATCCCTGAAAAATCATACTTTGCTCTACTATTTATCCAATACACACATATGATTTTACTTCACGCTGAACACTATATTATGCTGAGAGCTATAAGGCAAGGATTCTATATGCTTCGACTTAAAAATTTGGTACGACAATGTATTCGAAATTGTAAAACCTGCACTATTTACAAACATAAAGTTCAACATCAAATTATGGCCGCACTCCCCCCGGAAAGAGTAAATTTTTCGTTGCCATTTACATATACCGGTGTTGACTTCGCCGGTCCGTTTAATCTAAAATCATCCAATTTACGCAACGCCAAACTAATAAAAGGCTATGCAGCCATATTTGTGTGCTTCTCCACGAGAGCAGTGCATTTGGAAGTGTGCTCAGATCTCTCGACAGAGGCATTCTTAGCTTGTTTCGATAGATTCGTTGGACGTAGAGGATTTCCAAAAACCATGTTCTCGGATAATGGCAGAAATTTCCTTGGAGCCAGTTTATCACTTCTGAAAACTCATAATGAATTCTTAAAAAAGGCTGAGAAAGCACTAGTAGAGAAATATAGTGCTCATGGATTCTCATGGTCATTTATCCCACCTTATGCACCCCACATGGGCGGCCTCTGGGAGGCTGCCGTAAAAAGCATGAAATCCCATCTCAAAAAAATAGCTGGTAACCTCAATTTTACGTACGAAGAATTTGCAACAATACTGATCAAAATAGAAGCTGTATTAAATTCGCTCCCAATGTCTCCATTGACCGAAAACCCCTCTGAACTACTTCCTTTGACTCCAGGTCATCTCTTGAGAGGTGCTCCAATTATAGCTCCACCTGAAGCTCCTAAAGAACCTCCGTTAGAAAGCGTGAGTTTTGTTAAACGCTGGGAACGTCTGAAAGCTCTACAACATATATTTGCACGTCGTTGGAAAACCGAATATATAACAGAACTTCAACGAAGAGCAAAATGGAAAACAGAACAACACAACATTAAGCCAAACGACTTCGTCATAGTAAAAGACGATTTATTACCGCCTACTGAGTGGCGCCTGGGGCGCATTACTAAAGTTATCAGCGGAAAAGACAAAAAAGTACGAGTTGCAGACATCAAAACCCAAAATGGGAGTATAACACGGTCTATAGCAAAGTTGTGTCTTTTACCAACAACCCATACATAAGATAATATTCTACACAAATTAGATAATTAATCCACCTGATTTCGATTTAAATTTAAATGCCATGTTAAAAAAGAGAAATAAGTCGCAATACAAAATATCTAATAACACAGTATATATACATTTTCTTTTCTTCCTCTCTAGCCAACACTATGCCACGGTGCAATTTATGTCTCAAAAACCATGCACTCCGCCATTGTGCAGTCTTTGTCGCTAAATCGATACAAGCTCGACGCGATTACATTATTAAATGGAACTATTGTCTGAATTGCTTGGCGCACACGCATTCCCGTCCTGCCTGCGAATCAACGAACCATTGTGCAATTTGTGGTGCTAAGCATCATTCGATGTTGCATCGTGAGCGTCCCCATGACGTCACTTTCGCCAGTTTCACTGAAGAAACGGCTCATGGAACTGTTGAAGACCCTAAGCCAATAGATAGTGAAGAGCCTTCGCCCGTACAACACGAAGAATTAGAAGACGATCCCCATGATGTCCTATATTCATTAATGCCATTGGCAACCGTGCCATCTTATTGGAGTCACATCATCCCACCCCTCGTAAGAATCAACCTGATACATAGAGGAAATCCAATGTGGGTGAATTTGTTGCTGGATGAAAAGAGTGAAACATCGTTTCTTCTAAGAAGAGTGGCAAATATGTTCCCCGAGTTTACGCCCGATTACCATCAAGGAACGAATGAATATGGCATCTTTGAGGTCACCCCAACATACGAACCACGCAAACATTACGGCCCAATTGCTCGTTGGAACCTATTAGTAAAGGATTCTGACATCATCGTCCCTCCACCAATATCAGATCCGCAGCTTGAAGGCCATTGTAAAACTTTGAGACCAAAAGCCCATCCGCACTTTGCAGTGTGTCGCGATGTTGACGGGATAATTGGCCGAAAAACGTTGGCAACGATAATGTGTGACACTCCAATCCACCCAGAGGAGAAGCTTCTAAAATTCCAGCGCTCCATTTTCGGCTGGGTCATATCCGGACATTGGCATGGCTGCAGTTGCCATTGATTCGCCCGGGAGTATGTTGAACCCTGTTCAACAAAGATATTTTTATTGTATTATCTTAAATTTTTATAATTTCTTTTTCGTTGTGTAGATTATCTTTTTTATCTCTTTTCTTATATATCCTCTTGGAGAGGTATTTTTGTTGTTCCCCACGAACTTATTAGTATATAAATTCTGCTGAATTAACGGTTTTCATGCCAAGTTTATTGTCATTTATATGGTTTTAGTTGAACCCTAAATTAGTTATAAGTTAGTATTAAGAAAACCATCAATAAAGCAAGAAGCTTTTTAACTTGATCTAATACTCAACCGTGTAGTGTCTCATTACGGAACACACCCTACTCTATTGGGAAGAGGAGGTACCTCGCCCCAATATCAGGTATTTTTTGATTTTTATTTTAAATTTGATTTTTAATATGGATTACAAAATTTTTATTTTTTTTATGTTTTTCTTATAATTTATTTTATTTCTTATTTACATTTGATTATTGTTTTCCATTTGTTTTTTAATTTTTATTTTTATTTATTTTTATTTTTTCACCCATAATAACTTTTTTAGTGTCGCTTTCACTGCACCTCTTCACAACAACTTTGTAGCCTATTTTCAGGCTGCTCTAGTCCACAATTATTTTCCCCTTCATGTGGATCACAAAACACTATTATTTAAATTATTTATTATAACCCCAAGGATTACTTCTCAATATAAAACATATTCCAAGAGGTTTACATATGTTAAACCATTTTTGCTGACTAATTTTAGGATAATAACACATAGAAATTTAAAGCATACTTTTGGGTTGAATATATTTAACACTTAAAACAATAAAATAAAATTTGATTGTATTATTAATTAATTATTTAATTTTTTTAATATTATTTTATAAACAAAAAACCATAACCATGTATATATCAGCTCTTCCATTTTAATATGAATTATGCTTCAACTACCACTGCCATAGAGATTTTAAGTTACATTACAAAACAGAATCTATTTCCTCAGTTCAAGAACTGCTACTGTATACTGAAAGATACATTGTTTGGTATAATTTATGGGCAAAAGATCTCATTCAAACGAATTTTTTCTGAGAACAATGACAAATTCAAAGTCAAGGGAGGACGGTTTCACTTGAACCCAACGATTTTGTCACTCCTCACATGACACTTAATGCCATGAGAGATTTAAACACATTACTGCTGATCCATAATAAGGAGAGCATATACAACTATAACCCACTTTTCCCTAGCCATGCTTTTCAACCGCTGTAAATGGCATTAGAGGGCTTGAATATATTCAACGGAATATTCAACTTGAGATCGTATACAGGAGGATACTGCGGCGAGACGAGTAGTTGATACGGTGATCTGTGGAAGTTGGCGAAGAGAACGACTTTGATTGCATTGGAATGACTAGATCGAGGTGTGACTAGAACGATAGATAGATACGCAAGAAGCAAAAGCGCCTGGAAGTATATATTACGGCAGGCCTAAATCCGTTAATCGGGTTGTTAATGGCCAATTAAGTAAGTAATCTTTCCATCAAGCAGTATCAGTTTACAATCTGGATAACCTTAAATTATTCTTTTAAAGCTTATAAAGCCTTAAGCGAAAAATATATCGTACTAAACCAAAGGATATTAGACAAAATAAGAGGCAATTGGGCTGTTAAGATAGGACTTCAGACATCCATCTCACATAAAACTATAAAGCCATTAAAACTCTTGAATAAAATTACCCAATTAATGATGGCTATTATTAAGCTTTAAGTTTAAGTTGAAATTTAACAGTTGATAAATAAAAATGTTGCATACTTTTAGGTAATTCAAAACTAACTTTTTTGTTCAAAAATAATTTTAAACGTTTCAGGTTTTCCCAATAAAAATTCAACATTTTTTTGGGTATTTAAGAAACGAAACCTAATTAACAGAAGGCGTATTATGATTACAAAATTTGTGTTTATTGAAAAACTCTGTCACATTAAATTTTTACGCCTCCTTAAATTAGGCAACACAAAACTCGTGATAATATATTTGTAATAATAATAGGCTGTAGGAAAATGAAGTAAAAACAAATGTAGTTAAAGAGAGAATAAAAGGAGAAAAAGAACGAGGAATAGGAAAGGAAAAGAAAACCAAAAAAAAATTGAAGTTAAACACACTAAAACTCTTTGTCGTTTCTAAAAAGTTAAATCAGCAGTAAACTTGCACGACACGAACTTAGTTATTAGCAGCAACAATTTGAAGCAGCTGGAGAAAAAAAAACTGCGAAAGAAAGCAGAAAACGAAACAGGAAACACAGCAATTTCTTTTAATTCAACCAAAAAAAAAGACATGGAAAAACAATCTCAGAACTCAAAGGACGAAAAATATTTCAAAGGAAAAGGAAAGAAAAGTTTTCCCTTTTAACCACAAAGTAAATTTGTGGCCGCAGGGGATTGTCTTTTTCTTTGTACCATTTTTTGGTTAAGGAAAGATAAAAACGCTTAAAAAAAGGAATTTAAATGGAATGACAACAACAACAACAAAATGGTAATAAATAATACGGCATTTGAGTACTAATCAGCTGCACAAACATCAAAAGATGCGCCAAAGTAAGACCACACCAAAATGATAAATTTTAAGGCAAAAATATTCCTACTTCTTAAAGGATTTTGAGAAAAAGGAACAAGGAATACCAACAAGTCCTTTAAAAAGGGGAAAAAAATTATTTCGCATTTATTTTTGCCAGCCCAAGACAATCCTTTAAGGATTCTTATTATTTTTTTTTTCCTTCTCTCTTCCAAAAAGAAATCAATTTTAAACAGCAGCGCACTGCAGTAAAGAAATGAATAAAAGAAGGAATTTCATTATAAATGCTGCTTGATATAGTATATTGGCTTTAACACTAGACAAACCGTTAACACTTGTTAGATAAAGCCAGGCCATACAATTGGCAATATATCTTAGGGCATTATAAGCGTACTGTCTGATAGTCAAAGGGTTGTCAACGATCTCTACGACGACCTATGGTAACCACGAGAGTCCCAGCGATTTAGTCGAGCGCTACAATATCCGCAATGCGTAGCTGCTGAGGCAAATTGATACTCTACATATGCTAAAACCATCGAACTTTCGGATGAAATCTCTATACTGGGAATTCCTCTAAGAACGTATTTATACCAAAGCAATGAATTCCATAAACACTGCCTACTAAAGTTCGGAATCTCGCTAGGGATAGATAAAGGATATATGAAGAGCTTAATTAAAACTCCATAACCTGGCAAATTCAATATTTTTATTGAAGTCATTTCAGTACATTGCCTCCGAAATACCCATGCGAGATGCATTAGCCGTGTCCATAACTTCTTGGCCGTATCCATAGCTTCTGTAAAAGCTAACAAAAAGGCAAAAATGTTATGTCGTAAGAGAAAGAAACACTTGGGCTTCTATTTTGTCAGCGCAAGATTTTGAACATTCAATTAAAGCTTCGCATGATTCCAATCGTCTGATACTATGTTCAGCCATGCAGTTTTATTGAGTCAATATTCGTTTTATTGAGCAAATTATTTTAAGTGTTCAGACTGAATATTATACGTAGTTCAGCTGCTTATTCAATATTCTTTTGACAGCTGGTTGTTTCAATAACATTGTTTTTATTTTGTTATGTTGTTTGTTTATAGTTGTTGACATTTGAGTTGTCAAATATCAACAGGAAGTGTTCGGAAAATTGTAATCTACTCACTGAACGTATGTACTTATGACAGTGCTGTATTTTAAGTTTTATTCAATATTAGAACAATTATAACTCATGTACCAAATTAACGCATACAACATAATTGGTGTGAGAAGCTAGGTCGTAAACCTGATTGAAGGGTTGTAATGACCAATTATGTATGTATGTATGGATAACAATTTGCGTATTTATTGCGCAATAATTAATTGAGCTCAATAATGTCATTTATTGCAATTTACGCAATAAAAGTGCATATCTGAACATCATGTTAGATGATTTAAAAGATTCTGTAATTACAGTGGACCACACATGGACTAAGTATGTGTACAGTTTTGAGTTGGTAAGGAATTTTGCCTTACCTATCTACCTGTAACATAAAGGTGGCTTGGTATTGAAATAAAAAATGCTTGATTGGTGTGTTTACAAGCATCTGAAGTTCAAATAAGGCAGACAACTAGTAATATCTCATCAGTATTTTCTTTTTTTGAAAATAAACAAAATTAAGGGCTTTCAATTTGAAGTCGCCATAGTCTAGTAGATAGTGTGTTGGCTTATTAAACATAAGGCCCGAGTTCAAACCCCCAGGTCAGACATCAAAATGAAAATATTTCTTCGTCGTCGTCCTCTAAGCAGATTTCTGGCAAAAACTCTGAGAGTAAGTATGGTCGTAATCCTGGCTGAACAGTTGTTATGTAAGACCTTCCAATTCCCCCAAAAATAATTTGCCCTTTGCTCTCCTTAGAGAGCTTAAAATCAACAACGAACATATGAGAAAAGGTTAGATAGCGTTATGCCTACTAGACAACGTATAATTCTTGAACATACTCCAGTCTAGCTCAGAAATTTTATCGTTGGAAATCAAATGCTGCATTAGATTTGCAACCTTTCTCTCTTCTTCCCTCCCACCATCAATCAGTACAAGTAGAGGCGATGCTACGTCGTGAGTGTTGGTTGTATAACAGAAAAATACCACAACGATCAGGACAATCTTAATCGACTGAGCCTTTGAAGAGTCATGTTAAGGCAAATTCGCAATTATTAAGGTAGGGTTGGACTGGATACGGCAACTGATACCCATAAACAGCCATACAGAGCTGTAGAGGCTAGGATTACGGTAATGTGTAGGCAAGTGGAAACCAAAATGCCTTAGAAGGAATTATGATCTGTTAGATCGTGTGGAGTCGCCGTAGTCTAGTAGGTAGTGTGTTTGCTTATTAGACGTAAAGCCCCAGGCCAGACATCAAAACAAAATACAAAAAGTATTTCTTCGGCGATTTCCTCTCAGCAGATTTCTGGAAAAAACTCTGAGAGTAAAAAAAACCTGCCATTAAAAAGTTTCTTAAAAAATCTGTCGTTCGGAGTCGCCTTTAAACTGTACGTCCCGCCATTCATGTATAACAATTAGGACACACTACATAAGTGGTGTGAGAAGGCCAATAATCCAAACTTAAGGATTGTAATGACCAATTATTTATGTATGTATGTCTGTAGATCATGCGGTTAACAACTCTCTCTCTCTCTCTCTCTCTTGCCTGTATCTTGGACAAAACCAAAAACGTCTACCACTGAGTAAATGGCGGCATTTGTTGACTACATATTGTAATTTGTATTGGTTAAATAGCCGTACAGTAAGAAAGGTGTTAAGCATAAGCGGAAACCTTTAGGAAATTCGTAGGCCTTCTGAAAGTTTCTGCAAAATGTTTTACGGAGCCAACTTTAAACTGTAGGTACCGCCACTCATGGATAACATAATTACCCCAAAACATAGATGGTGTGTGAGAAGCTAGGTTGTAATCCAGACTAAAGGATTGTAACGACCAGTTAAGTAAGTATTTAGGAAAACTCTGAGAATATTAATCCGAGTTCTAACCGAAAATTAGAACATTTCTGAAGATCTGTTCCGAAAATGAATCGCTTCGAGTCCAATATGTAGGGTCTATAATGAAGAAAATCATTGGAACAGACAGCTGACACATCTAGGTGCTTATAAAGTGCTAACGTTTGTCAGAGTAATTGCTTTAGGAGAGATTTTATAGGAAAAAAACATAAGAACAGTATATTAGATCGTATGATTCCACTTGTTAGTTACGTTTTTAATTGCATATTCAATTAAAAGAATGATGAAAAAAAATTTCAAAATCTGGTTGAATTAGTGTTAAATTTTATAACTCCTTAATGTCTTACAATACAAGCAATTTATTGTTGTTATTTTTTTTCTTCTTTAGTTCTTGCCTTTTATTTGGAAACTGCGTAATCTTAAGATGCATTTCAAAGATAAAAACAAAGAAATAGGGCTTAAAAGAAAATAAATTTTCGAACCTTTATAAGGGGAACGAATAATTATTTAAAAAAAAAAATATTCTTTAAGGCATTAGGCAGTAAATAAAAATCTTTTAAGCATAATTCAAGAAAAAAGAGAAGGTTTTTTAATTAAATTTTTATTTTATTTTAATTTAATTTTTTTTTTATTATTTTTCTTATTTAATTTTTTTTTTTTTTCTATTTTAATATTTTACTTATTCATTGCTTTTTTTCCATTTTTTCTATTTAGCATATACGATATATTAAAACAACTTTCAAATTCCTTCAAGGACATGAAATCATGACATTTTTATCACGCACAAAATTTAAAAAAAAAACGAAATAAAGAATAGACAATTTCAACACAATTTTCTTCTATTATTGCTTTGCCTTTAACTATTTTAAGCACTTCCTTTGAATTTTATTTTTTAAAATTTTTTTTTTTAAATTAAATTTTTTAATTTAAATTTCTTTTTTTTTTAATATTTTTTTTTTATTTTTAATTAAAACAATTTTCAAAAATTCTTTGTTGTTTTTTATTTTCTCCTGCACTCTTTACACTGCTAACGTTTTAACCGTAACTGCCTAGCACGTTTGCCATTCACCACTGAACTGAATTTGTAAAATTGAAGCAGAAATTCGTGTTTTTTTTTCTTTATTTTTCGTCTTCATTTCACAACATTGTTGGTTATATGTTGTATGTGTAGAGGTATCCATGTACTAGGGGGTTTTTAACCATTGATTTAATATTCCCCTTCCGATTTAAATTGTTAAAAAAAAAATTTTTTTTTCTTAATTTCTGCCATTTATTTCAAAATTTTTCAAACAAAAATTTTCAAAATTTCATTTGAAAATATTTTGCAAAAACCTCTACTCATCTTTACGCACACACACACACATGCACACATTCATGGTTGTTAATAATACTTTGATTTCATTGTAACATTTTTATTTCAAAGTCATTTTATACACACACACTTCCGCACCTACAACATTAAAACTCTCTCTCTCGCTCTCTTTTGTTGGCTCTCAGTTAATTCTATGATGCTCTCTGCGATAGTGAAGCTAAACATGGTGTGCTAATACCTTATACCACCCATACATTGAAGCCTCAACTCATAATACATAAACAGGTTTTTTCTTCGCTTCGTTTCTTCTTTTCGTCGTCGTTACAGGCCATTGTCATTGATTGTTGTTGTGTAAAGGAATGCGTATGCGAATGGTGGTGTATGCGTGTGTATGAATTTTACAACTTGAAAATATTAACAACACAACAATGAAGAAAATTTAAATGAAAACAAAACAAACTAATAGCATTGCCAGATTGAAAATAATATAATGCATTGAATTGAATTGAATTGAACGTGATACGTTCACAGTACAAGAGCATAGAACGATGTAAACATTTGCCGTTTTTTGGAAATACAATTTTGCATCAAATAGTATTAGATTTAACGGTTTCAAAGACACCTGACAGCTGTTTAATATTTTTCATTGAAAGTGTCATTAATTGTGTAAAACATTTGCAATTTATGTGACATGTAAAACGTGATAAATTTTTGTGATTACGCGGTGATTATTGTCATGATTATAAAGAAACTTGGACGTTGACAGATCTTCTCAGATCTGTACATAATTGGTGATTACAATCTTTCAGTCAGGATTTCAACCAAGCTTCCCACACCGGTTGACGTAATCTCAGAGGTAGGAAGTGTGCTTCATCGCTGAGGCAAATTTTATTCGTGGTATCATCAGCAGATTTCTGGCAAACACTCTGAGAGTAAAAATTGCCATGAAATGCTTCTCAAAAATCTGTCGCTCGGAGTCGACTTTAAACTGTAGGTCCCGCCACTCATGTATAAAATTAACGCACACAACATAAGTGGTGTGAGAAGCTAGGACGTTGTACACTGCGTCAATTCGACCTCCGGGTACTGTACTTGTCAGAATTGACAAACCTAACCTAACCTATCATCATTAAAGGCCAGTTTCTCTAGCAATCAATCAGTATAACTGCGGTTTTGTGTGTGATCAGCAGACGGAAGCGGTTAAACATGCATACGTAATTAGCTATTACAGCCCTTCAGTCAGGGTTGCGGCCTAGCTCCTCATACTTCTCATGTTGTGTGCGTTAATTTTATACGTGAGTGGAAAAAAGTTTTTCAAAAAATATGTCGTTCGGAGTCGACTTTAAACGGGACCTACAGATTTTTTAAGAAACTTTTTCTGGGAAGGTTTATTTACTATCAGAGTTTTTACCAGAAATCTGCTCAGAGGTAGTCGTTGAAGAAATATATATTTTTTTTTTTTTTGATATTTCATTTTGATGCCTGACCTGGGATACGAATCCGGGCTTTACGTCTAATAGGCCAACACATTACCTACTAGACTGCGGCGACTACCACTGCAAAGTACACAGTGTTGAAAATTTCGCCTCCTTTGTGTAAATGTAGTACAGAACCCGAATTTTTGTTTTTATAGGCTTTCCCAACAATCGGTTCTTTCGCTTGGCTCAATACTACGTATTTTAGATTTGCAAGCTGACCATTATCAACGCTATGGATGTGTTGATTGGATGCTAGAGCAATTGCCTGTCATTGGAAATTAATCGAATAAAATTTCCATTTGCTTTCAAACTCATTTTTTATTCAAAAGTTGCGTTGACAGGCAATTTCGCGGCGTATGAGGCTCGAAAGTGATACGGAAAACATTATTCCGGAAGAAGCCACTGTTTGGTATGCATTATGTTATGAAGGCTTCAATGGGGATAAGTTTTATGTTAAGGAAGTCAAGAAAATTCGATTTGAACTAGTGAAACACTGTAGTGTGCTCCAAGTCGAAGGCAGGTTGATACATTTCGATTTTCAGGAAGAATCAAAGAACTTTAAAAGGTTTTTGGTTGGTTTATATGACATTCACTACAATTGGTAGGCTGGGAATTGTCATATAAGATGACAGGCCACTTTAATGACAAAGAAAACTTAGTCACAGCTAGGCTAGTAGTTGAAGCTGTTACTCCTACTTATAGGCTGTGGATTTAATAGAGGAATAACTCGTGCACTATGGGCAATAATGCTGCAAAAAAGTAAGGACAGTGACACCTCCTCTGCTGCAAGAAATAAGATTACAAACAATCATCCACTCTGACAGACATTTATAGCTATGGCATCGTATACTGACTTGTCACTGCTTTATCACAGCTCATGCAACGGAAGTTAGAGTTTTCATCATCATCAGTCGATAATGATGTGAAGGAGTAAGCGATTAGACTTCAGGCGGCCACGGTACAACCTCTCTAGATTATTTGACGAACAGAGCAGAGATTTTGCGGCTAACGCCAAAGCCGTTAGAAATAAAAAACGCTTAAATTATGTCACCACTATTGAGCCAGAACCATTCATTTAAAGCGTTGCTCTATTTACCCAAATACTCTCCCTTTTTTTGCAAAAACAAATCGTTAGCAACGTAAAAAGAGAGTAAAGTTTTCTTATTTGCAAAATCAAAATAAAAATTAAAAAAAGATGGAAGAAATGGAAGCAGCAGGAAAGGAAAGCACAACAACAACAACAATAGAAATAAATTGTACTCCAAATGGAGACCACGTGGTTATATAACACGCCAGCGCATATTAAAAAAATACAAAATGAACACACATACATACACATTCACATATGAACAATATAAACAAGGAAACGGCGCACACACGAATTTCAAGAACAAAACAAATACAAAAGAGAGCATAAAAATACGAGCAAGTAGAAGAAATAGAAGAAAAGGAACGAAGACCCAGTAACCCAAATATAGAGATGCTCGGTTAAAGGAAGAAATATTGGCGGGAAAAAACAAAAACAAAAAAAAAATGAAATGAAATACTTGCAAAAATATACACACTCTATCTCTCTCACTCTGTCTCCATACTTATGTAAAAAAGAGAGCCTGTAAGTATTTTCAAATGAAATCAGCTGTTGATGATTGAAACTGAATAAAAAGCTTTTTTTGTGTTTTTTTTTTTGCTCTAAGGACTCTAAGGAATGACGTCATTGTTGGCCTATTGGAAATCCATGACGTCATTTATTAATGAAAAAAATATAAACATGTTGCTTGCAAAACCAAAAGAAATTGAGAGTGTTTTCATAACGGCATGGAGGAGATACAAACATCATAACAGTAGCATATAAAGGCACCTCAAATTGTTGCTTTAAAAATGTGAAAATTTTTGTTTTCTTCCGTTATTTAACAGGTCATTTTTGTAAAGACTAACAGCGCCATCTTTGTGTTATTTTGGAAAAATTAAACGGAAATTTAATTTGAAAACTTTCTGTCTGTTTATAAATGGAAATTGCAATGAAAAACAAAATTACTTACAGATGTTGTTGCAATTTTTCTTATTTTTTAAGTGCAAATTGATGTCAAATTGATTTCAAAAAAATACTTTTTTTCGTTGTTTCTTGTTATCTGTGCACTCACCTGGAAAGAGATTAAAAGAAAATTTTACATGATTATTCGTTTTATTGATGCACAGGCACAGGACATTAAAAATTAAGAATTAAGACTGGTTTGGTTTTAGAAATTATGACAAGATTAGTATAAATACGAATTACTGATTAAAATTTTAAAATTTCTTGACTTCCCACCAAATTTTGAAACTCAATTTTACATGGAAAATTTTTTTAATAAAACAAATCTCTTTTACTGTAGTTTTCTATATTATTTAATGCTGAAAAAATAGAAATATAGTTATACGTGTTGTTGTTTTTGTTCTTAATTGTTGTTGTTTAGATAGAAGTTCTGTTTTTTGCTGGGGATGTGCGTGTGTGTTAAAATTTGGGAGCATGCATAGCTTTAAAATAATTAAATCGTTGCAGAATTGTGTGTGATCGATCTATTGTATACGCTTTGCATGTAGATGTGATTAATGTTGAAATTAAAAGAATGTTTAAAATTTTGAATGTGGTTTTGTTAATTTAATTTTTATTTATTTTTTTATATTATTTAATTTTGAAGAAATAGAAATATAGTTATACGTGTTGTTGTTTTTGTTTTAATTGTTGTTGCGTGTGTGTTAAAATTTGGGGAGCATGCATAGCTATAAAATAATTAAATCGGTGCAGAATTGTGTGTGATCTATTATATACCTATACGCTTTGCATATAGGTGTGATTAATGTTGAAATTAAAATAATATTTAAATAGTTCTCTTATTTGTTATAAAAGGGCATTTATTAAAATTAAAAAACATATTTACACCTTTTGTTCAATGCAAAATGCGTATCACGTTACATACTGTATGGCGCGAGTAAACAAAAAAAATATTTAAAATATTTTTCATTGTGATATTTGATCAGTCGAATTCCTTATCCATACAATTTTGGGACCATGCCATAGTCGTAAAAGACTGTACTCTTTATTTAATTTTTTGGTATATTTTTTATTGGAAAAATATAATTTGTATAAGGGATTTTAAAGTACGGTTTTCTTAATAATTAATTCGTTGCAGAATTAGTGTGATCGACCTATTGTATAATTGTTATGTTTTTGCATATAGGTGTGATTAATTGTTAAATAAAAAAATGTTAATAATTGTTTATTTTTTTAAAGTACATTTATTTAAAAATAATAAAACATATTCTCACAGTTTATTCAATACAAAACGCATTTCGAGTTACATAATGTCTGGCGCATGTAGACAAAAATATATGATATATTTTTCATTGTATATTAGATCTGCTGACGTATGAAAAATAGGTTAGATTGCGATTAAGTAAGTTGAACACCTGCATAGGAGGACATAAAAGTTGTGGTTATAGCGATAACAGATCATTTTTTATAAAATATTAAACTCAAAAACCCCCCTTTTTCATTGTGATATTAGATCTGCTAATATATGAAAAAAAAAGTTTATTGTTTTGATCGCATGATAACATTGCACTAACATGCGCGAGCATGCAAACGCTGATTCAGCATAATTATTTTCTCATCAAATTGTTTGTAATTGGAGACGATGCAGGTGTGAAGCAAAAATATTAAAAACGCTTACACTGCAGAATTACCTTCACCTTCAGAACACACACCCTGTCCATAACTGAAATTTTGAAATGGTACTGAGTTTTAACTGAAAAAGTACTTTTTTACATCAAAAAGTACGTTTTTGCACCAAATCAGAATTACGATCTTTATTTATTTTGTCTGTTAATGCAGTAATAGTTGAAAAGCCCAAGACATAGAATATGTAATAATAAAAAAAGTTCTGGAAGCATAGCGGAGGTACTGCAGTATTTCTTAAATGAAATAGGACTGAAAAAAGTACAAAAGTACTAAATTTTTCAACTGTGACTTGTATAAAAGTACGGAAAAAATCAACTCTGACTTGTATATTAAAAAAATTTTTGCTATAAATAACGATAGTTGTTAGTTAACAGAAATATTCCTGTTTAAGAAAATCTATTGAACACATCATAAGTTATTAAAGAATAAATAAATAAATTAGAAATGGCTGGCGCTTTTATTTGTCAATTTTGCAGAAAAGTATTCACTCTGAATAGAAATTTAAGAAGGCATATTAGATTATATCATGATGGTCCGTCCACATCATGTAAATGTAAAACTTGTAATAAATATTTTCCAAATCATGCGGAATGGCATCGACACTCACATTCTCACACAGAAGATAACAAAAACAGTGAAATCAGTGTTTATTGCGAGCATTGTGCAAAATATATTCTAAAAACAAATTGGTGTTATCATAAAAGGACAAATAAACACAAACTTAAATGTATTGAGAAATCAAACAATGGTTTGTATGTTGATGGTGTTAAATGCATAAAATCATCGTTCAATAATAGAATTATCACATATTTAGTTGAAAACAATAACAAAAATAATTTAATACCTGAAAACTTTTTAACAGAAATCAGAGACAAAATAATTAAATTATTAAGTGATGTGATTAACAAATATGAAAGCATAAAATTTAACATGGAACTGTTTTGTGAATATATGTTAATAAAGGATAATGAAGACAATTGTATGATTGAAATAAAGTCTCATCAGACTAAAATGAATATTCTTAGTATATATTCAACAAGTGATGACATTCTTAATACTTACAACGAGCAATGTGATGTAATAATTAAAAAGATGAGTGAGTTTCAAGAGCGTGACAGCGGTTGGGCATTAATTGAAATATCACGCCTTGAAATAAACATTAATCAATATAAATGTATAAAAGGTTCCCAATACATTCCCCTACCACCGGAAATACAGAGAAAGTTTGCATGCATTAATGTTCAAAATAATGATGTATATTGTTTCAAGTGGGCTATTATATCAGCATTATATTCAATTGAAGACCATTCATATAGAACAACGTCCTATAATGTTGTTAATATAGAAGATGAAATCATAAGACTAGAAAACAACATTGAATTAAATTTTACGAGCTTGATCTTTCCGCTTCCAGTTAATCAGATAAAAGTATTTGAGACAAACAATCCTGAATTGAGTGTAAATGTGTTCGCATTAGATAATGACAATAATATAGTCGGTCCATATTATTTTTCCCAACAAGAAAAATTTAAGCACATTAACTTACTGCTGTTGGAAGATGGTGAAAAATTCCATTATGTATGGATTAAAAATATATCAAGGTAAACAACTTTATACGTAGGTAATAGTTGAAAACTTGTACTAATCAATTTTTTCCTTTATATTTACAGATTAATTAAAAGTCAACTAACAAGACATCAACATAAGATACATGTATGTAATACATGTTTAATACATTTCCATAATGAACTATCTCTGGAAAATCATAAAAAAGAATGCAATAAGATGGTAACAAAAATGCCTAGTATAGAAAATAGTATGCTTAGTTTTAAAAATTTTAAAAAACAATTGGATGTACCTTTTGTTGTATATGCTGATTTTGAATGTATTCTAGAATCAATTAATGTACAGAATTCAACAAATGTTAAATCAGTACAAAAACATATTCCATTTGCTTATAGTTATTATATTAAATGTTCATATAATTCAGATTTAAATATTTTTAAAATTTACAATGGTAATAATGCACCGCAACATTTTTTTAAAAGCTTAGTTAACGATATTTTAGATATTTACACTGAACATCTAAGTGTTATTAAACCTATGAATTCCTTAACGCCATTTCAACAGATACAACATTATGAAAGCAAGACTTGTCATATTTGTAAAAAAAATTTACCAACTAAAGATAAGGTAGCTGACCATTGTCATCTAACCGGCGAATATAGAGGTGCTGCTCATAACAAGTGTAATTTAGAATATCAAATTGCGAATTTCATTCCTATATTTTTTCATAATCTTTCAGCATATGATTGTCACTTGTTTGTTAGAGAGCTTTCATCAATTGAAGGTGATATAAATATTATACCTTTAAATAAGGAACTTTATGTATCCATATCAAAAAGAATTACTGTAAATGAAACACAAACTATTGAGTTACGTTTTCTCGATTCATTTAGGTTTATGCCATCTAGTTTAGAGAAATTAGCAACTTATTTAACAGATAATGATTTAACAATAGTAAAATCGAACTATTCAAATGATGAAGAATTCAGTTTAATGAAACGTAAAGGTGTCTTTCCGTACGACTACTTAGATTCTGAAAATCGTCTCAATGAAACTCAATTGCCTCCCATTGCAGTTTTCTTTAATAAATTAACTAACGAGTCGTGTAGTGTAGAGGATTATGAACATGCACAAAAAGTATGGAAGATATTTAAATGTATAACATTAAAGGATTATTTACTTTTATATTTA
Source organism: Sarcophaga peregrina (assembly GCA_014635995.1). Lineage (NCBI taxonomy): Eukaryota > Metazoa > Arthropoda > Insecta > Diptera > Sarcophagidae > Sarcophaga > Sarcophaga peregrina. The sequence continues at coordinate 40,275,595 of CM025793.1, forward strand.
AAGGTAGACGTTCTTTTACTTTGTGACATATTTGAAAATTTCCGACAAGTATGTAAAAACATTTATAATTTAGATCCCTGTCAATATTATACTACTCCTGGTTTATCCTGGGATGCAATGTTGAAAACAACTCAAATAGAATTAGAGTTGTTAACTGATATTAATATATATAATTTTGTTCTGCGAGGTATCAGGGGAGGTATTGTTCAATGTTCTAACAGATATTCAATTGCAAATAATAAATATATTAGTGATTATGATTCTAACAAGGAATCAAATTATATAATATATTTAGATGTAAATAATTTATATGGTTATGCAATGTCAAAATACCTTCCATATAAAAATTTTAAATGGGTTGAAAATTTTGAAAATTTTAATGTTAATAGTATAGAAGAGGATTCTCCATTGGGTTATATATTAGAAGTTGATCTAGAATATCCATCTGCATTACACGACTATCATAATGACTTACCATTTTGTGCAGAGAATAAGAAAATTGAAAACATGAAACAGCGAAAATTAATAACAGATCTAAATGATAAGAAAAACTATATTATACATTATAGAAATCTACAACAATGTCTAAAACATGGTTTGATTTTGAAAAAAATTCATAGAATTCTTGAGTTTAGTCAGTCTGATTGGTTAAAGAAATATATTGATTTGAATAATCATTATAGAACACTAGCTAAAAATTCATTTGAACAAAATTTTTTCAAATTGTTAAATAATGCTGTATATGGAAAAACTATGGAAAATGTTGATAAGAGGAAAGACATTAAAATAGTATGTGAATGGGAGAGTAGAGGTAAAAGACTAGGTGCTAGAGCTCTTATTGCTAAACCTAATTTCCATAGTTCACTCAAAATTCATGAAAATATGCATGCCATCCAAATGAATAGGACTAAAACTGAATATAATAAACCAATTTATATTGGTTTTTCAGTTTTAGAAATATCCAAATGGAAAATGTATAGTTTTCATTATGATTATATAAAACCTAAATATTGCGAAAACCTTCAACTCAATTACATGGATACTGATTCCTTTATTTATGACATTAAAACAGATGATCTATATAATGATATAAAAAATGATATTAGTACACATTTTGATACATCTGCATATTCTAAAGACAATCCATATAATATTCCGCAAATTAATAAAAAAGTATTAGGGATGATGAAGGATGAGTGTAATGGTAAAAATATTAAAGAATTCATTGGTTTAAGAGCTAAGATGTATTCAGTAAAAATTGATAGAGTTGATACCGAAATTAAAAAAATTAAAGGTGTTAAACAATGTGTAACTAAAAAATTAAGTATAAATGACTTTAGGAAATGTCTGTTAGATAAAAAATTATACTATGACACAATGTATATATTTAGATCTAAGGTACATCAAATTTATACACAAAATATTAGTAAACTAACATTAAGTTATTTAGATGATAAGCGATATATTAAAGAAAATGGTATCAATACTTATGCATGGGGACATTATAAAATAAATTCTCCATCAACATCATCATCATCATCATCAAATTTAAATTTATATAGAGAATTTATGCAAGACGATGATGATGAAATGTTTTTAAATGTAAATGTATAGATTAAGTAGTTTATAAGAATGTAATATGAAATAATAAAGTACATACATATGTATATATTTGAAAATAAATCAGTTTTTTATTTCTTATCAGATGTAAGAATAATTGAAAATTTGTAGAAAAAGGGAGTAAATTAACATATAGGTCTTGTTTAAAAAGTAAAATGTCAAATTAGTTTTTCATTTCATTTAATTTTATATTTAACCAATAAAAAAAATTTTGTCTTCTTATTTATACAGGAAACTTTTTTCAGGTATATATTCAAATTATGATAAAACAAAAAACAATATCACAACTTGAAACTTAATCTAAATTTCAAGGTTTTTCTTTAATCATAATTTGAATTAACGTTAAAATAGTTTGCTTTAAATATTTAAGAACAACCTTGAACCACTTTCAAGTTTATTTACTCTGAATTTGTCTGGGGGTTTCATGTTTCCTGGAATTTCTTACACGCGTGACAAAATGCATATCAAAAATAGGAAAAAATGCATACATGCTGCAGAAATAAAAATAAATAAAAAATTATATGAAGAAATAGAAATATTGTTGTACATGATCTTTAATTTTAAACTGATAGGAAAGGGTTGGCTGGTTGTGCCTATATAATTTTTTTTTATACATGACGTGCACTTGCGCGGTCAGTTTCTTGAGATAAGAAATTTTTGTCATGTTTAATCCTTAGGATACACACGATAAGAGATTTATATGTAAAAATAATGTTAACACTTATGCTTGGGGACATTATAAATTCTCCATCATCATCATCAAATTTAAATTCATATGAAGAATTTATGCAAGACGATGATGATGAAATGTTTTTAAATGTAAATGTATAGATTAAGCAGTTTATAAGAAAGTAAGTGTAAAAAAAAAAAAATTAAGAAAAAATAAAAATGTAAATCTACCTATTTATATACATTCACATTTGTTTTACACATAATAAAAAAAAAAAATTTTAAAAAAAACATCTTTTTTTGTTTTTTCATTTCAAATTTTGATTCAGTTTAATATTTATTCATTTTTCCTTTGCTTTATATTTGATCTCGATCTGCTTTGCACCTGATCTCGATCTGCTTTATATCTGGTCTCGATCTGCTTTATATCTGGTCCCGATCTGCTTTGTATCTGATATCGATCTGCTTTGTATCTGATATCGATCTGCTTTGTATCTGATATCGATCTGCTTTGTATCTGCTCATGATCTGATTTATTCCTGATTCTGCTTGATGTCTTGTATATATACATATATATATATATATATATATACATATCTTTTAATATTGAATATACTATTTCGAGTTCTCTACAAACTTCATTCAATTAATTTATCCCTTTGCCTCCTTGTGCTAACCGTTTTGAAGTTTTGTACCTGATATATAACACTGACTGATAACCAGGTAGATGTAATTCAACAGGTTATTTGTTTATTAAGTTGATACTAGCAGGCTATACCAGCTGGTATAGCAGTACTAGTAGGCTATAACAGTAGTATTAGCTCTGCTAACAGGCTATACCAACTGTATTAGCTATACTAGCAGGCTATACCAGCTGGTATAGCAGTACTAGTAGGCTATAACAGTAGTATTAGCTCTGCTAACAGGCTATACCAACTGTATTAGCTATACTAGCAGGCTATACCAGCTGGTATAGCAGTACTAGTAGGCTATAACAGTAGGTATAGCCTGTTAGCAGAGCTAATACTACTGTTATAGCCTACTAGTACTGCTATACCAGCTGGTATAGCCTGCTAGTATAGCTAATACAGTTGGTATAGCCTGTTAGCAGAGCTAATACTACTGTTATAGCCTACTAGTACTGCTATACCAGCTGGTATAGCCTGCTAGTATCAACTTAATAAACAAATAACCTGTTGAATTACATCTACCTGGTTATCAGTCAGTGTTATATATCAGGTACAAAACTTCAAAACGGTTAGCACAAGGAGGCAAAGGGATAAATTAATTGAATGAAGTTTGTAGAGAACTCGAAATAGTATATTCAATATTAAAAGATATGTATATATATATATATATATATATATGTATATATACAAGACATCAAGCAGAATCAGGAATAAATCAGATCATGAGCAGATACAAAGCAGATCGATATCAGATACAAAGCAGATCGATATCAGATACAAAGCAGATCGATATCAGATACAAAGCAGATCGGGACCAGATATAAAGCAGATCGAGACCAGATATAAAGCAGATCGAGATCAGGTGCAAAGCAGATCGAGATCAAATATAAAGCAAAGGAAAAATGAATAAATATTAAACTGAATCAAAATTTGAAATGAAAAAACAAAAAAAGATGTTTTTTTTAAAATTTTTTTTTTTTATTATGTGTAAAACAAATGTGAATGTATATAAATAGGTAGATTTACATTTTTATTTTTTCTTAATTTTTTTTTTTTACACTTACTTTCTTATAAACTGCTTAATCTATACATTTACATTTAAAAACATTTCATCATCATCGTCTTGCATAAATTCTTCATATGAATTTAAATTTGATGATGATGATGGAGAATTTATAATGTCCCCAAGCATAAGTGTTAACATTATTTTTACATATAAATCTCTTATCGTGTGTATCCTAAGGATTAAACATGACAAAAATTTCTTATCTCAAGAAACTGACCGCGCAAGTGCACGTCATGTATAAAAAAAAAATTATATAGGCACAACCAGCCAACCCTTTCCTATCAGTTTAAAATTAAAGATCATGTACAACAATATTTCTATTTCTTCATATAATTTTTTATTTATTTTTATTTCTGCAGCATGTATGCATTTTTTCCTATTTTTGATATGCATTTTGTCACGCGTGTAAGAAATTCCAGGAAACATGAAACCCCCAGACAAATTCAGAGTAAATAAACTTGAAAGTGGTTCAAGGTTGTTCTTAAATATTTAAAGCAAACTATTTTAACGTTAATTCAAATTATGATTAAAGAAAAACCTTGAAATTTAGATTAAGTTTCAAGTTGTGATATTGTTTTTTGTTTTATCATAATTTGAATATATACCTGAAAAAAGTTTCCTGTATAAATAAGAAGACAAAATTTTTTTTATTGGTTAAATATAAAATTAAATGAAATGAAAAACTAATTTGACATTTTACTTTTTAAACAAGACCTATATGTTAATTTACTCCCTTTTTCTACAAATTTTCAATTATTCTTACATCTGATAAGAAATAAAAAACTGATTTATTTTCAAATATATACATATGTATGTACTTTATTATTTCATATTACATTCTTATAAACTACTTAATCTATACATTTACATTTAAAAACATTTCATCATCATCGTCTTGCATAAATTCTCTATATAAATTTAAATTTGATGATGATGATGATGATGTTGATGGAGAATTTATTTTATAATGTCCCCATGCATAAGTATTGATACCATTTTCTTTAATATATCGCTTATCATCTAAATAACTTAATGTTAGTTTACTAATATTTTGTGTATAAATTTGATGTACCTTAGATCTAAATATATACATTGTGTCATAGTATAATTTTTTATCTAACAGACATTTCCTAAAGTCATTTATACTTAATTTTTTAGTTACACATTGTTTAACACCTTTAATTTTTTTAATTTCGGTATCAACTCTATCAATTTTTACTGAATACATCTTAGCTCTTAAACCAATGAATTCTTTAATAGTTTTACCATTACACTCATCCTTCATCATCCCTAATACTTTTTTATTAATTTGCGGAATATTATATGGATTGTCTTTAGAATATGCAGATGTATCAAAATGTGTACTAATATCATTTTTTATATCATTATATAGATCATCTGTTTTAATGTCATAAATAAAGGAATCAGTATCCATGTAA
>CM025793.1:40281577-40300527 GCA_014635995.1 Sarcophaga peregrina
ACATGCATTCAGAATATTTCGGATCGTACTTCATGAAACCTGTGAGGCCTCGCTTCAAACTTCCCAACTCAGACATCTTCAATTAAACGAAACTTGAAAAACTATTTTATAGGCGACTTTCTCTCTACAGATTGCTGAGAAAAATTCTGGGAGTAAACAGAAATTGCCATGAAAAGTTACTCACAAGAAATCTGTTGTACGGAGTCGATTTTAAACTGCATGTACCCCACCACTTATGCATAAAATTAACACACGCAACATAAGTGGTGTGAGAAACTAGGTTGTAATCCTGACTAAAGGGTTGTACATACGAGTATGGATCAGAGATCAGCAACGAGTATTCAAAACGATGAGTAGATTCGATTCATACTTATAATTTCTGATACTTATACGCATTCATACTTATTTGATATTAATACTCATACTACTCATACTCAAAGTAGGAACTACTCATGGTATTCATACATAACAATACGCATGATGTTATTGACTTCGACTCATCTCTACTTAACATTTACACGAAGCACAAAATAATTATGATTCGCGTACGAGCATTGTAATACTCACAAGAAGATTGTCTGTATGCTTTGCTTGGTGTCTTTGTCTTTCCTTTCTTCTTTGTTTGTGTATGCAACAACAACAAATACTGTAAGTTTTGATGGATGATTCGAATCACTCGAATCACTTTTAAGTGCTATAAGTATTTTTCTAAATTTATGAATCAGAATCAGAGTAAGCGTGTGAATCAAACATATTTCGAATGTTGTGAGTTTAATGTCAAGGTGGTACTCATACTCATTGCTACTTATACTTATAATTCAATGTTGCAGGGAGTACGAATGAATCAGAGTAGTTGAATTTCAATTCTGTTGATTCATTCATACTCAAAATTGCATGAGTATTTATGAGTAGCGGAAAAAACGATTCATTGCTGATCTCTGGTATGGATTTTAACTGCTTAAAATTGGTCTGTTAACTTTTACAGTTGCTCTGTTAAAATTTTTGGTTTTTGTCTTTGCTATTTAAATTCTGATATATCTTCACACACATATTTATTTATTTAATTTATTTTAATTTATTTATTTATTCTAAATACGAGCTGAGTAACTCAGACCATGTGGTCGGTGTAGAGTCACAGACCAGAGTCTCTTCCCACTTCTCTTACTAAACTATCAGGACACTCTCACACACATAACTTAGGTGGTGTAGGAGAAATTAAGTGGTAATCCTTACTAAAGGGTTGTAATGATCAATTATTCAATCATCCACTCATTCTTTTTACTCTGTGGGCTTGTAAGGAATTGCCCAAAATCATAGAGTCTCCAGATTCTGTGCAGGCGGCAGTTAAGGTGGAAGTTATCAACGATGCCAATGGTTGCATTTCGTGGAATACTTGCCTAAGAGATAGAAGCTTATTACAGCGCTGTAGTGAGTATTGATCCCATAAAAGTTTTTTAACTTTCCTGCCCAGTTGGTTCTTGACGTCAGCGTTACCGTTGAGCGACTAAAGTCGCAATTTGACACTTTTTCAGCAACCTCGCCACTTTTTGTGCCCCCCTTAATAAAATGAACTAAATCTGACACTTTTCAAGATTTTTTACTCTTTTTTCCCCTTTTTTTAAAAAGTATTTTTTCTAGACTATATACTAGACTATAGACTAGACTATATACTAGACTATATACTAGACTATAGACTAGACTATAGACTAGACTATATACTAGACTATAGACTAGACTATATACTAGACTATATACTAGACTATATACTAGACTATAGACTAGACTATAGACTAGACTATAGACTAGACTATATACTAGACTATAGACTAGACTATAGACTAGACTATAGACTAGACTATAGACTAGACTATAGACTAGACTATAGACTAGACTATATACTAGACTATAGACTAGACTATAGACTAGACTATATACTAGACTATAGACTAGACTATATACTAGACTATATACTAGACTAGACTAGACTATAGACTAGATTGTATACTAGACTATAGACTAGACTATATACTAGACTATAGACTAGACTATATACTAGACTATAGACTAGACTATATACTAGACTAGACTAGACTATAGACTAGATTGTATACTAGACTATAGACTAGACTATAGACTAGACTATATACTAGACTATAGACTAGACTATAGACTAGACTATAGACTAGACTATATACTAGACTATAGACTAGACTATAGACTAGACTGTAGACTAGACTATATACTAGACTATAGACTAGACTATATACTAGACTAGACTAGACTAGACTATAGACTAGACTAGACTAGACTAGACTAGACTAGACTATAGACTAGACTATATACTAGACTATAGACTAGACTATATACTAGACTAGACTAGACTATAGACTAGATTGTATACTAGACTATAGACTAGACTATATACTAGACTATAGACTAGACTATATACTAGACTATATACTAGACTATAGACTAGACTATATACTAGACTATATACTAGACTATAGACTAGACTATAGACTAGACTATATACTAGACTATATACTAGACTATAGACTAGACTATGCCAAATTACCCTTTTTGTGCGACTTTTTTTTCAAAAATCTCCTTTTTGTGCGACTTCTTAAAAATTTCCAGCGGTAACGCTGCTTGACGTTATCATTTGAAGGGCGAATGATAGCTGCTGACATGACTTTTTTGGAGAGAATTAAGGCCCCCAAATGTTTTGATTCCTAAGCAATTATGGCGAAAAAATTTTAGATTTTCTGATGCATTAGAGTCTGTGAAGTTTCGATTTGTAGTCAAGCACTTACACCACTACCCCGTGCCCACTCAGCGGGTGCTGTTAATAGGCTTCTGGTTTAAACAAAATTTTTGTATTTCTCACGTCAAATTGAACTCAATTTTTTGAATTTCTTTTTGTGGTTTTGAAAATCTTTCCTACACTGCAGTTGCCTGGTTGTGTTGCATGAAGTCTCTGCCTTTATCATTGAATTTAAAGCAGCCGCTTAAAGTTTTTCTTCCTTCCACATCATCAGCTGTCATGCTGCTGCTCTTTTCACTGCAATGCGTCAGAATTGCAAGTCGAAAATGCATAAAATTTCAAACTGATGATGTGCTGAACAGCTGAAATTAAATTTTAAAAAGTCAAGAATCAAAAATTCACCCACTCCCCCCTCTCCCTCACTCCCTCCTCCACTCACCCTAACACAGATTTAACAAGTAAACTTTATTGCAGTTGTTTTTGTAGATTTTTTTTCTTCGGGAGAGGTTTTTTTTTGCTGCACTTTAATTAAGAAAATCAAATAAATCTTGTGTGTGTGTATGTGAGTGTGTATGTGTAGTAATAACAACGAAATGTCATGGCTTTACTGCCATAACGAACGATTTGTAATTGACTGCTGCTGCTGCTGTTGCTGGGACTAGGAGAAATGGTGGCGATGTGGTGGCGAGATGACTGAGAAAAAATGATTGATTTTCGTGGCATTAAAAAAAGTGAAATTCAACAGAAGTCTGGCATAAATCAATACAAGGGTCATTAAATGTTAAAGTCATTAAAATAGGGTTGAACTTTAAGAGCGTTACAACTATAGCTGCAGCAGCAAATATTTTAAAGCACAACTTAAGGCGTTTAACATCGTTATCAGGCAGCTTTCTCCTCGTTCGTTAATTAAAGATTTTTCGTTGAAAACAACAATTTTTTCAAGCAGAATTCATAAATCAAAACAACGTTTTGCTTCGTATTCGAGTAATAAAATGAAGGGAGGGGAGGGAGAACACTATGTTGGCCACCGAAGCTTAGTTCCATGAAGATTACAATTTATGGTGTTTACGATATGATGATGATGATGTTTACATGCTTGTAATATTATATTCACATTAATTTAAATGGAAATTTAAAAACGTTTAGCATGAACAAGCTCACCAAGGGAATATTCTTGGTAGTTGGTCCTTGGCATTCTATACCCTCCACTCTGGTTTAATGAAGACAAATGTTTGCAGCATAGATTTTAGTTGGCAAGGCAATCGTTTTTGGAATTTTTTTTTGACGGTGTTTTGGTATTAAAATTAAAGAGGAGGGTAAGTCCGTACCGTGTCCGTACTAAGCTAATGCTGTTTGGACTTTTGCGCTTCTAAACTGGACGAAAAACACTCTTACGCTCAATGGAATTTTTTTTACGCCGAGAAGGAGTAAATGTACCTAACCGCACCATAGAGGAAGTCGTAATATCCTCCGTGTGTGGGGTCCTTACCCATTAAATCCCCCCTCGTCACGTGGAACTACAGTGATATTACTTCTGAGTGAAGTCCTTTTGGCCTTTTGGTCTCTGCATGCTCATATCCACATCCGAATTGCGTATCGAGAGTTGAGGAGACATCTAAGTGTCTCCACTATTCCTTTCGTCCAGGTTCCCGATTGGAATTTCGTTTGACACGTTTGCCAGTGTCATCTATGCTGGCATGCCTACATGTTCTGCAGGCTTAAGATCTCTCTTCTTCAGCCTTAGAATGCGCTCCACATAATTCGTCACTGAGGCCCAATTCTCTCTACTCACAATCATAACCCCGACAATATTAGTGGCCGAGATCGTTCCAATTGTTGACGTCAATACAGAGCTATTGCTCATACGGTCAACGGATGGTCGTCAGTTTACTAGGGTAGGATAAACTGGTTGCCTTGGCAATTACCACAGTCTACTGAAGGCCTACAAGTACCCGTTGTAATACCCAGAATACTTTGTCCTTCACTCAACTATAAATTCCAGAGTTTAACTTTGTTATGCACAAAAATCCTTTGTTTCAGGACCTTATCTGTCTGGTCTATACCTTATTATGCCATCATTATCCCTTCTTTCCATTACAAATGGCTAAAGTTTGTGTCTAAAGGTTGGGGACCCATATAAAAATCACTACAACACATCCTTGCGGTGTTAATAACCGACAGTGAATGCATATTTGGAGGCGTCATAGTCTGGTTGGCAGTGTTTGCCTTTTAGACGTAAGGCCTCGGTTAAAACCCCCCCGGGCATACATATCTAATAAAATGGAAAATGAAAAGAAATATTTCTTCGTCGACTTCGTCTCAACAGAGAGAGCAAATCGGGAATTACACTTAAAAGTTTCTTAAAAAATCTGCCTTTCGGAGTCGACTGTAGGTCCCCCCACTACTCATGCAAAAAAATTAACACACACAACATAAATGGTGTGAGAAACTAGGTTGTAATCCTGACTAAAGGGTTGTAATAATGTGTATATGTTAACCACTTTAGGCCTGTTAACTTTAACATTAGCTTTGTTTAATTTTTGGTTTTTGTCTTTGCTAGTTGAATTCGGATTTATCTTCCTATAAATTGATTCTATTTCTATTGATTCATTTTAAATTCAATTTCTTTAAAATATTTTTTATTCAAATTCCCAATACAATTTCAATACATTTTCATTCATTCATTCTCTCTCTCTCTCCCTGCCTCTGTAGCTCTGTCCCCTTGCTGAATGCCTTCCACAACATAATCCTATGTAATCTCTTCGAACTTCATTTCCTGTCCATGAAATGGATTTGGTTTTTCTCTCTTAAATACCTCTTCCTGTCGATTAAATGCCTCTGCTGTGGTTCTGTTTTTGTATTTTGTTTCTTTTCCTTTGTTTTCCCCTTTTTTGTCTATTGTTCTTCTCATATTTCTAAGACAATTTCCGTTTGTGATTAGAAAATATTACACAGTTTAACTCAAACAATACATGCACACAACATTGAGACGAGATTATCCACAATCTGTATACGAAACTAAAAAAGGAAATCGTAATAACAATGAAAGAGATTTAACAGAGAGAAAGAGAGAGAACGAGAGAGAGTGGGAGACAAAGAGCATTAAGAAAACAATTTTAAATAGCATTTCCAATACACTAGGAAAGAAAATTAATGAAACACTAAACAAATTAGACAATGAAAGGAGCTAAGCATTTGGAAGGACACGCAAACTTCCTTCAGCAAAGAAAACAAAATAAAAGAAAACAAAATAAGTGGCAATCCCTCCTAGTAAAGATTTGCTTATTAAATGAGCTAAGAAAACTTTAATTAAATTAAAAATATAAATTAAACAGCATGTCTTATATAAAAGGCCAATTAATTCAATAAATTTTAATTGCTTAAGACTGTTAAGCTTAACGGCTCTTTACTGTACAGGAAGGAAGAAAAACTTCAGTCAGAATTACGACCTAGCTTCTCACTCAATTAACGAATATTTAAATACGTCGTAAACAAGTAGTTGAACGATTCAAACCCTAGATCGGATGTTTTCAAAAGAATGAAATTTTAAAAAATTTTTCTTCGGCAACTTCCTCTCTCCGCAGATTTCTGGTAGAAACTCTGGGAGTAAATAAAAATTCCGATGAAAAGTTTCTTTAAAAATCTGGTTTCTTAAAGTCAACTTTAAACTGTAGGTTCTCCGCCGTTTATATATTCAACATGGGTAGTGTGAGAAGCTAGGTTGTGATCCTAACTAAAGGGTTGTAATCGGCAATTCTGTTTGTGTATTTGCTTTTCTCATATGAAAAGGTTTTTTCTAAACTTTTTCTAATTTTGTTCAATTATTTGAGATTTCTTTTTACGTTGTTCTTGTTGTATTTTTGCAAATTTTTCAATTATCTTAACTTTACAGTCTTTACTCAGGGGGTTGGGGCTCGTTGATTACAGATCTTCATTTAGATTTAAATAACTCAAAATGGTCCAATATAGCGGTCGTATGACAAAAGGCGGTTTTCAAATAAATCCGCTTAATTTTTATAAACCTCGACCGCCATATTGGATCCGCCATTTTGATTTTTTTAAATCTGCCCCCTTTTTCTCCAAAATTTGACGTGATGGAGAGTTTTTGAATCCAGATTCGTGATCAGTGCGCAAAATACCTTCGGAAACACCTGGAGCCATCTTATTTGCACAAAAAAAAATCACTTTTACAGGGCTGTGTAATCTCTTAACACCAGTTCTGCAGTCCATTCAGTTAAGAGACGAAAAAAGTTTCGGACATCATATGGGACGTCATATGTTTCGGAGTATACAGTGACGAGCAGAAGTGAGTGCATGTTCACAATACTGAGTTTCGTCATCCATCTTACTGAAAGTGGTTACATTTGGACTCATCCGACTAGATAACACGTTTCCAATCAGATGGAAAGCAGTATTATTACCGAAGACCCGGGGAACGTGTTCAAGGATTCTATGTGAAGCAAACTATTAAACATGGCAGCGAAAATATAATTGGTTGCGGAAATGTTGGCCATCAATATTTAGTAGATGGTAGCATGCGAAAAAATACTATCTACAGATTCTGAAAACCCATCTTCCATCTTATGGACAAATGTGCTTATCCCGAATAAGAAATTATTTTCCAGCAGGATGGTGATCCTAATCACACAGCAAAAATTCTAAAGATATGGGGTGGGAAACATAATTTTCAATTGATGGAATGGCCGGCACAAAGTCCAGACCTCAATCCGATTGAAAATCTTTGGCCATTCGTGAAAATCCGGCTCGGACAGTACGAAACAACCCCAACAAACATGGTCAAACTTTGGGATCGTATAAATGCGAAATGGAATCGCATTCCGAAAGAAAGCATCTCAAACCGCGTAAATCAAGTTATTTCTAATAAGGGTCTATGGACAAAATATTGAAATTGGGTTAGTTTCTTGGATTTTCTTGAAACGTGCAAAATTGAGTTCATGTGGGTTGTTTTCGTTTTTTCATTCAAACTCATTGAATTCTTTTCATTAATTATTGTTTTTTTACTGCTATTTGTTAAGAATACAATAAAGAATTAAAATTAATTTTTTTATTTTGTATTTGCTTGTATGGTTTTGTTTGGATGACGAAACTCATTATTGTGAACATGCACTCACTTCTGCTCGTCACTGTATATAAACTTGTGTGCGAATTCTAAACATTGAAAATCACATTGTAACTCTGTAAATGTATTACGAAATCATCTTAGAGGTCATTATGTAGGAACCCAGTATCCTGACGGTCTCGTATTTATCTGAATGAATGCTAATATGCATCTTTACTGTGAACATAACATTTATTGTAAATCAAGTATAACTTTCAAAGCTTACTTTTTAGACTCGCAACAACACAGACTACAAACATTTTGTTTTGAAACTTTACTAACAACTGCAATGAGGGACCACAACGACAAACCACAACGATTGACCACAACTATTTGTCCACATCCATATTGCCTCGCTGGAAGTTCCTCTTCAGTACATACAAAGTTATTTAGACATGGATTTATAAGCCAATGAATGTCATCGTAGTCTAGTAATTAGTGTTTTGGCTTATTAGACTGAAGTTCCGAATTCAAACCCCAAGTCAGACATCACAACAAAAATATGAAAATATTTCTTCGGCGACTTCCTCTCAGCAGATTTCTGGCAAAAACTTTGAGAGTAAATAAATTGCCATGAAAAGCTTCTAAAAAAAATCTGTCGGTCTTATGTATAAAATTAACCCACCCAACAAGAATGGTGTGAGAAGCTAGGGTTAAAGGGTTGTTTTGACCAATTATGTATGTTTATAAGCCAATATAGTCGTTTTTCTATTATGTTCTGCTTTCAAATCTTAAATTAGCTCTTGGTAATCTACTAGTATGCTTGCTGCGGTTATTGTTAGTTCGATTCTCTTCGAACTTTTGCTCATTTGTTTTTTTTTTTGGCATACGTTCCCTTTCTGAATTCTTCATGGAATAAATTTCTATTGAAAAATCAAATTATCCTTTTGACACTGTCTTTGCACTGTGACTTTTCATATCGCTCCTTTATTGCAACATAGTCATATCTCAAAAAAACTTGAACTTGGCAAAATGCGATTTAAGTTGTCAAGACATAAGTCCTATGATCTAATTGCCGCAAACACGTTTTGCTATAACTTCGGTTCAGCTTGGGATATAAAACTGATTTTTTTTTTTCAACATGTACAGAAGGTCTAAAAGAGCAGTTTCGCTTAAGTAACTACAAATTTTTAATTTTTTGAGATATGACTATGTTGCAATAAAGGAGCGATATGTACTTCTGATAGTATTTTTGTCTACAAATCAAACTTTTATCACACACTCTCATTAGACGTTTCTTTATCAATTTAGAACATGAAAGAACTTGACAGCTTGACAAAATATCTGTCTGAGCTTGAGTTCAACTCAATTAAGGGCATATTGTATAGGCCAATTTTATTTCTCTTTCAAACAAGGCCAATTAATGACTAATCAAGAGAGTTTTTATTTCTAAAATTTTTAAAAAGTTTTTAAATTTTTGCAAAAAAATTAAATTTTTTTCTTCCTTAATTTACTTCGTTCGTTAACGTTTTTTTCTTTTTGCTGATTTTAATGAAATAATCTTGGAAAATTGCTTGTTGGATTATTTATAGTCCTTAAAAGGAAACATAAAATATTTTAACAATTTCAACAGTAAGTTTGTTTGTTGTAGAGGTAGTTGTAGTTGTAATTAATGTTGTTGCTATTACTAATGTATGTATACATACATACATACATACATAATTAAGATATTTATGAAATTTTAATCTCCAGATAATCATATTTAATCGACTGTTTATTAACAACAGAGCCTACAACAGCGTTTAACAACGTTAACGTGCCAAAAAACACGCAATGATGTAAGCACAGCAAGACATTAATTTACGCAAACACTTGTAATCTTGTAAGCATGCACACATACACTTACACACCCACACAAGCATTGAAATGTTTATACAAAACTTTATTAACACTTGGAATTATTCTCAGCATACAATTTCCACAAGAGTGTAAGTGAGTGAGTGAGAGCAAAAGAGAGGGAAAGGAAAATGACAAATGAATAAATAAACAACGCGTATAAACGAACGAAATTAACGAACAAACTGTTGTCGTTAAACAACAGGCATACCTACTCAGACACACACATGCACGCACACCCAAGCAGCTTAATGTTCGATTCGAGATGAGGATGATGTTGATGATGATGGATTTTTTGTTGTTGTTACTATTATTATTCTAATGAAACTGTTCGGCTTTCTGTTCGTATATTGTTGAAAACATTATGGTTGAGAAAATGTATTGAAAAAGCATTCTCCCGGTGTTTTAATTATGCCTGCATATGCGTGTTTATTATGCATGCATGCATGTACGTTTCACAGTGTCTCACAGTAAATAAGACGCAGTAAGCCAATCGTATAAAGAAAGAGAGAAGAGCAAGAGAAGAGCACAACTTATAAATACGTAAAGCCTTAAATAAATAAATTCTAAATAACTTTCACTAATACAGTGACATTTTTTGAAAAATAACAATTCAACAGAGTTTATAACTTTTAATGGCAACTCATATGCATGCATACACACACTACGTAAAGGACTTTAATTCGCACACAAATACTTGCTAATATTCGTAAAAGTCACGCACTTAGATTGTCGTAAAGAAAAGTTTATTCATTATGCAGCGTGTTTTTTATGTTTTTTGCTGTTTTTTTCTTTAGCTTGTTCACATGGCTTATGAAATTATATTTTTGGGGGAAACGGAAACATTATTTAAAACCTGATTATCTTGTAATTTAATTACAAAAGAGTTTTCCAAATGGTGCGTAAGGGTAATGGAAGAATGTTAAAGGCCTTGCTGAAATTTTTACATTTTCTTTGAATTTTTTATTTACCATTACAAAGTATAAGGTAAAGTACAGCCATTCAATGGCCATATTTCAATTTAAAAATTAAAAAAAAAAAATACTTCCGGCAAGGTGGTAGATTATTATGATACGTGAAAACATTATTTTTTTTATTTTATTAGAAACGGTGTGCGTATTGCAGCTGGAAACAGAAAATGTTTTCAAATTCTACATGTAATTACTTCGAAGCCTTTAATACATAGCCATTCAATAATATCCTTGTTCAATTTTTCAAATCACTTTATAATTATTATCAGAATCAGTTCGTGATGTTAGGAAGTTCTTGTACTAAAAGTTATTTACAGAAAGAAATTCTTCAGAATAATTTTTATATGCTTAAGTACCTTAACAAAGTACTACTCTTTTATGATGATTAATTGCCTTTCAATCTGCATTACTTGTCAGACTCAATGGAATTTAACGCCCTAACAAGCTAGAAATAATTTCCTTTACCTATTCTTCTAAACGGTAATTTTTTATAATTCTTATAATTCTAATCTTTATGGTAATACTGGTTTAAACAGCTCACGCACATTTCGTGTCTTATTTCACTGTCAAACATGTTCAGTTTGGTCTATAATTTAACCATGGATCGTTTTACAAATGAACAATGGTTACAAATCATTGAATTTTATTGTCAAAATGCGTGCTTTGTTAAGATAGTTCATCGCGCGCTTCATCCATATTATGGTTAGCGCTACTGTGAGTTGATATCCAACTTTTTTTTTCCCAAAATGCAAAAGCTTGACTTGCATGATATGTGGTTTCAACAAGACGGTGCCACATAACACGCGTAACAATGGACTTATTGAGAGGCGAGTTCGGCGAACAGTTTATTTTACGGGACCGGTTAGTTGGTTATCTATCACTCTGGTCGTTTGGACGGAGGCATTATGAATTTTCTATAAAAGTTATCCGTAAATATTTTTATGGAGCCTTTACAGGGTTTGTTCCTACATTTGGTCCGATTCTCCCGTCGTTTGGAAAAGGACGTTCCGAACTTTTTATAGAGGTTAGATGACCGCAGCATGGCCCGAAACTTCCTTAGCACTATCGAATGAGTTGGATTGGATTCCTGCCTCTGTCCTGCAGCGCAAAGAGAATTGACTTTCTTTTCTAGATTTTTGAAATGCTTTCAAGCAGAAGTTCAATGGCTTCTAATGACTTCCCTTTGAGTGCGAATTTCTCCAAAAACAATTCTCGACTTGTATTTGTGTTAAATTTATAGTGCTTTTTTTATAGTAAAAAACACATCACTTGGTATCGCGTATTATTTCCCATTATTTCAATTCGAACTCGTGCTCATTTGCCTCGAACTAATCTACAATTTTCAATGTTCCTAAGCTGCATACCAACACCATCTAATTATTAAAGATGATCAATAAATTCCTTCTATCATTATTCCATGTTTTCCTTACAACGCAACACAGCGTATGAGTTATATTCGTGCAATAGGCAAATCAAGAAATATTACTCATACGCCATGGGGTGTCATTGTTTGTTTATTTACGTAACAAGTTTTAATGACCCAAATTTGCTTATAATTTCGTTGTTGTCGCAAACAAAACAAAACAAAATTAAATAAATTTAAATACAAATAACAAGCAACAAAAACAACAACAAAAAATTAGAATTTTTTTCTGATTTTTTTTGGAGACATGCCGCCTGCTTTTTATGGTTTTTATTTCTTTGTTGGTGTATTGTGTTGCTATTAGAAATTAATTGGAATGAAATTGTTAGACGACGATCATTAAAATGCACGTGCAAATATAAATAAAAAATAGGTAAAAACTTCAAAGAATTATAACAAAGAATACAGCAGAGATTAATGCAGAAACATTTGTTAAAACCTAAAGGCTCTAGAGTGTTGTAAACATTGTACGTTGGATAGTGAAAGACCTTCGAGGAAGTCTTTGTAATAAGACAAGCCTTCTTTATAGAGAAAAAGAATGGCAATAATTTTTCTAAATTGAAATCTCTTTGTTCTTCTGAGCTTATGGTGATCTTTAAAATGCTTTCAGGTATGCAAGGGGAAAGAATGTTTTTCAATTTACCTTAAAAAGACATTCAATTTTTAATTATTTGCAACACTGGGGCCTTTTTCTGAAGTTTATATGGAAGTCGCCGTAGTCTAGAAGGTAGTCTGTCGGGTTATTAGAAATGAGTCCTCCGTTCAAGCCCCAAGTCAGATATCTCTACCCAAAACGAAATATGAAATGAAATATTTCTTCGGCGACTTCCTCTGGCAGAAATTCCATGAAAAGTTCCTCAGTTGCTCTGTTGAAATGAAGCCTCTTTGTTTCTCTGAGATTATGGTGTCCCATTTTGATTGCTTTAAGTGCCTTAATTCAGGTCTACAAAATTGAATTCAGACCTACAAAATAATTCTTTGTTTTCAATTCACTTTTAAAAGAAATACAATTTTAGGCTGGGTGGCCTATTTATTAAGTTCGTGTAATCTTTAGTTTATTTTGTTTGTATTGAATAGTAATGATTTTACTAATCACGGCCTAAATTCCTAGAATTACGAATTCTGTTAGGATTACGAATTCAGGCAGGATTCTCTTTGACTGTACCTACAGTTTAAAGTCGTCTACGAGCGACATATTTTTCAGAAAGAGAGAAAGAGAGAGAGAGAGAGAGAGAGAAGTTTGTGCCAAATAATCTGTTAAGTGGAAGTCTCTGAAGAAATATTTCTTTTCATATTTCCTTCTCTTGGAAATGTCTGACCTGGTATTTGAACCGCGGCCTCTTATTTAACAAGCACAATCAAGTTTGTTTTTTCTATTTACATTACTAAATCTATTTAGCAATGCCACACACAGTATTCCTTGATCTACAGAAGTGTTATACACGGACTCCTTGTATGTATTTAATATCCTTATCCTTACTGTTATGGTTTCCAATAATTTGAAACAAATAAAACGATGTTTAAGCAACTGGAGTCGCCATTGTCTAATAGGTAGTGTGTTTGCTTATTAGACGACCTTCCTTGGTTCAAATCTCGAACTAAACGAACTTCTGGGCAGTCGTCTGGCTAAAAAAAACTCTAAAAGTAAAATAAGGTTGTCATCAAAAGCTACTGAAAAAATCTGGAGGCCAGAGTACACTAGTTACCGCTAGTCATGGATACAATTGACACACACGAAATGGTTGGTGTTAGAAGTTAGTTTATAGGCCTGACTAAAGTGCTGCAAGTAAGGGCAGGCCCAAATAAGGCGGTTAAAAACTCTGCTGACGTCTTATATCGCAAGAAAACTTTTTTTGTGTCTCGAGAAATCGTTCCATTCTGGTCCAGCTTCTCTTACCTCTGCAACATTTTTGAGAGTTCTAACACTATATTTATGTATGCGTTGATATCAATGGCTTTAGAATGGACCCAAGGCCATACCGATACTTTTCCATATTTGAAGTTGATTCGATTTGGCTGGCAAGTTTCTTGTTTTATATTGCACATCTCTTCTCCAAGCATTGCCGAGCCATATACAACTGGTCATTACTACCCTTCAGTCAGGATTATTGATCTAGTTTTCTCACACCACTTATGTTGTGTGCGTTCATTTTATGTACATAAGTGGCGGCACCTACAGTTTAAAGTCGACTCCGAACGACCAATTTTTAAGAAGCTTTTTCATTGCATTTTTATCTGACACTCAGAGTTTTTGCCAGAAACCTGCTGAGAGAAAATCGCCGAAGAAATACTTTTTGCATTTGTTTTGACATCTGGCCTGGTGCTCCAACCTGGTCTTCACGTCTAATAAGTTAACACACTATCTCCTAGACTACGGCAACTTGCCGAGCCATGCTTCTTTCTTTTCCTTGAGGTTTCTATACGTAAGCCATGTTACTTAAATTTAAATGCTATCGCTTTACCTTCATTTCATTTAAGCGATTTCTCTTCAGATTGCCTCTGTTGGTATTCTTTTTCCACAAAGCCCTACTTTATATGTGTGATTCGATCAATATACAAATATTCCCATAATCCTTTTAAATAATTTCTGTATGAATGAGAGATCAGCAACAAATATTAAAAACGATGAGTAGATTCGAGTCATACTTATTTTAATATGATACTCAAACTACTCATACTCAAAGTTGGAACTACTCGTTGTATTCATAGTTAATAATACCCATGATGTTATTGACTTCAACTCGACTCTAGTTAACATTTACATGAAGCACCAAATAAGTATGATTCGCGTACGAGCACTGCAATACCCACAAGAAGATTGTGTGTATGCTTTGCTTGTTGTCTTTGTCTTTGTCTTTCTTTTCTTCTTTGTTTGTATATGCAACAACAACAAAGGCTATAAATTCTGATGGATTATTCGAACACTCGAATCACTTATAACTATTATAACTACTTTTCTAAATTTATGAATCAGAATGAGTAGGCGTATGAATCACACATATTTCGAATGTTATGAATTTGATGTCAACATTGTACTCATACTCATTGTAACCTCTACTTATAAATCAATGTTGTAGCGAGTTCGAATGAATTAGGGTAGTTGAATTTTAATTCTGTTGAGTCACTCATATTCTCAAAATTGCAAAAGTACTTATGAGTAGCGGAAGAACGATTCATTGCTGATCTCTGGTATGAATTAAGTTTAATGAACTTCTCTTTAAGCTTACTTTCTCCAAATAATCAACAGAAAATGAAGCAAAGACAAATGAAAACAAATTCTAACATTTCGTCCTGATTCTTTCAAAAGAACAAACTGAGGCCGTCAAGTCTTGTTACTTTTGTTTTTTTAATGTAAAGTGTTTATAATTTAAGTTCTATACAGGTGTGTATGTATTATATGTGTGTCTGCTTAAGTATATTTTAAAATATAACACTTAAATAGTATGTGTGTGTTCATACTGTCGCTAATGCATACGTCATTTAAAAGTGTTGTCATTAAAAGTCAGAGTCATGTGCTGCATATTTTATATTCATAAACAAACTAAATAACGGTAAACGTCTCTGTATTCACTTATGTGTTAGTGCAGGTCCTGTTGCCATTATTATTATTAAGCGAATGTAAATAAAAAATAAAAATTTATTTGAGCATATCCTACGGCTGCAGTTCCTTTTCCCGTATTCAAAACACAACGTATGACAGATTAAACACTTGTGAGAGTGAGTGTATGCGAGTGCAGATTTTTATTGGCCATCGTTTATTTCAAGTGAATGTCTTGGATTTTTAGTGTCTTGCTTTAGAGTGTCTTAAAAGCTTAATATGGCAGGTTTTAAACAGATTTTATTATTACTGGCAGGAAATAAAGACTTTTTAAATGACATTCTAAACGTTTTCGATTTATTTTTATATAGTCTGTCAGTAGAAGGCAGACAGCGATTTAGTATTTTAAAATAATTTTCACTTTACTTTCGATGGCACAAGGCAATTTTAATTGAAAGTACAAAAAAATCCTGTGTTAGGCCAGTGATGATGTCTGGTTAAGCAATCTAGTAATCTATCTATCATATTTGACTTGCAAGATCAAGAATATCAACTACAAGGTGGCAGATGATACGTAATTTGCGTAGATCCCGCCACTTCTGCATAAAATTAACACACACAACATAAGTGGTGGTCAGAAACTGCGGGCATCTTGGGGACGATTGGTGTAGACTGTCTAATTGTGAAGGTATAGCCCTGGCCATTTTATAGTCACCAGTAGTAACTCGTTTCCTAACCGTTCGCATCTTCCCTCCTCTTTCCACCTTTCCTAAAAAACCTGCACAATGCATTGCATGAGTAGGAGTCATCCCCTGCGTGCTGGTTTTATAAAAAAAAAATAAATCTGAAAAAATTACAGAAATTATGCAAAGTTGGTATGGAAATGTAGTGAGAAAGAAGACGGGCCTTTATTGTTAAAGCTAGTCTGAATATAGTGATCGATAATGAGACCTTAAATTACCTGGTCAAACACCACATACAAATACTCGTATAAGGAAACAAAAAGAAGGAAATTGTAACCGTTCACGGACAAGTTAGCCTTGTTTCAGGATAGAACAATACTTAGTTACTGTCTTAGTGAAAGAGACACTTTCCGCTGACAACTTAGGAGTAATATTTTTGCTATTATTGTACCAATTTTTGTCCTATTTTAATTAAAATTTAATTTTTCTGATTAATTGGGCCGCATGCCGTATGAGTAATTTAATTGGAAAGATAATAACAATCATACGCGCTGTATAACCAAAATTTCAAATTTTTTGATGGTATGAAGTCGAAACCTAGGTCCAAATCTCTCCTCAGACATCTTGAACTAAACGAAATATAAAAAAATACTTCTTTCCTTGACTTCTCTCTCTCTCCCTCTCTCTTTTGTCTTCTGCAAAAATTCTGAGAGGAAAGTAAAATTACCATGAAAAGTTTTCTTTTAAAATCCGGCCTACAGAGACGATTTTAAGTTATAGATCCCGCCCATTCATTATATTATTACGCCCATTACATTTATTATATATAATGGTGAAAACCCCACTTTTCATTTATACTCATTGTTTTTTAGTTGGTCTTGCCATCCCTGGGGTCTCAGATATCTCTCCGGATGAGTCAATCCTAGAGAATTTTTCCCCTTTTTCCCAGATTTTAATATACATTGCAGGAGTTGATTGTCAAGCATTCACTTATGCAGTTCTATCATACCATCTGCACCATACCCTTAAGTTAGGTTTGATTTTAAGTAGATGAAGTGAAGTAGGTTACAGATCTTGGTCAATAGAGAAAGTGCCTTGGCGAAAACATTAATGAAATTTATTTACGAATATAAAAATGAAATGAAATGAAAAATTAATATGAAATAAAAAAAAATATGAAAATGTGGATACAATATTACCAACGAATATCATAGAAAGGTTAGCAGGAATTGCAGGACCCTGGAATATGTGAGTCGCTGTAGTCTACTAGGTGGTGTGTAGGCTTATTAGACGTATAGCCTTGGTTCAAATCCCAGTCCAAATATCTCCAAAAACACGAAATATTAAGAAATATTTCTTGGGCAATTTCCTCTCAGCCGATTTCTGACAAAAATTCTGAGTGTCAAATAAAATAGCCATGAAAAGTTCCTTAGAAAAAATCTGTCCATCGGAGTTGGCTTTAAACTATAGGTCCCGCAAGTCATCTATAAAATTAACACACACACTCAACGTAAATGCTGTGAGAAGCTAGGTTCTAATCCTGACTAAAAGGCTGCAAAGACCTAAGTGGTGTGAGAAGCTAGGTTATAATTCTAACTAAAAAGCTGTAATGATCAATTATGTTACGTACGTATGTATGAATATGTGGCGACGTCAAGCAAAATACCTTATTACTACTCACAATACTTTTTGTGTAATCAAAGGCAGGTGGCAACTCTATTAGACTAGAATATGCCTTAGTAAACTCATTGCTGGATGATATTTGAATGAGAAAAGTTGGAAGCAGTGATGCTTTTTGAGAGCGCTATGGTCCTTAAATGGTGTTAAATTTTTTAATTGATAAAAAAAAAAAATAAGAAGTAATCTTTCGAACTAAAATATCTTTATACGAAAGCATTACTAAAATGCTTTTAAAACTCCTCTAACTCTTCTCTTCTCCCCATGTCTCTCTTTTTATATGGAAAAAATATTTTTAAAACTAAATGCAGTTATTGTCGTCATTCTCTGTATGAATATGAAAACTGTCACGAGGGTAACATTTGAATAAAAAAAAAAGAAAGAAAGAAAAAAAACGAAAAGAGAAGTTCTAAAGGATGTCATATCCTTGTTTTTTTTTTATTAAAATAGAAAATCAAGAAGCAATACTCTCTCTTTATCCTCTCTCTCTCTCTCTCTGTCTATCTCTCGCTCTTTCTTTCTCTGTGTATATTTGTATGTTTGCTTTTCCTTGTAAATAAAATTCGTAAACAAATTATGGGAATAGTTTTGCATATTCACAACGAACGAAAGAAAAATTATTTTTAAATCTGTTTAGGGAACTTAATACAACAACAGAAAAGGCATACACACAAAACACAGATGCTTCTATCGTTCTCTCCCTTTCTCCCATTCCCACTCTCTCTCGCTCTCCTTTCTGTCATTTATTTATTCTGTCATTTATTTTTTATATCGCAGTATAATTGAATATTTTATAATGAATTTTATATGGACTTTTAAGGCAAGAAGAAGCTCTTTTCCGAAGCATTCATACGCCACATAGACTAAGAGGCTACTGTCAATGTTTTAAAAGGGAATTTAAGAAATTAAGTTGCAAAGAATTATTTTGTTTATAAATGA
>CM025793.1:40901027-41098787 GCA_014635995.1 Sarcophaga peregrina
CCTATATGACGCAAACCGGTGTCATGCATATGTTCTCTGAAATAGTCGCGTCTCAGCAAATTCTCTCTCACCAATTCACCACCACCATTACTGCATTCATTTTCATATTTGATATTCATTGCCTTGGTAAAAATTAGTTCACATTAAAGTGAGTTCACTGTAGTTGAATAGGTTTGTGTCTAGGATTATAGATGATCTTCACAATCATATCAATAGTATACACATACTGATACTGATTTCAATAAAACAAACTAAATTTGGATATTTTTTTAAAAAATATTCCCACGATTACTGAGATTTCCGTTTACATTCTGTCATCGTACAGTCAAAAGATATGTTCTTTCTGTTACATATTCTTATGTAAAGAATTTTCCAAGAATTTTATAAAAAAAAAATAAATTATTTTTATTTTATTACAAAAGTTTTGTTTTGTTTTTATAATACCGTCTGTTGTATTTCTTTATTTGTATGTAGGCCCCCGTTTCATTTTATTCATACATTCATCATTTCCTCTTTTAAAACCGAAAAGAATAATATTTTCTTAAAGGTCACAGCCTTTTTATGGGCCATTGTAATGTTGTAATGTTTTGTTTAGTTGTTGTTGTCGTTTGCCTTTTTTGTTCTTCTTCTGGTTCTTTCTCTTCTTCCTATTATTAAGAAATAGACTTGCGAGGCAACAATACAAAACTACAATACAAGAAGTAAGAAAAAATAGGCAGAGATGGCGCAGCTTTCAACATTTGCTGTACATTTTTCCTAATGCCATAAGTATACCTTCGCCGTGGTCTAGTGGGTAGTGTGTTGGCTTATTAGACAAAAGGCCCGGGTTCGAATCCCAAGTCAGACATCAAAACGAAAATATTTCTTCGGCGACTTCCTCTCAGCAGATTTCTGGCAAAGACTCCGAGAGGTAAAAAATTGCAATAAAAGCTTCTCACAAATCTGTCGTTCGGAGTCGACTTTAAACTGTAGGTCCCGCCACTCATGTATAAAATTAACGCACACAACATAAGTGGTGTGAGAAGCTAGGTCGTAATGAGAAGCTAGGTCGTAATTGAAAGATCTAGACTTTAGTGATGTCTTGCTTTTACCACGCTTAACACTAAAATTATAAACAAAAACAAAACAATACAATACAGTAAACAACAAACCTGTTTACAAATTATCGTACTGCTTGATATAGCAACAAACACCAGCATAAAGAAAAACGTAGTAAACAAGTCTACAAAAATCCACAAACAATACTACAAGAATTAATGTAAACAAAATATACCAACAACAATAATCAATGTAAACAACAATGTTTACATTTATAGAGAATTCGAAAAGGCAAATTCAAGAACATTCATCAGTTTATTTATATACATACTATTTCATATGAAAAGCAATACAAAGTAGGCGAATTAGTTAGGAAAGTTCAGTCAGTCTTGTGTAAAAATGCGGTATGTTTAAAAATCTCCCTTACAAAGTTCACTCGAATAATTGCCTAGTAATTGTTATTGCTATTGTTATTATAAGGTCACCGTAGTCTAGTAGGTAGTGTGTTGGCTTATTACATGTAAAGCCAGGGCTCGAGCCCCAGGCTAGACATCAAAACAAAATACAAAAAGTATTTCTTCGGCGATTTCCTTTCTACAGATTTCTGGCAAAAAAAACTCTTGAGAGTAAATATAATTGCCATGAAAAATTTCTTTAAAAAATCTGTCGTTCGGAGTCGACTTTAAACTTGTAGCTCCCGAACTTATGTATAAAATTAACACACACAACCATACGAGCTGTGTGTGATGAAATTAAGGTCAATAATTCTGACTAAAGGGTGTAATTTGTAGTGTAATTGATCAATTATGTTATTTTGCTTTATGCAAAGAAGTCTCGCCGTATTGGTTTCTAGGTAGGTAGTGTGTTTGGCTTATTAGACGATAAGGCCCGGTTTCGAATCCCAGGTCAGACATCAAACGAAAAATATTTCTTTCGGTGACCCTTCCTCTAGCAGATTTCTGGCAAAGACTCTGAGAGACTAAAAAAATTGCCCTGAAAAAGTCTTTTCACAAAACCCGCTCGTTCGGAGTCGCCTTTACACTCGTACGGTCCCGCCACTTATGTACAAAATTAACCACTCACACCAACATAAGTGGTGTGAGAAACAAGGTTAATAATCCTGACTAAAGGGTTGTAATGATCAATTATGTTATTGCTTATGTAGAAGAGATTGTATAAACAGAAGAATAACAAACAAAGCAATTGTTGTTGTTTACATCAAGTTGTGAACAGTGGCACACAGAATTGTGCAAATAATAAAGAATTTTAAATTAAAACTAAACACAAAATTTATTTTTATTTTATTTTTTACAATTTACAAGCTTATATTTTAAATGCTTTTAAAGGATAAAAACGTAAGAATATCCAGACCAGACCAGAGTTTGCCTTAGTTCTACTCGACTTTTTGTGTTCCTTTACAGCGAGTTCCATTGATTGAAAATATTTCGAAGTAATTGTGTTATGTAGGCTACTTAATTTGTCGCTAAAAGCCTTTAGCCAGAATCACAACCTAACTTCTCTCACCAATCAACCATACTCCGCTGATGAGTATGTGTTTTAAATTTTATTCATGAGGTGGAGGCGCAATGATATTCCCTAACAATTTTACTACTCTAGGAATAGTTTTGGTTGTCTTTTTCATATTTCACTTTATTTGAGAGCTTTTTGATGTGGAATTTGAACAGTAATCCTTCGAACTACTAAGCAAAGCATCTACCGATCCAATGAACTACGGTCACCTCCTCAACCGCTTAAATGCGCTTTTTAGCACGGCATGACTGTCTAGTTTCACACACTATTCATGATGTAGGCGTTAATTTTATTAATGAGTGTTGGAGGCTAACGTCGGAGATTGTTATCCTTAGTTTCACTTGTTCACACAGTTTGTCCTGGATAGAAGAAAAGGAATCTGTTAACCAAACAAAGACGAAATAACTTATTTTGCCTTGGCAAAGCCAAGCCGCCTACTAATTTATACGGACCCTTTTAATAATAATTAACAGGGAACTTCATTTTTATTTTTCTCCTCTCAGGATTTAATAAAAAATTTGCAAAATTCTCCACCAGCAGCAACAATTGCTGCTGCAACTATTACAGCAGCAATCAATATGGCAACACCATCACTATTTTAAATGCATTTTCCTATTGAATGCGAAAAGCATTTGAAATTTTTGCTGAAATATGCAAGAAAAAAATGGAAATTAATAGCAGCAACAGCAATAATCCACAATACAATAAATAAATCGTAAATCTATGCTATTTAAGCTGCTAATAACAGCAACAACAACAGCAACAACAACAGCAACAACAACGGCAATAGCAATAAAAAATTATTGCCGAAAAATAACAACAGCAACAATACCGGCAACCGTGTTATAATTGTCGGATTTTTAGCCTACTTGTAGTTTGAAAAATTGAAAACAACACCATTTCCAATTGTAGAAGAGCTATGAAAACATAGCCTAGTTTCTGGTTCCACATCCCAGTCCCGTCCATATTTCAATTAGTCCCCCTAAACCCCTGTGTCGCTACTTATATTGGAGATAGGCTTTATAACAGCAACTGCTTCATTTCCTTATAGTCTGAACGTGAAAGCCGCTTTCTAGCGTAATTCCCATTACGCTGTTTATACCAGGCAGCATGAAAACAACACCATTTCCATTTTGGGTAAGGGTACGTCCTGTCAGTATATCAACTGATCCCGCTGTATCGATGTTTACATTGGAGATATGCTTTATGGCCGCAACTGTTCCATTTCCCCATAATCTGTAGTTGATGGAGCGCGAAATCCGCTTACTAGCATTATACCCTGTACTGTTTCTAGTATTCTATTGTTGTTAGCCACTTAGGGCCTATGGACTGTTCCTTACATACACATGCAGCAAAGGATTACGCCTAACTATAGTTCTTGGTTTGTTTTTTCTTCCTTCGGAATAACCCCATTCTTGTTGTGTGGCATTTCAAAAATTCACCAAAGTTTCTATTACTGGTTCTATCAAGATGACAGTCTAAAGAGGAAGCTGTCAGCCACTAGAGTCCTTAAGCCATATTACAATCGGATAAATGCTATGTTAGACATTTTTCAATTTATCCTAACCATAGCTTCTTCCTTTTCCCTGATTTTGATGGAACTTGGTCAGTACAGGGACTGCGTTATATCGTGGCAACACAACGAGCCGCTATGCGTGCTCTTGTGAGCTTTGTGATGTCAGAGCTACAACTCCGACCTAACCTAACCATAGTCTTCAAAATAGTTATTTTAAGTACCATGTGCAAGACAATTAAATGCTATTGCAGAGCCTTGAATTGTACAGACTTATTTAGGCCAGTATTAGCGGCTATTTTATGGGGAAATAGACGGCATTCAAGACAAGCTTGGATAATAGGATAATATGTGCACACATTTTCGTAGATTACTACCTTTTTTTCTCGATTGATTATTACAACCCTGTAGTCAGGATCACAACCTAGCTTCTCACACCATCTATGTCGCGTATGTTAATTTTATCCATAAAAAATTGGCGACTTCCGGCAACAGATTTGGGGAAATTTGCTCGACAATTTTACTTGTACTCACAGAGTTTTTGGATTTAATACAGGCTTGGATAATAGGATGATGGTAGGTGCACACATTTTCGAAGGTTATTTCCTATTTTTTTTTTCTTGATTGATTATTATAACCCTGTAGTCGGGATCACAACCTAGCTTCCCACACCATCTATGTCGCTTATGTTAGTTTTATCCATGAATGATGGGCGACTTCCAACAACAGATTTGGGGAAATTTTCACCACAATTTTGTTTCTACTCACAGAGTTTTTGTCGGAAAACTGGAAAATTATTTCCGAATGTAGGTTAGGTTAGGTTAGGTTAGAGAACGTGCACCTGTCTGTCAAGACAAGCACAATACCCGGAGTTCGAAATTGAACCATTGTACGTTGTCCTTAGGGGAGGAAGGAAATAGAGAATATAGGAATGTAGGTAAGGGGAGGGAGAATGGGAAACGGAGGAATTACATGTAAAAAAACAGACACAAAACAAAAAAGGTTGAGAGTGCGACTACACTTATGAAGCCTTAGCACCTCTCAACCAGCTCAAGCTCCTAATGAATCTGTGGAGAGCCTTGATGTCAAGCTTTCAAAGAAGGCCCTGCCAAGGGTCCTCAACCTACCAAGGGCTGGGCAGTTGCAGAGGAGATTTTCGACAGTCTCCAACTCCTCTTCATCGCAACATACCCTGCAATAGTCCGGTTGGGATCTAATCCAGATCCCTGTCAACGACCTAATCTCGCAGTGCCCCGTGATAAAACCGACAACCAAGCCCAGCAGCCACTCTGTCCTCTTGCTGTGCACAGCAGGCCATAGACGTTCAGAAACAGAACAACCCGATCCGTTCGCCCAACGCCTCTGCTCTTCCCTCCTGACTCGATGAGGCCATGGAGGTGGCAGACTGGGGGGTCAGGACCAACTGTCAAATCGCCACATGAAAACTTATGTAATTCGTTTTACGTCCGCCTATTAAACTACAATAACTTCCCAGTCAAGAGGCAATATGTACTTTGACTTTAACGTGAATGACTTCAACCAGAATTGTCTGTCTGAACCTCAGGTTATCTATGTGCGTGAAGTCAGCTGCAAAAGTTATATTCCCAGACACTAGGTTAGATTGTTGTGGGTGGTGAATATCTCGCGCTAGAGTGGTAGGAAAGTGGGTAAAACTATTTCTCTTGCTACATTTTGTTGGGTCATGGATTTTAAATGGAAATGGTGTAAAATAATATCTCAAGTGTTTACATTGTTGTTCAGCTGATGCAGTAGATTTTTTCTCTCTTTTTTTTTGGCTTCAAATTTTTTTATCACAATTTTTTCTCGAGTGGCTTTTGTTGTTTTTTTTTTTTTGATTTTTTTTTTTTGCCAGCTTTTCAGTTTCTGTTTTGAAGCCATTGTTGACCCAGATAATGGAAAATTTATTAGATTCTACTTCAAGTAAAGTGCAATAACAAATAGAAAAATTATTTCAAACTTTGTGAACAGAAACGGCAACAACAAAAATAGAAGAAAAAAAAGGTGATAAAAATTTAAATTTTCATCTGAAAGCCAAGCCAGTGTTTTTGTATGCGAACATTTTGGAGTTGAATTTGAAATTTGATTTCTTTGTTCTTTAATGGACCGACCAGCCGCTCTTTTATACGAAAAAAAATTCTTAAAAGTTCATTGCGACATCCGTAAAGGGGTTGCCAAGAAATTCGGCACTAATATGTGTAAATGCTTAAAATTTATAAGGAGCAGGGGGGGGAGGGCAGTACTGCATCGTAGTGGACTGGACTGCTGTGTTCTCTTTTGTAAAATCTAAAGTTGAATAGCTTTGCAGATCGGTAAGCGTAGAAATGGGCCAAGAAATGTTGTTAACTGCCACTATTAAATCGGGCAATGCCCTCCTTTAAATTTTTAAGTACTTTTGCACAACATCTGCCTTAAAAATGGGTGTAAGAGTTGTGTGTGGCACGAAATTCTTTTTTTTTATTGCCAACTTTAATGACTCATAATTGGGCCTTTTAGTATTCCGGATTAGAAAGGCTGAAAGTAAAAAACGCAACAAGAAACATTTGATTTCTCGGGTGTTTATTGAGAAGTCATGTTTTTGGTATGGCTGGGAGGTCGCCACTAGGGTGCCGTTTTCGCGTCACAAAACTGGTTGTAATTCTGCATTTCATCTGTTGGCATAGCCAATGATTTTCCTGGCCCTTGATTGATGTCTGTGCTTTCCTTAACATCTGAAAATATAATAGGAGGTAAAGGACAAGGTTACAAGGATCCAATTGGGTAGTATAGCATTTAGGTCCATTGTCATGTCACAATTAATATCCAAACTAGATCGTTGTAAAACCAACGCAATTCTTCAACAAGTCTTTCTATCCCATCTATCCATTGTACGAATATTGAAGAGTTCTGTCAAAGAATGAACATAAAATGCAAGTTTCAGAATCTTTTCCTCACCATAAAACACAATCCTAGCTAGCTGAATTGCAATATATTGCAGCTGAATTAAACAAAAAGTAGAGAATGCATGAAAATATTAAATTTTATGGAATTTTTTTCAATTCAGCCTTGCTGAATAGATTTATAAGGGGTTTTAAGCTACTCTATATCTATCTAATGCTTTAAAAATATAACTATTTAAATTCAGCTAGCTGAATTGATATATATTTCAGCTGAATTGATATATATTTCAGCTGAATTATACAAAAACATAGAAAATTCAATTCATCATTGCTGAATAGATTTCTATGTGGTTTTTAAGCTATTCTATGATCTCTAATGGCTTCAAAATATAATTTAATTTTAATTCAGCTAGCAAAATTATAATATATATCAGCTGAATTACATAAAAAAGTAGAGAATGCTTGAAAATAATAAAATGTTTATTAAATTTTATGGAATTTTTTCAAATCAGCTTGCTGAATTCGTTTACCTGGGAGACTTTAAGCTTTAAGAACATAACTTTATACAAATTCAGCTAGCTGAATGACATTCTATTGCATCCAAATTTTTATGTAATAGAATTCTTAAATGGCAATTAAGTTTTATGAATATTTTCAATTCAAGCCTTGGCTGAATAGATTTATAAGGGGTTTTAAGCTACCTATCTCAATCTAATGCTGTTAAAAATATAACTTTATTTAAATTCAGCTACCTGAATTGAGTATATATTTAAGCTGAAATTACACAAAAACATATACATTTAATTCATCATGGCGAATAGATTTCTATGTAGTTTTTTAAGCTATTTTATGACATTTTAATTCAGCTAGCAAAATCATATATACTCCAGCTGAATACACAAAAAAGCAGAGAATGCTTGAAAATAATAAAAATTTTTAGTAAATTTTATGGAATTTTTTGAATTCAGCTTGCTGAATTCGTTTTACTGGGGACTTTAAGCTTTGAGAACATATTTTATACAAATTCAGCTAGCTGTAGGGCAGTTCTATGCACCCGAATTTTTGTGTAATAGAAATTCTTAATGGCAATTGAATTTTATAGAAATATTTTTAATTCAGCTATGCTGAATAGATTTCTAATCTTTTCTAATGCTTTAAAAACATAACTTTATTTAAATTCAGCTTGCTGAATTGCAATATATTATAGCTGAAGTACATAAAAACATAGAAATGCTTAAGTGGCAATTAAGTTTTATGGAATTTTTTTCAATTCAGCCTTGCTGAATAGATTTATAAGGGGTTTTAAGCTACTCTATCTCTATCTAATGCTTTAAAAATATAACTTTATTTAAATTCAGCTAGCTGAATTGATATATATTTCAGCTGAATTATACAAAAACATAGAAAATTCAATTCATCATTGCTGAATAGATTTCTATGTGGTTTTTAAGCTATTCTATGATCTCTAATGGCTTCAAAATATAATTTAATTTTAATTCAGCTAGCAAAATTATAATATATATCAGCTGAATTACATAAAAAAGTAGAGAATGCTTGAAAATAATAAAATGTTTATTAAATTTTATGGAATTTTTTTCAATTCAGCTTGCTGAATTCGTTTACTGGGAGACTTTAAGCTTTAAGAACATAACTTTATACAAATTCAGCTAGCTGAATGACATTCTATTGCATCCAAATTTTTATGTAATAGAAATTCTTAAATGGCAATTAAGTTTTATGGAATATTTTCAATTCAGCCTTGCTGAATAGATTTATAAGGGGTTTTAAGCTACTCTATCTCAATCTAATGCTTTAAAAATATAACTTTATTTAAATTCAGCTACCTGAATTGATATATATTTCAGCTGAATTACACAAAAACATATAACATTTAATTCATCATTGCCGAATAGATTTCTATGTAGGTTTTTAAGCTATTTTATGACTACTAATGGCTTCAAAATATAATTTCATTTTAATTCAGCTAGCAAAATCATAATATACTCCAGCTGAATAACACAAAAAAGTAGAGAATGCTTGAAAATAATAAAATTTTTAGTAAATTTTATGGAATTTTTTGAATTCAGCT
Source organism: Sarcophaga peregrina (assembly GCA_014635995.1). Lineage (NCBI taxonomy): Eukaryota > Metazoa > Arthropoda > Insecta > Diptera > Sarcophagidae > Sarcophaga > Sarcophaga peregrina. Next base: position 40,910,095 of record CM025793.1, read on the forward strand.
TGCTGAATTCGTTTACTGGGGGACTTTAAGCTTTGAGAACATAATTTTATACAAATTCAGCTAGCTGAATGGCATTCTATTGCACCCGAATTTTTGTGTAATAGAAATTCTTAAATGGCAATTGAATTTTATAGAATATTTTTAATTCAGCTATGCTGAATAGATTTCTAATCTTTTCTAATGCTTTAAAAACATAACTTTATTTAAATTCAGCTTGCTGAATTGCAATATATTGTAGCTGAAGTACATAAAAACATAGAAATGTTTAAATGGCAATTTAGTTTTATGGAAATTTTTTCAATTCAGCATTGCTGAATAGCATTACAGAGGATATTTATGTTACTTAGAGGCATTTGGTTATTTAAAAATATAATTTTAGAGTAATTCAGCTAGCTGAATTGCAATATAAAGAGATTTTTATTAAAAAAAAAATAAATTTTTAATGCAAAACATATTTACGGTGATAAATTAAGCGCAAATATTGAAATCAAACGTTTCATTTAAAATTCCTAAATGTTAACATTACGCTTCTGCCTTTGCCATCAGAGCGATTGCTTTATAAGTAAGAGACTCCCTAGTCATAAGGGGATTTGCTCATTTTTTGTTTCTTTTTTTAATAATTTTTTCTATTTTTAGTTTCAAATAGGCAAAAAAAAGCTGAAGGGGAGGTGGAAAAATATGCAAATTAAACAAATTCCTTAATTTTTAATAGAAGAAGTCTGTTTTCCTTGCGTTTCTTTGCGGTTTTTCTTTCTTTTTTTTTTTGATTCTTTTTCAATTTAATTTCCATGTTTTTTTTTAAATTCTTTCTTATTTTTTTTTGTGTTTCTGGAACGTGTAGAAATGCGTAGAAATTTATCTGTGAATTGTATTCCGCCATCCATTTCGTATTCTTGAGGATTCTGAGGCTAACGGCGGTGGTGGTGGTGGTTGTGTTGGCGGCAGTGGTGGCAATTCAGTGTGTTTATTAACTCCTCGAGTATTCGATTCATTCAATTCACACAGCTTAACTGACTCAATGAATGACTGCCTGACAGATTGACTGTCTTGATTGCATAAATATTTCGCTTTCGTTTCAATTTTTTATTTTATTTTTTTTGTAGGCTCAAGTATTTATTTTCTTCTCTACTTTTTTTTTTCATTTTTCACGCCATAACGTCTGGCGTTGCGCATAATTTAATAAAAAAAAATTTCAATTTATAATTGTAAAATGAGCAAAAAAAAAAGAGAAAAACTTAAAATAAATCTCTTTGGGTACTGTGTGGCATAAAAAATATAAAAAAAACAAAAACTATTCAGAGGCAGAAAATATGAAAAAAATTAAAGAATTTTAAGCGAATAAAGCCAATGGTTGTCCTCTCCCCCCCCAGTTGTAGTAGAGGGAACAGTAATAATAGAACGGAAAGAAGGGATATGGAATGTAAAATTAATTAAAGTCAGAATAATAATCACGAAAATTGTAAGAGGAAAAAATTTTCTGCTTGCAATGCATAATTCAATATAACAAAGCAAAATTTGCCTTTAACAGAGCACTGTTAACTGGTGTACTATTTCTTAGTTCCCAAATGGCCACCGATCTTCTAGAAAATTTAAAAAAAAAATAAATTTTTTTTTTCAAAGCCAATTTTCACAATACCATACCACGGACTTTTATCGCTGACTGTATTAAGAGGCCTTGCAACACTCTTTGACTATGATATGATACTCTTAGACCTAGTACATATATGTCCTAAAATTAGCTCCTAAAACAAGTGAACTTGTTCAGGTGGATACTGTTAAAAACTTAACAATGCTCTGTTAAGGGCAAATTTTGCTCTGTGTTTTCTTTTCTACCAAAAAAATGTGCATTTTATTAAGGCAAAATGCAATTTTACGTTTGTTTCATAAAAATTTTTCGCCCTCTAAAAAGGTGATATGTTTTATTCTAAATAATTTGCCCTTGCCAATGGTGGAGGGCATTGCATTTTATGTCCTGTATAAATCGAGAGTGCTGATAGTGCCCTGTAAATCAAATAACTTTTGTTTATTCATAGGGCGCTACCAGATGATATTTAAAAAAAATCGTCTGGTATTGTTATCCAATTTGAAGTTTCCTTTTTTTAAATTTTTTTTAATGCACCTCGTAAGAGGGTGACATTTTCTTTGTAGAAAAGAAAACACCATAAATGTGGCACTGTTAAAATTTATGGATTCTCACACATTTTTTCGTAAACCTTTTTATTTCGGAGAAAAAAATTTTTTTTTTTTACAAAAATACTTGTTTTCTACAAAAGTACCAAAATTTTTAAAGGAAACATCGGAGGAATGTGTCCACTATTGGTGTTCCTTTGCTACTTTTGCCCGGGACTAATAAATATTTCATGTTATTATTATTGAATTTATTGAAATTTTGAATTTTTTCGAAAAAACTTTTTTTTCTTAGAGAACAACTTTAACGAGGATGTACTCCTCGTTACAGATATCGAAAAGTAATGCCAATAGCACGATATTATCTATGCAACGAATGTCGGAAACTGTATGGTCTGCAGTAGAGATTAGCATTTAATGATTCGTAATGATTCATGAAATTTTAGTAATAAAGGCACGATGTCTACAATATTGAAATTTAAACTCACTCCAACGCTGATTTATAAGTACTCATACCATACGAAATATATTTGATTCATAAGCCTACACATTTAGATTCATAACTTTAGAAGAGAATACTTATAAACAGACAGACGTCGGCACCAATAGCCTAGCCCCCGGGGGACGAATATTTTCGGCTTTTTATACACATAGGACACGAACATCAACCAAGTTTGTAAAAAAGGCAGTCAAAATGCATTCAGTTGCTTGTCAGCTTCTAAAGAAGAAGGTTTATATCGCTTTTTTGCAGGTTTGTATCATTATACACCCAAAAAAATATTATAGTACGATTCACTATTTTCCAATGAAATTCTCTAATATAATAATGAGAAATGATCTCCATTTTTCTGAAGAGTGTTTGTCAAGTTAAATACGGTGTTTTTAGGCATTTAGAGTATTACAATTTTTCTATATTTTCCCCTCACATATACATATTATTGGGCTAATAAATTGACTTGGAAAACATTACTAACAATTTTTCACTGGGTTATACACTTGCTACTCACAACTACAGTCACATTTTAGCTATGTTCTCTTTGTGCCGACGTCTGCTTATAAACCGACGTGGAACCAATAGCCCCCGGGGGCGGAACATCCTCGGCTTTTTACACACGTTGTCTATGAACATCAACCAAGATCGTATAAAAGACAGTAAACATTGCATTCTGTTGCTTGTCAGCTTCTAAAGAAGAAAGTTCATGTCGCTTTTTTTCCAGGTTTCAATTATACACCCAAAAAATTATTGCAGTAGAAGTCACTAATATTCAATCAGATTCACTACTAACAATGAGAATAATCTCCATTTTTTGGAAAAGTATTTGTCAAGCTAAATACGGTGTTTTTAGGCATTTAGCGCACTACATACATACATACATAATTGGCCATTACAACCCTTCAGTCAGGATTACGACCTAGCTTCTCACACCACTTATGTTGTGTGCGTTAATTTTATACATGAGTGGCGGGACCTACTGTTTAAAGTCGGCTCCGAACGACAGATTTTTGAGAAGCTTTTCAATGGCAATTTTTTCTCTCAGAGTCTTTGCCAGAAATCTGCTGAGAGGAAGTCGCCGAAGAAATATTTTTCGTTTTGATGTCTGACATGGGATTCGAACCCGGGCCTTTTGTCTAATAAGCCAACACACTACCCACTAGACCACGGCGACTTCAGTTTTTCTATATTTTCACGACTACAGTCGCATTTTTATAATGTTCTCTTTATGTGCCAGTAAATAACTACTTGTAAATGATTCGAGTGATTTGAATCGCTCAAAAATATTTACAGTCATTTACAGCAAAAGAAAAAAGACACATAAGCAAACAAAGAGAAAACAGAAAGCAAAGCAAACATACAACAAACGTTCTAGTGAGTATTTTAGCGAGTTCATCTGCGAATCATACATATGATTATTTTGTGATTCGCGTATATATTTAGTTATGAAGAGTCCAAGACAACAACATCATACATGTTGTTAAGTATGATTAAGATTAGAACATAGCGACGCCTCCATTCTATAACATTCTAAGTGCACTTAGAACTTGCATTTTAAATTCTACGTTCACTATCTTAAATACTATCAAAATTTGGTTAACATACGCCCATCCGTTCCGAAGTTATAGGGAAAAATCTACTTAGAATACACATTTAGTCATATGGCGCATGAAAACTTTGAGAACTCATAACTCAAAACAGACTTTTTCGACTTAGAATGTTATGGAATGAAGGCGTTGATATATACTTCAAACTTTAAATATGGTTAGAGGTCCGATGATATTAAGCAAAGAATGAATGCGTGTAAGTACAAATGTGAAATTATGAGTATGATTCGATTCTGTTCGCCTTTCTTTAGCTAGTCTTTAGCTGATCCGATTTTTTTTTGTTTCTAATTATCTTACAGGCCTGTTGAGTAATTATATTTGCCTTGGCCTTGGATAATGTGAGAAATCAATTGCTATCGTTTGCATATTATGAAATTATATTATTTTTTTATTTATTAATTTTATTTATAATATTAATTTTATAATATTAATTTCTTTTTAAAATTCTTCTCATTACAGTTAAATATTGTGATGTAAGGTGTATATGTGCGGTATTGTTCAAAAAGTAAGTAAAAATTCTCAATTTTTATTAAATATTTCATATTCTATACATGCAAACCTACATACTTACTTACTTAATTGGCCATAACAACCCGATTAACGGATTTCGGCCTGCCGCAATACATCCTTCCAGGCGCCTCTGCTTCTCGCGCGCCTACGCCAGTTGGTCACACCAATCGATGACAGGGCTTCCTCGACTTGGTCCTTCCACCGGATACAAGGTCGTCCTCTTCGCCGACTTCCGCAGATCCCCGCATCAAATACCCGTTTCGCCGGAGCATCCTCCTCCATTCGAACGACATGGCCGAGCCAGCGCAGCCGCTGGATATTAATACGCTGCACAACATCTATGTCGTTGAGGAGCTCATACAGCTCACTGTTAGATCGGATACGGAAATCATCGCCAACTCGCACAGGACCGAAGATCTTACGTAGGACTTTCCTCTCGAATACCCTCAAGGCTGCTGCATCAGTTCTTAATAGGGTCCATGCCTCTGCGCCATAAAGAAGCACGGGTAAGATGAGCGTCTTGTAGAGTATTAATTTTGTCGCACGAGAGAGGTCTCTGCTGCTCAATTGCCTATTGAGACCATAGTAGCACCTGTTGGCAAGAGTAATCCTGCGTTTGATCTCCAGACTGACATCATTTTTGGTGGTAACGGCGGAGCCAAGATCAATAAATTCCTTGACTGTATCAAAAGTATAGTTATCGGCCGTAATCTGAGAATCAATACGCCGCACGTCTCTACTTGTCGACAACATATACTTTGTTTTGCCCTCATTTACTGCCAGACCCATCTTCTTAGACTCCCGTTCAATAGCGCTAAAGGCAGCAGTAACATCTCGCTTGGTACGCCCTATAATGTCGATGTCGTCAGCGTACGCAAGCAGTTGGACACTTTTTGAAAGATAGTGCCATTGCGATGCACTCCTGCCTTTCGCAGAACACTCTCCATGACGAAGTTGAAGAGGTCGCATGATAAGGGGTCGCCTTGTCTGAAACCTCGCACGGTATCAAAAGGTTCGGAGAGGTCCATTCCTACCTTGACGGAGCTGCAGGAATTGCTCAACGTCATTCTGCATAGCCTTATCAGCTTCGCAGGTATACCGAGCTCAGACATTGCGGCATAAACACGATCCCTTATGGGGCTATCGAAGGCTGCCTTATAGTCGACAAAAAGATGGTGTGTGTCGACTTGTTTTTCGTGGGCCTTTTCCAGGATTTGGCGCAGTGTGAAGATCTGGTCTATGGTGGATTTGCCAGGTCTGAAGCCGCACTGATAAGGTCCAATCAGTGTTTTGACGAGTGGCTTCAGTCGTTCACACAATACGCCTGTAAGAACCTTATATGCGATAGGGAGAAGGCTAATACCCCTGTAGTTGGCGCAGATTGTGGGGTCTCCCTTTTTCAGGACAGGACAGAGGACACTGAGGTTCCAATCGTTGGGCATACTTTCTTCTAGCCATATTTTGTAGATGAGCTGGTGCATGCGCCCTACCAACTCATTACATCCGGTCCTAAACAATTCAGCGGGGAGGCCATCAGGACCTGCCGCTTTATTGTTTTTAAGACGCGTAATCGCGACTTTGACCTCTTCATAGCTAGGCGGCGGAATCTCCACGCCGTCATCATTGATCGGGTTCGGAACATCATCTCTAGAGGCGGTATTGGTGTCGTCATCGCCTTGTAGCAGAGTAGAGAAGTGTTTCCTCCACAACCTCAGCACCCCCTGCGGATCTGTAACCTACATATCAATAAGAAATTAAGTTATCGAAAAATATCCCTCTTAAGATATCCCCCCCCCCCCTTAACCAATCAAATTCATTTTTAAAGACCTTTAGAGTTTAGAGTGCCTTAATAAGTGAGCTATTATGTAGCCATTATTTCCGTCTACGTAATATTTATAGCTTAGGAAAACATAAAAACATACATACAGTAGCGAGCAAAAAAATTGCAACGTTGGGTAAAATTATCTTTAAGTGCGATAATTTTAAAAAAATGGTGACCAGTTCAAAATATTTCTTTGGATTATTAATCCCTACAGTTATAGATACCTATTATCAATAACATTATGTAAATATTTTTAATTAATGATATATTATTTTGTCATTTATTAAAAAGAGTGCGAATTTCATGGGAGCAATAAAAATGCAACAGCATAAATTTTAATGTGTTTATTTAAATTAAATAGTAATTCTTACAAAAAAAAAAATCTTAAAATTAATATTTAGTGGCGTAGCCCTTATTTTTTATGACTTCTTGCAACCTAGAAGGCATAGAGTCGACTAAAGCTATTAATGTGTTAATGCATATTTTCTCCCATTCACTTTTCAAAGTTTCTTCTAATTGCCTCTTATTTGACGGATGTTTCCTCTTAACTTCCCGATCTAATAGCTCCCATAGATTTTCTATGTGGTTTAGATCGGGAGACTGTGATGGCCAATCCAAAACATTGACATCATTGTCGCTTAAAAAGTTTCGAGCTAAGCGACTTGAGTGCTTTGGATCGTTATCCTGTTGGAATATGCTACCAGGAGGCATTTTTTCCTGCAGATGAGGAAGCATGTGTTCTCCAAGGATTTCACAGTACTTCTTAGCGTCCATTTTTCCTTCGATTTGAGTTAAGGGGCCTACCCCATCACGGGAAAACGCACCTGTAAATACGTGACGTAAAATCAATAATTTTTTTTAAACATATCGTTGGAAGTTGATATCTTGGAGAATATCTCTGTCCAGGCGGTCTTCGAACAAAATTATTCCATCGGAGCCAAACAAATTAAATTTGCTTTCATCGCTCCACAAGACTTTAGCCCATTGTTCATTTGACCAATCCTTGTAACGTTTTGCAAATTTCAGGCGCTTCTTTTTATTGATTGCACTGATGAGAGGTTTCTTTGCGGGTCGTCTCGCATGCAAATTAGCCTCTTTCAACCTACGGCGAACAGTGTGAACGCCTATAGAGACTCCCATTTACTCATTTGCGAAATTAGCAACGTCCACTGCGGTCTTTCGTGGATCTTTTTTAACCAGTGCAATCATCTGGCGTTCTTGGCGAGAGGTAGTTTTTCGAGGATTACCACTACCTGGTTTCCTTTCCACACTATTTCTCAAGTAAAATCGAGATTTAATCCGACATACGGTTGATTGATTTACACCAAAGAGGTGTCCAACTTCACGCATGGATTTTCCTTCTTCTAGGGCTTTAATGATTGCAGTTTTGCTGTAAGCTGAGAGCTGAGAGCTGCTTCTATTACAAAACACATGTTGTATAACTTATTTAAGAAATTTTCAATTATAATTACTTTAACTATTTACTTACTTTAACTATTTTTTTATTATGTTGCATTTTTTTTGCTCGCTAAAAATTTGCACTTTTTTCACTAATTCAAAAATATTTAACTTTTTAAAGCAGAAATTGAAATAAACTGTGGTTACTTTGAAAACTTATAATTGAAAGAATTAACAGCAAAAGAAAATAGATAAATTAGTTACCGTTATTTTGAAACAGATCTTATTAAAGATCATATGGCACAGTGTTGCATTTTTTGTGCTCGCTACTGTACATATGCATTCGAGAACTTAAATTATCGAAAAATATCTCTCTTAAGATCCTTAATATCTTGCGATGACTCTGGTGGCTCGATGTTTAAAATATTTCACTCACGTACCGAATACCATAATTTTGTTCGATTTTATGTTGACAGTGAAATTTATACATGAAATGCTACTGAAACCCAACCGCAACCAACTATACAATAACTCGCTTAATGCTGTAAGAGCTAGCCATAAAGAAAAGGGAAAGGGGATTTCCCCTTCATGCCCAACACCACTACGGCTATAATAAAAAACTTCGTTTATTAAAAACAAAATTATGAATTATGAAAATAATCAGAAAATTTAAATCAAAAACGCATTAAAATGTATTTTATGCCATCTAACGTTTTCTTTTTTCTCAACTCATGCTTATTTCGTGAATAGTAACACTTACCTCCTATCTGATTTGACAGATAATTAGTTTTATCCTTCCGCTGAACGAATATGGGTCATCCAATGCGTTTTCGCTTCGCTAAGTGAGCCTGCGATTGACTTTCAGAAGATCCCGATATTGGCAAAAAAAAAATCATCTTTTCAGTTGAAGCTCATTTTGATCATGGCAGGTATGTAAACAAGCCAAATTGTCGGATTTGGAGCACAGAAAACCCGCACGCATATATTGAAAAGCCAACGCATCCAGAACGAGTCACTGTTTGGTACGGATTTTGGTCCAGAGGCATAATTGAGCTATTTTTCTTCGAAAATGAGTAAGGAGTGGCCGTTACAGTCAATGGCGATCGTTATCGGGCCTTGTTGAACGGATTTTTATTCACAAAAATTAAATTGGAGATATTGGCAACATTTGGTTTCAACAGAACGGCGCTACGTGCTACTCGATGTTTTGCTCCCTGTTTTTTGGCCGCCTCGGAGCTGCGATTTGACACCGTTGGACTTTTATTTGGGGGATGCTGTCAAAGATAAGAGTTACACCGACAAGCTAGAGCCAATTGACGCTTTAAAGGACAATATTCATGAAGCCATTGGTGAAATACAGCTGCACACAATCGATAATGTGCTTAAAAATTAGACCCATCGTGTAGGCTACTGCATGGCCAGCAGAGGCAGCCAATTAAATAAAATTATTTTCCATTATTAACCGGAAGGGGATTATACCTTCAAATAAAAAAAGAAATTTAATATTCAGTTGGTTTTTGTTAAAACATTTTACAAAAACAAAAGTTATTTGGCGGACCCTTTATATACCTGCACGCACTCATAAACAAAGGCATTTACAGTGGGCAAACATATGTTAGCATAAAATGCACACAAACATGTTGAGTGTTTAAATACCTTTTTGGTGGTGGGGGTGGGAGGGGGTGGTAAACGTTTTTTAGTTTTAAAATGCTTTTACGAGTATGATTATCACTTTTGGTTATTATTTTCTCTGTTCTCTATTGGTATATATTTTCTTTTCTTTCTTTCTTTCAACATTTCTCTACTATTTCTACTTTTGCGCTAATAACCATATAAATACAGTAAGACCCCGCTAAACGAAACAGCGTTAAACGAGGCAACTTAACACGTACATACATATGTATACGAATAGTATCGTTGATCATAACTAATAAATCAACTCTGACGCAGGAAAGATGCCCTCGTACTGTGATTGAGACTTCGGAAAATACAGTCGGAATCTTGTTTCTAAACAGACTAACAAAATGGCGTACACCGTTGTTGTATAGTACATGCCACTTTAGGTTAGTGCATGGCCCTCTTATTAGCAACCGCGTAAAACTGAAACAGCTTTAAGCGGGGCAGCTTTAAGCGGGGTCTTACTGTATTGTAAATAGTTAAACGGATATTAGTGTTTGCGAACGCGCGCGCGTGTGTGTGTGTGTATTAAATTAAATTCAAATGAATAAGTGAATAAATATGTAAGTGCTGCCTGCACTTGGCTTAAAAATCTAATTTTTCTTTGTATTCTAATAATTCTACAGAAAACATAAACAGCAAAAACCCAGATTAAAATGAAACAAATAACAATAACAACATTTACATGCCTTCAAAGCAGACATCGACACAAAGAGAGCATAATAAAAATGTGAGTGTATTAGTGAGAGGCATGTATATAAACCAGAGGAAAATTGTTAGTAATTATTATTTCAGGCAATGTTCGAACAAATATTGTTTATTGCCCATTTATTTTACTCGTCGGAATAATAGAAATATTTCACTTAAAAATTCACAGAAAAATCTGTGAAAGTATCAGAAAGTATCATTATGGAGAAATTTACATACGTACATATATACATATCGCCGCTCCTTTATTGCAAAATAGTCCTATCTCAAAAAATTAAAAATTTGTAGTTACTTAAGCACAACTGCTCTTTTAGACCTTCTGTACATGTTGAAAAAAAAACTCAATTTTATATCCCAAGCTGAACCGAAGTTATAGCAAAAAGTGTTTGCGGCAATTAGATCAGAAGACTTATGTCTTGAAAACTTAAATCACATTTTGCCAAGTTCAAGTTTTTTTTTGAGATATGATTATGTTGCAATAAAGGAGCGATATGTATGGATGTAATAATGTATGGAAATTTTATGGTGACCAATTTGATAAATAGATTGCCTTAAAATATAAACCATTGAAATATTCAGGTACCAGAATTTTTAAAACTATAATCTTCTTCGTAGCCAGTGCAGTGGGTTTTTTCCCACAAGTTTTCAAGATGAATTTGCAGGATATTTAAAATAAAATAAAATTCTATTTCCCAGTTTTCTTTACGTTTTAATTAAATTTTTCTTTGGGTGTATAATTTATACACAAAAAAAAATTTCAAAAAGAAGCAAGAAGAACCTACTTCATTAAAAGCTGACAAGCAACTGAAAGCATTTTTACGCTCTTTTCAACGAATATTATTAACAGCGTTGTGAACTCAGTGCTTTTAAAAACTTTCGACGCGGAAAATTTTCGACTTAGTCCCTAGTGCTTTTCAATTCATGTCAGTGACACCAAATCAAAAATTACAAAAAAAAAAACTATAGACTAGACTAAAAGTTAGCCTATAAACTATTCTAAAAGTCTATAGATTAGACTATAGACTAGGCTAATTTTTAGGCTAATTTTTAGTCTAGTCTATAGACTAGACTAATTTTTGGTCTAATTGTTAGTTTAGTCTATAGACTAAGACTAGAGAAATTTCTGGTCTAATTTTTAGTCTAGTCTATAGACTAAGACTAGACTAATTTTTAGTCTAATTTTTAGTCTAGTCTATAGATTAAGACTAGACTAATTTTTGGTCTAATTGTTAGTCTAGTCTATAGACTAGGACTAGACTAATTTTTGGTCTAATTGTTAGTTTAGTCTATAGCTTAAGACTAGACTAATTTTTGGTCTAATTTTTAGTCTAGTCTATAGATTAAGACGAGACTAATTTTTGGTCTAATTGTTAGTTTAGTCTATAGATTAAGACTAGACTAATTTTTGGTCTCATTTTTAGTCTAGTCTATAGACTAAGACTAGACTAATTTTTGGTCTAATTTTTAGTCTAGTCTATAGATTAAGACTAGACTAATTTTTGGTCTAATTTTTAGTCTAGTCTATAGACTAGCACTAGACTAATTTTTGGTCTAATTGTTAGTTTAGTCTATAGCTTAAGACTAGACTAATTTTTGGTCTAATTTTTAGTCTAGTCTATAGTTAAAAAATAAAAAAAAATATTATAATGTTTTAATGCTTTTTTTTTGTCAAAATTAAGCGTTTTTTTTAACGCATTTAGTGCTTTTTGAAAATTTATTGTTGACAACGCTGATTATTAATGTTCGTGCCCTAGGTGTGTAAAAAGTCAAAGATGATCTTCCCCTGAGGAACATTGGTGCATTGGTGGTATGTGTGAATTCTCTCTGCTATTGGCAGTGTTGCCAGGAATTTTTTTTTAACTTTTTAATTCTGGGGAAAACAAACTTTTTGTTTTACAAAAGAAACTTCTTTCTATAAAAGTAGCAACATTTAAAAAAAAATCCGATGAGCTATGTTAGTGTTTCCTTATTTCTTTTGTCCGGGATTAATAAAACACACAATATTTTATTTAAAAACGTAAATCTTTCATGTTATTTTTATTGAATTTGAATTTTGTTGAAAAAACTTGTTTTGTTTGAAAACAAATTTAATGAAAACTTTTTCGCATTTCAAAAAACTTGGTAAATGGCAACGCTGATCACTGGCATAAATACAATGTTGTGGTCGCCTATCTCATTAGGAAGCTTTTATAAGAAATTAAAAGCACGTTCAGTGTTAAAATTATAAACAGACGTCGCCACAAAGAGAACATAATAAAGCGCATTAGTGAGAGGCATGTATTTAAACCAGAGGAAAATTGTTAGTAATATTTACAAGTGCAATCTAATATAGAAAAAATGTATGTACATCGCCAAAACCCTAAAGACTGTGTATTTAACTTGATAAATATTCTTCCAAAGCTGGAGATCATTTCTCATTGTTATTAGTGAATCTTCATTCAGTCTCTACTATAATTTTTTCTGGGTGTATAATTGATATTCAAACAAAAAAAAATTAAAAAAATTCACTAAAAGCTGACGAGTAAATGAATGCATTTTTAAGCTTTTTTTTTCTTAAAGAATATAGTTGATGGCACGTGTGTTAAAAGCCGAAGACTATCTACCCCTAAGGGACATTGGTAAATAAGGTATTTCCCCCCTTCAATTCAATGAAAAGCTCTGTGCTGGTTTTTTCACTGCACCAGCTTGTTTTTAGTTTTCATTGAATTATCTTAAAGAACGATTGTGTTTATTGTGAAATACTAATCTTAACCTTCTCCTAGGAAAAATGTCAAAAAAATATGGAATTTCTTGTGAAAATTGTAATGAATTGTTAACGAATGAGGACAACATATTCGGCACTAATTTCGGTCAACTTTATCATTTTACTTGCATGGGGAGCATCAATCATGAAAAGTAAGTGTTTGCAATACAATCATGTCGGTATTCATATGGTATTCATATATCAATAAGATCAACAGATTGCCAACCACAAATGTTATTTAAAATGAATTTAAAATTTGCTGTTACACCAACACTAACGGCAGAAGCTGAAAGAGAAATAATGGAATTGAAAAGTTCTAATGACGCTGCGAGGCAAACTATACAACAATTGGAGGTAAAGATTAAAACCTTAGAAGATAATTTGCTTATAAAGGATCATCTAAAGGATGATGTTAATAAACTAATGGATTGCATAGTAAAGCTTGCAAACACTTTATCAAATAACGTCGATGACATGGCTGCTTCCGATAATGTCATCAATGCAACTCAAGACCAGTCTAATAAAGAAGCCTACGATAAGAACAACTTAAATGATGATGACTCATCCTTAACTGAAGAAGCTGAAGAACAAAACAATTCTAACAATGGCGTATTGGAATCTGTACAGCAACTAGAAGCCCAAATTGAAACTTTAAAAGATGCTTTACTACAAACAAAATCTGATGGAAATAAATTAAGGGATTGTGTAGAGACGGATAACGCCTCCCACGGTGGCAACAATATAACTCAAGACCCAAAAGCTAGCAAAGAAGAAACGCCCGATGAAAGCAACCTAAGCGGTGACCAACATAATGACACTGAAAATATTGCCAGTGCCAGTGATGAAAACCATACATGCACCATAACAAAGGAGGAAGAGCAAGAAATTTTAGATTTAAGAAGGAATTGTGTTATGATACAGGAACCTAAACGTTATTTTTCCAGTTTGGATGATGCATTTTCTTATGTTCATGAATTAGCGAATGAAATGAAAGCACAGATTGCTGACAATTCTGTCATTTATATAGACATGTACTATCCTAATTGGTACGTTTACTTTTGTGACGTAGACAGTAAAAAGGAATTTCTAAAGAATAGATTTATTTATGAATACAATCCTTATACAGGACATCATTTACGAATCCTAGATTATGCTGATTGCGGCATTGTTGACATTGACAATTTCCAAGCATCTGATTTGAGCTTGGAGTCAGCCTTTCTTAATGTTGATGAATTGGCTAAAAAAATGGGAATGATAAATATTCGGAATTATATCGATCACATAGACGTATATTGTACAGAATCAAATTTTCTTACATATTCTATTAGGTTTAAATGTCAGAATATGAAAAACGTCTTTGTACAGAACGCAGATATTTTAAAAGAATTCCCAGAAACAAAATCTTTAATAATTTCGAATGTAGGAGGACATACATCAAGTTGTTATAAAGTAAATAATTTTAACTTGGCTGAAGCTAGTGCTAATGTTATTGGAATTGCAGAACTAATGGGTTTGTCATTATCCAACGATAATTTTAAGCGTATATACTTTCTTAATACAAAAATATTTGACAATATAGATAAATATGAGCAGATTTCTTTACTTGTTGAGTTTTCCTGTAATGATATAAAAAAGGAATTTCTAAACAAAGAATCTGAATTAAATCCAATCTGGAGTTCCCATATTTACATTTCGGATATTAAAACGGAAGGGAACATTGTTGCCATAAAGTATTATAAAGATCCGTATGATCTATTCACTCCTATTAGTTTTATTAGCCTAGCAAAGCAATTGGGTATCACATTTCCTTCTGATCAAACTGAACGTTTCATCAGTTTGTCGCAATTCATTTGGAAAACATCTTCTTGACGAGACTGTAATGAAAACTCACATTTTCTCGCAACCACATACAAGTTTTCTTTTTAACATTTTCTTATTAAAACATTGGATTGCCTGGCTGTATGGATCTGGATTCGTTTTTCTTTATCTTTCGTTAGTTTTTCATTTTCCAAATCAATCTTTTGAATACAAATTTAATTTATGGAAGATTAGTTATCTTAGTTGCTAAGTTTAATTCTGTTTTTTTTTTTGTTTTTTTTTAGTTTTTTTTAATATTTTTTAATAAATTAAAATTTCAAATTTGTTTTTAATAATTTTTTTTTTTTTACTTTTAAAAGTCCTACCTCACATGCATAGGTAGCACTAGGGCCTTCCATTATTTTTGGTTTTGTTTTGGTATTTCCACATCCAACTGCTTCTGCTTCGAAATATAGGAAATGGATGCTCTCTTCCCATTGCCTTTGGTTTTCAATTTCACCAGTAGCCTTATTAGAGCTGAAACAGCGACTAGATGTTTATACCAGCCACGACAGAAATTATCGGCTAGTGGCTGGAAAATGTTTTATTTTTCACATGTTCTCTATAAGCCGATCTCTGCTTTAAAGCAAATCTAAGACTTGTACTCTGTTTCTGTAAGACAAATGGTCTCCAATGAACATCAGTTTGTATGGAAGACACAAAAAATAGAAATGGAAAGAACACAAAACAAACAAACAAATTTCTTCCCTCAGGGGAAGATCATCTTCGACTTTTTTTTATAAACGTAGGACACGAATGTCAACAATGTTCGTTAGGAAAGGCGTAAAACTGCATTCAGTTGCTTGTCAGCTTCTAAAGAAAAAAGTTTAAGCCGCATTTTTTCAGGTTTCAATTATACACCCAAAGAAATCTTACAGTAGGATTCACTAATATTCAATGAGTTTCACTAATAACAATAAGAAATGATCTTTATTTATGGAAGAATATTTAACAAGTTAAATATACAGTCTTTAGGGATTTGCCGCTGTACAGTTTCCACTACATAAATATATTAGATTACACTTGAAACAATAATTACTAACATATTTCCTCTGGGTTATACGCATGCCTCTCACAAATACAATCACATTTTTATTATGTTCTCATAGTGTTGACGTCTGGTTATAGTAAACAAATAAAACGAAGAAACTGTTTACGCTGCATTATTAAAGGAGGGTGTTTACAGTGGCAACCAACTGGCAATATACACTAAAACATAACATAAAAAATTAAAGAAAACACTTGGATAAGAACTATTTTTATTAATCAGATCTTCTACAATTGAGAGCACTGAAAAAAAAAGTGTTAATTGACTTCCAGTGTTGGGCGTATTAAGGATACACAATCTTTCAGACTGTAAACTTCGAAATTTCGAAGGAACTGTTACGAAGTATCTTTTCATCATTATTCGTTTCCTATACAGGTCGATCACATGTCTCCAAGTCATTCGGGCATTCAAAGAAAATCATATTGATAATGATGAGTATTCTATTAAGGACGATCACCCCTTGGCGTGGTTCTTGCTCTGTGGCATGACAACCTTTAGTTGTGCTATTTCATTGCTTTCCGTTCTATTACATTCTAAGTCGAAAATGTGTGTTTTGAATTATGAGCTCTCAAAGTAACCACGCGACATGGGACTATATGTGAATATTAAGTAGATTTTTCCCTATAACTTCGAAACAGATGGGCGCATCTTAACCAAATTTTGACAGTATTCGAGTTAGAGAACGTAGAACATTAAAAATGTGTACTTAGAACGTCGATATCTTTCTTAAGAGAATCTATTTCTTTTAAAGCTTTATTGGTACTATTGCGACGATTAATATCTTCTGAAAAAAGTACCTTCTGAAACCTTATTTTTTTAAAGACATTTTTAAGTTTTTTTTTAGAATTTAAAAATGCAAGAACATCATTAAATGCATTATAGAATGGAGGCGTCGATATTAATTTCCATCGACGTTTGACTAAACGGGGCTGTTATGTTTGGTTGCGTTCCGAATGAGTTGTTTTTGTCTAGTATAAGAGGAACACGAAGAAGTCGTTTGCCTGTGTATTAAATGTAAATAAATTAATAGTCTAGTAGGCAGTGTACGGGCTTGCTAGACGTGATTCTACTACGGTTCAAAACCCGTGTCAGACATCTCCATCAAAACGAGATACCTATGAAAAAAAATTTCTAAGGCAAAAAAAACTCTGAGAGTAAATAAAATTTGCCGCGACTTGGTCGACTTTAAAACATTAGGTCCCGTCACTCATGTTTAAAACTAACAAAAGCGATGTGAGAAATTAGGTCATAATCATAATGGAAGGGTTATAATGACTAATACATATCGCTCCTTTATTGCAACATTGTCCTATCTCAAAAAATTAAAAATTTATAGTTACTTAAGCAAAACTGCTCTTTTAGACCTTCTGTACATGTTGAAAAAAAAATCAATTTTATATCCCAAGCTGAACCGAAGTTATATGTAGCAAAAAGTGTTTGCGGCAATTAGATCATCGGACTTATGGCTTGACGACTTAAATCTCATTTTGCCAAGTTCAAGTTTTTTTTTGAGAAATGATTATGTTGCATAATGGAGAGATATGTATGTATGTATTTTTTTTTTACAAAACTACCATTTGATGCAAAAACAAATTACTCTTTTCAGTACCAAAATTTCAAACTTTCAGTTTTCCAACACTGGTCCAGTAACACTTTATTTCAGTGTTGCCATACATATATTATGTAAACATTAAAATTATATTTTCATACACATACATCCATACATAATTGGTCATTACAACCCTTCAGTCAAGATTACGACCTAGCTTCTCACACCACTTAAGTTGTGTGCGTTAATTTCATAGGTGAGTGGCGGGATGTTTAAACAGTTTATAGTCGACTCCGAACGATTGATTTTTTGAGAAACATTTTCATGGTGGAATTATTTACTCTCAGAGTTTTGCCAGAAATCTGTTGAAAGATTACGACCCAGTTTCTCACACCACTTAAGTTGTGTGCGTTAATTTCATAGGTGAGTGGCGGGATGTTTAAACAGTTTATAGTCGACTCCGAACGATTGATTTTTTGAGAAACATTTTCATGGTGGAATTATTTACTCTCAGAGTTTTTGCCAGAAATCTGCTGAGAGATTACGACCCAGCTTCTCACACCACTTAAGTTGTGTGCGTTAATCTCATACTTGAGTGGCGGGACGTTTAAACAGTTTAAAGTCGACTCCGAACAATAGAGTTTTTGTAAAACATTTTCATGGTAGATTTATTTACTCACAGAGTTTTTGCCAGAAATCTGCAGAGAGGAAGTCGTTTCCCCTTCCCTACATTCCTATATCCTCCATTTCCCTCTTCCCCTAAGGACAATGAGTCAATTTCGACCTCCGTGTACTGTGCTTGTCTTGACCGACAGGTGCACGTCCTCTAACCTAACCTAAGTCGCAGATGAAATTTTGTCATATTTTCGTTTTAATGTCTAACCAGGAGTTTGAACTCGGGCCTTGAGTCTAATAAGCCAACACATTACCTTCTAGACTATGGTGACCTAACATGTATTAAAATTGGAAAGAGAAGGATGTAGGCAAGGCGTATTTATAGCTATAATTTTGCCATGGATGTAGGTGTTTATTTTTGTAATCTAGTGTTGGAAATTGCAATAAATTTACAAAACAAATCAGAGTCAACAAATTAACTGTTAGACGCCTTTTGCACGTTGAAATTTGTTTCGAAACAAATTTCAACACTCTTGAGTTTGTAGGAGAGAGGGGAAAAACGAGCGGGGGTGATTTTAGAATTTCATGTACTCAGAAATTTGCTTTGTTCTTTATTCGTATATACACAGAGTTGTATTTGATTTCACATTCTCTTTTATTTTTTGTTTCGCATAGAGAAGTTAACATCTTGACTGCCGCGGCAACTTACAGAAAACTGGCCAATAACGACAATTTGATTTTTCACATTATATTACTAAAAACTATTTTTAGATCGTAGATATCATTAAAAGGCAAAAATTATGTTTTTAGGAAGAAAAAGTGGGTAAGAGATGACTCGTAGTTAGTCAAAGGTGTTAATATAAATAATATAATTTAAAATATCATTAGTCTTTATTGATTTTGTGTTTGAAATCAAAACATTAGCAAAAGAAAAATTTTAGCGCCAAACAATTAATTAAAAAAGGTTGAAAAAATAAAAATAAAAAAAATTAAAAAGAATATAATTTAAATACGGTAAAAATATTAAAAAATAATAACACATAAATATATAATATATTATAATAATAACAAATATAATATTCATATAATGTTCATGTCTTGTGTTTGAACCTAAATCACAATGCCAAACAAAGTTGCAACTGACAAAAACAGCAGAACGACGCGATAAAAGAAAACAAAATTTCTGAAATAAATTTTTACGTCCAAAAGCGAAAGAAATTTTAAAAGAAAATGCAAAAAAGTTTCTCACATTTGTTTCGAAACAAATTTCAACGTGCAAAAGGCGTCTTAGCGACTTGTATCAAAACACAATCAAAAAGAAGTTGGCAACACTGTACTTTATTTATTTACGGTTTGAATTATAAATAGGGAATTTCCCTTAGAATTGAACGATAAGCTCTGCTGTTGCTTTTTATTCTCTACACCAGCTTGTTTTTAGTTGTAATTCAATTGCTTTAAAGAACGGTTGTGTTTATTGTGAAATAATAATCTTCTTCCTTCCGCAAAAATGTCAAAAAAATATGGAATTTCTTGTGAAAATTGTAATCTATTGCTAAATAACGAGGATAACATATTCGGCACTAATTTAGGTCAACTCTTTCATTCTGTCTGCATGGGTGGCATCAATCATGAAAAGTAAGTGTTTGCAATACAATCATCTAGGTATGTATTCATTTGGTATTCATATTTCAATTAGATCAACAGATGGCCAAAACCTTACGTTATTTAAAATGAATTTAAAATTTGCTGATACACCAACTCAAACGGCAGAAACTGAAAGAGAAATAATGGAATTGAAAAATTCTAATAACGCTGCTGTACAAAAACTCAAGGCAAAAATTAAAACCTTAGAAGATGCTTTGCTTGTAAAGGACCGTCTAAAGGATGATGTTAATAACCTAATGGATTGCATTGTAAAACTTGCAAACACTTTATCAAATAACGTCGATGACAAGGCTGCTTCCGATAATGTCATCAATGCATCTCAAGACAAGTCTAATAAAGAAGCCTACGATAAGAACAACTTAAATGATGATGACTCATCCTTAACTGAAGAAGCTGGAGTAGAAAACAATTCTAACAATGGCATATTGGAATCTGTACAGCAACTAGAAGCCAAAATTAAAACTTTAAAAGATGCTTTGTTACATACAACTTCAGATGGATATAATTTAACAGATTGTGTAGACTCAGATGAAAACAACACAGCCGTTGATAACGATCCTGGCGATGGTGACCAACATAATGACACTGAAAATATTGCCAGTGCCAGTAAAGAAAACGAAACGTGTACTGCATCACAAGAAAAGCCAGAAGTATTAGATTTAAGAAGTAATTGTGTTTACGTACAGAATTTTAAATGTTCTGATGCAAGTTTGGACATGGCTTTCTCCAATATTCGTAAACTAGCGATTGAAATGAAGGCACGAATCGCTGACCATTCTGTCATTCATATTGACGTAGATGCAAAGGAAAACAATTATCTTGATTATTACGTTTACTTTCGTGATAAGGACAGTAAAAAAGAATTTCTAGAGAATAGATTTATTTATGAATACAATCCAGACACCAAGTCTTGTTTACGAATCTTAGATTATAGTAATTGTGGCATTGTTAACATAATTGTTCATAATCCTTCTAATATGAGTTTGGACACAGCCTTTGTTTATGTGCTTGAATTAGCAAAAAAAAATGGAATGGATAGTATTGTTAGGTCTATCGATCATATAGACGTGTATAGAGATATAGGACAACATTGGTCATATGTTACATATTCTGTTAGGTTTAATCGCGAGGACGTCAAAAATGAATTTCTAAAGAAAGCAATTGCTGGACCTTCAAATGTAGGAGGACATACATCAACTCGTCACGACGTACATAATTCTAGCATGGCTGAAGCTAGTGCTAATGTTATTGGAATAGCGGAACTAATGGGTTTGTCATTATCGACCGATAATTTCAAGCGTATATACGTTCTTAATGCAAAGCAATTTTACCCTGGTGGGCAACAATGTGTTTCTTTAATTGTTGAGTTTTTCAGCAATGATATAAAAAACAAATTTTTAAAGAAAAAATCTGAATTAAATGAAATTGAAAATAACTGGAGTTCCGATATTAACATTTCGGATATTGAAGCGGAAGGGAGGAACATGATTTCCATTAAGTATAATACAAATTGGATGCATAATTGCACTGTTGTGAGTTTTATTGGATTAATAAAACAATTGGGTTTTTCCTTTGCTCCCGATCAAACTGATCTTTTCTTCAAATTGTCAGATTTCATTTTGAAAGTAAATTCTTAAATTTTATACCGAACATATGACCTCATATTGTCTTGATATGACCTCAAGTTTTCTTTTTAACATTTTCTTATTATAATAATTAGATTCGATTAGATTATATGCATATGGATTCGCTTTTCTTTATCTTTCATTATTTTTTCTTTTCTTTTTTCAAATCAATAATTTTTTTTGAATACAAACTTAATTTATGGAAGATTTGTTTAGTTTATTGAACTGAAACATCTTAGTTGTTAAGTTTAATTTTGTATTTTTTTAAAATTTCCTTTTGTTTTTTGTAAATCAAAATTTCAATTATTTTTTTAAATAAATAAATACGATTTTTTTTTTTTAAATAAATGCTCGACTTGTTAAACTTTTTTTAGTTTTAAAACCCCTACTTTAGGTATGTAAGTAGCATTAGGGCCTTCCGTAATTTTTTTTCTTTGTTTGGGTACTTCCACACCCATCTGCTATTGCAATGGATATCCTCTTCGCATTGTCTTTGCATCTCAATTTCACCAGTGGCCTTATTAGAGCTGAAAGAGTGCCTAGATGTTCGAAAAAGTCACGATAGAAATTGTCAGCTGGTGGCTGGAAAATGTTTTTTTTCTTTACTATGTTTACAAGTCTTTATTGAAATTAAATTAAATTTGTCTGGTATTAAAATGAATTCACATTGCCACTGTCTGGATTTTTCTGTTTTCGAAAATATTACAGGCAGCTGGAAAACAAAAGTTCTTAAATTTATGGAAAATTGAAAGTTCTGTGGATTATAATTTCAATCATGAGTGGGAGGGAACCTACTGTTTAACGTTAACTCCGAACTGCAAATAAATTTTTTTTAACCAGAAGACTGCTGAGAGGAATTCGTCATAAGAACCACTGAACCACAATCGCACATCTAATGATGACTTTGTCTCTGTAGATTACATTCCTTTAAAACTTCTGCTCTCTTTTTATATTTTGTTGCGTCATGAGTAGAGAGACACTATTGGCAGCCGCATTTGTTGTATCCGTTACACTACAGTCTCTATGTAGTTTAGAATTTCATATTCTGTCCCCTTTGGTATTTTTTTTAGTGAGAACCTTACTCTCCAAAATTCCCTAGGCACAAAAGTCCAATGGATTGAGATCCTCCTTTTAAAGCCATTCTTAGTAGACGCGTGGTGAGTGCGGTGGTGCTGAGTTCTATTGGAATGTCCATTGACTACGGCCGAAATGTTTGTCTGCCCAGGACTTCAATACTGTCTTTAAGACACATACATACATATGACCAATTATGTACTACCCTTCAATCAGGATTATTGACCTAGTTTCTCACACTACTTATGTTGTGTGTGTTAATTTTGTACATATGTAAGTGGCGGGACCTACAGTTTAAAGTCGACTCCGAACGACAGATTTTTGGGAAACTTTTCATGGCAATTTTATTTACTCTCAGAGTTTTTGCCAGAAACCTGCTGAGAGGAAATCGCCGAGAAAATACTTTTTGTATTTTGTTTTGATGGCTGACCTGGGCCGAAATGTTTGTCTGCTCAGGGTTTCAATACTCTCTTTAAGACATTTTCCCGATAATATTCGGCATTTGTTTTGACCCCACGGTCGATGAACACGAACGGGGAGCGACTGTCGGCCGTTATGGCGGCCCACACCGTTACCATCGGCGGCGCTTGAGTTCTGGTGGCCAATCGCTCAATTTGGAATGGCTTCTCGCCGGTGGAAACGAAATTCCGTAACTGGCCACTTTCGTGCAAGCGAAGTAACTCCTTGGCTCTTTCCAGTCTAACATTTTTTTGTCCATCGGTGAGCTCTTGCACTTTTTGGAACTTCAATGGCTTTAGTCCAAGCTCATTTTTCAATATGTTTTGCATCCATTCTCGCGATATGTTCAGCTCACGAGCAATTTTTCTACCACTACGGCGTGGATTTCGATCAAATCTGGCCTTTTCGGATCATTTCTGGTCATTTTGGACGCGTTGCAACACTGCCAGTATCACGCTAACGAGCAATGGTACGAGAAACAAAACACATTTAAATGCAGTAGGGCTCTAGCCCTGGTTTTCCAGACAAATATAAAGCTGTCACGCTTGAATTCCAATCACGAATAACTTTTTTTCTGAATGCAATAGACCAAAATGCTTTTTTAAGCCTGTAAATAATAAAATGAACTGTCACTGGAAGTAAATCTGTCGGCTGTCAGACGAACGGTTTACAAATGATAACAACCTGAAGTTGCTTGCACTGCTTATCTGCCATCCTGTATTCCTACGTAACACTCGTCTCGGCCAGAACATAAGTTCGTTTGTTAGACGGACTATTCGTATGTGGAATTCCCTTCCTGCTACTTATGGATGGCATAACAATATTCAAAACTAGTGTTCATAAACATTGCTCACTCTTTACTCTTTTCTATAATATATTTTCCTAGTTTCAAACATAATGCCATACCCTGAGTGTTGGTCGTATGAAAAAAATTAATGGCACTTGCCCTTGTTCTTCCGGTGGTAATATTAGAGAGAATTTTATTTAAAATTTGTCTTTGACTATCGTCTCTATATAATGAATTTTCTACAAATGGAAATAATTCAAATAATAGACAACCAATATCAGCAGACATATGAGGGATCGGTGTTGGCGTTTCTCAACACAACACAGTGTTGTGCAAAGAGAACCTCCTCACTTCATACATATTCTTACGCTCCGGCATTTAGTGCAGAGATCAGGGATGGAAAAGTTGATACAATAACGAATAACTTTTGCTGGTACAAAATTTATCATAAATAGTGATTTAAAATTTCAATCTCATAAACTTTTTTATTCCTTTATAGTTAAGTATTAAAGTAAGTTGTTAAGGTTCAATTAGTCATGCCTTTACCATAACGCTGTAGTCGTAACATAATCCATAACCGTAAATTTACTATTAGCAGCAATCAGTGCTACCATGGCCATAAACAGCTGTTTACGATAATTGCCTATATGTATGTATTTTTCAATAGTACAAAAGTAAACAAAACAAAAAATGTGTATACATGTAAGTAAATTCAGCAAACAGCTGTTTATGGTTATGGCAAAAAACCAAAATTCAATTGGTGCATATGGTTATCGTTATGACTATGACATTATGGTAAGTCACCTATAATCGTAAACAGTGATGTCCATAAAGTTGGTTAAAACAGCTGATTTATATATAAGCGTAAATGTTTTGCTCACAGTGTTTGTGGTGTTGAAGGTTTTAAGGCAAAACATCATCCATTACTGCACGACAATAAATCTCATTCGAAGGCAGCACCGAACGTGACTGAAAGAGCTAGTAAAACTGCCAACGTAAACGCACACCGTGGGAGTGAAAATGCAACCTTCTTTAGAATAATACCTGTAAGACTTCATGTTGCAGATAAAAGCTTGGACAAGTACGCCTTCCTGGACGAAGGATCTTCAATTACTAGAGATGCCAAACGGGAATTCCCGATTCCCGGGATTTTCGGGATTTGATAATCCCGTTTTCGTTCTATTTATTTTGTCATACTAATATTTTTTATGTACTTTTCTAATGTAGACTAACAAATATTAATATAATGTTACGTTTTTACATTTTAAAAACGTTAAAAAAATGAGTTCGTAGATTGCAAATAAAATATAAATAAATTTGTGTTTAATTTTAATTAATTCTTTTGTGCCACTGTTCGAACTTATTCTACGTATACAACGATAATTGTCGCAATATGTGTTTGTTCATGATAATTCTCTGCTTACAACCTTTTTGTAAGCAATAACGCTTTTTAGTTATTCTTCGCTCACAACATTTTCGTAAGCACAACACTAACAACTGTTTCCTTCAGACGAAACTTGTCTCCACACAAGCCTAACCGAATTATAGCTCGATCTCGTGTCTTCACACAATCGATTGATTTATCACTTCAACCAACTTAACGTCGTTATAGCTTAATTCAAACTCCGAATACAACGTGCTGTCTGCACACACGACTGATTCAACTCAAACTCTGAATTCTGAATCCTCCTTGCTCGCTTTGTCTTGCCTTTTATATCACTGGATCATTAATGTGATGAATGCCCTCGAAGGATGATGACGGCCTTCGGGAACATTCTAAAAATATAAACAACTTCTTTTCATTTTTGTTGTTTCTTTTTTACATTCGTCCAGGCAGATTATTTGTTGTTGGTTTATTTGTCTATCCGCTATTTTATACTGCACATTGTTGTTGCTTGTTTACTTCTTTGTTTTCTTCATTTTGTTGTTGGTTATTTACGACTTTTATCCCTTATTCTTGTTTATTTATCGATCTTGTAAACAAGAGCCTTATTTTTGTTGCTATATTTTTTTTACTTATGCATTGATCAAGTATATAGTGTTGTTTTTGGAGCTTTTGTTTATTATTTTAACAACACCATTTCCACTTTCGTAACATGTATGTAGATCTCCAAATGTGATTTATGAATTTTTAATTTTAATTGAAAATTAATTTTTGTTAATTCTATTGTACACTGATAAATATTGTTAATATTACATTATTTGTCTTTATTTTTTACATAATATTTATGTAGGTCCCCAAATATAATTTATGAAATTACTTATAAATAACTAATTTTTGTTAATAAAATTGAAATATGTTATTTGTTTTAAGTATTTTTCACTTAAAAAACTTTTAAATAAACATTATATAAGAAAAAAATCCGTTTTTGTGTTAAAAGTGAGAAATTTCAGGAATTTTTGTTCGGGATTCAGAATTCCCGAAAATCCCGGGATCCCGAAATAGGGATTCCGGGATTTTTTGAAAAATCCCGAATCCCGGGATTTTTAAAAACCATTCCCGATTGGCATCCGTATCAATTACGTTGATGGATGAGGAAATATTTCAATCTTTAGGTGCTCAAGGTGTGAAAGAGCCGTTATGCCTCAGATGGACAAGTGATACTACACGAATGAAAGCCGCATCATATAGAACTTCTCTGAGAATATCGGGCCTGTAAAATGAATCAACATACACATTGAAGGATGTTCGTACCGTGAAGAATCTCTCACTTTCAACCCAGACAATTGATGCCGATGTAATTAAGGCTGAATTTCCGTACCTGTCGACAATCCCATTGAAGTCATACGCCAATGCAAAGCCGACTATTTTGATAGGAAGCGACAACTGGAACCAACCAATAGTAATAAAAACCCGTTTGGGATGGTCACTTCAAGGTAGATCCAATAGGGATATGCGAGAATATCAGGTAAATGTACACATATGTGATTGTGAAAATGAATTACAGGAAATTCACGAGACAGTTAAGCAGATGTATGCTCTTGTGTCGTCAGCTGTGAAAACCATTCAGTCCAATGAGGATGAAAAGGCGCTACTTCCATTCTTGTGTCAACTTGCAAGTACAGAGACGGTCGTTTTGAAATTGGTCTACCATGGCGAAGTGGAAAAGTGAATTTGCCTGAAAGTTATGATACAGCCTACAGACGTTCCATATGCCTTGAGAAGAAGATGAGCAAAGACGTCAACCTAAGAACAAAGATCGAAAAGGAAATTAACAACTTGATAGATAAACGCTATGCAAGGAAACTTAATTCAGAGAATATTACCATCATGAATTTACCCGTATGGTATCTACCTATATTTGTTGTCAACAATCCAAACAAACCCCATAGGATTAGATTGGTGTGGGACGCTGCCGCTAAGACGAATGGAGTTTCCCTGAATCATTTTCTTCTAAGCGGACCAGACTTGTTGACTCCATTGATTGATATCCTTCTATCTTTCAGAATTGGTCGAATAGCGTTATGCGGCGACATTGCTGAAATGTTTCATCAAATCCTGGTCAGGCAAGAGGACACCAACGTGCAAAGATTTCTTTGGTGGAATGAAGATGATGTTGACGGTCCTTCTATCTATGTTATGAACGCCTTATCATTTGGACTGAACTGTGCACCATGTATAGCCCACTTTGTTCGCAACAAGAATGCTGATAGATTTGAGGCGCAATATCCCAGAGCTGTAAAGGCCGTGAAGAGTCACCATTATATGGACGATTTGATCGATAGCGTGGACAGTGAGGAAGAGGCTAAAATTCTGGCAATACAAGTTTCCGAAATACACGATTCCGCTGGCTTTAGGATACGTAATTGGTCATCAAATTCTATTTCGGAGGAGTTGAATGGTCAGGGAAATGTTTTGCAAGTCCCTATTGAGCTGGGGGCGATTGAGAAGGTTCTAGGAGTCCACTGGGACCCCACTAAAGATGTCTTTAAATTTATGTACAAATTTCCTAGATTGCAAAGAAATATTTTAAGTGAGCAGATAGTGCCTACGAAAAGAGAAGTTCTGAAGGTTTTGATGTCCATTTATGACCCTATGGGGTTCGTATTCTGCTACACAATAGGTTTGAAAATACTGTTGCAGGCTATTTGGCGATCAGGTATTGCCTGGGACGATGAACTGCCTCCCGACCTTGTCGTAAAATGGCAACAATGGAAGGAAAACTTGACTCTCATTACCATGCTGGAGGTCCCGCGATGTTATTCACCGCAGTTAAAGTCTGCGGAAAACATTCAACTACACACTTTTGTCGATGCTGGAGAGCTCGGATATTCCACAATATGTTATATGAGAATCCACTGCGGAAGAGATGTTTCTACCATTATCGTAATGGCCAAGTCGAAGGTTGCACCGTTGAAACCGGTATCTATACCGAGGTTGGAGCTACAGGCAGCTGTGCTGGGAATTAGATTAGCTCAACGGATAACCAGAATTGAACGCATACCGATAAACTCGTGTTACTGGTGGTCTTACCCTAGAAAAATGCAACAATTTGTGATGTACAGAGTGAGCGAGATCCAGGATGCGTCCGAGGTACAACAATGGAAATGGGTTCCATCCAAAATGAATCCTGCTGACCTTGCAACCAAAGTTACTAAAGTTGATACATCATTGTGGTTAAACGGCCCAGATTTTCTGTTGGGTGATGAAAATGATTGGCCGCAATGTGACGACCTAGGTCCGCCAGATATGTCGGAGGTTAGAAGCCATAATTTGCACACAATGGTACATACTATATCGTTGAACACCGAATATTTCTCTGATTGGAAACGTTTGTATCGAACACTCGCAACATTCCTGCTTTACTTGGAGAAACTAAGATCTAAATGTGGAAAAACAGTGGTCCCGAATGAGGTTACCTACGAGATGATTCGTAAAGCCAAAAATATATTGTACAAGGAAGCTCAGTCTGATGTTTACTCAGATGAAATGTGCTGTTTGAAATTGGGTAAGAACATAGACAGGAACTCTCCACTAATTTCTCTGAACGTATTTCTAGATGATGATGGTCTTTTGAAAGTTCGTGGACGAACTGAGCACCTTAGTTGCCATAAGGATGTTATTGTTCTACCGAAAGATCATAATGTAACCATGTTACTTATAAAATACGCTCATGAGTGTCACCATCACGTTTCCCACGAAACGGTCGTCAATAACCTGAAAAGCCTGTACTACATTCCACGACTACGAGTACTATACCGTAAAGTACGGAATAAGTGTCAAAGATGTAAAAATGAAACAGCCATGCCAATTATCCCTCAAATGGCATCACTACCACCAGCTAGGCTTGGAATATTTGAGAGGCCCTTTACCTTTACTGGTATAGATTATTTCGGCCCCATTACCGTATGCATCGGAAGAAGATCTGAGAAGAGATGGGGAGTAATTTATACTTGTTTAACAACACGAGCTGTGCACATAGAAGTGGCACATAGCCTTGATACAGGTTCCTGTATAATGTGTTTAAGGAACTTTATTGGACGTCGTGGATACCCCAGACAAATTTATACCGATAACGGCACAAATTTTAAGGCTACGGAGAGGATAATGCGTGAGCAACTTCATGAATTGGATTCCTCAGCATTTGTGAAAACCTTTGATGATATAGAATGGTTTTTCAACCCGCCTGCAGCTCCCCACATGGGTGGTGCCTAGGAGAGGCTTGTTCGTTCCGTTAAGACAGTTCCATACAACGTACATCCCAAAATGAATTTCAATGATGAAACTTTGAAGAACGCGCTTATTGAAGTTGAATTTATAATAAATTCTCGTCCACTGACATTTGTGTCTTTGGAAACATGCGATGACGAAGCTATCACTCCTAATCATCTGTTACTCGGTTCGACTACGGGTTATAAACCTATATGTAGTGACAACTTCAACTTGAGACATAGATGGCACCAGACACAAGCATTCGCAGACCAGTTCTGGCGTAGATGGGTGAAAGAATACGCTCCAATGATAACACGAAGAAGCAAGTGGTTTACTAAGCAAACTCCCATAAGTCGATCTAATTGTAGACGAAAACTTACCGAGAAACTGTTGGTTGAAAGGTATAGTCAGGCAAACAGTTATTGCCAAGGATGATCAAGTAAGACGAGCAATTGCTCGTCCAAAACAGCGACCAGCCAGTAAGTTAGCTGTTTTGGACGTCGGCTATCCTGTGAGTAAGCTTGAGGAGATTCCGTCCACTTACGGAGGGGGGAATGTTACTGCCAAACAGTATTTCAATTAACATTTTACTTTGAATGTAAAATATATTTTTTTGTGTTGCAAGTGGCAGTTAGTCGCGAAAATTCGAACCGAACAGAAATATAAATGTTTAAGCCACCACCACTATCCTACACTACCACCATCACAGCCACTGCCGCTGCTACGACGGCCGTATCTTTTATATACTAATATTCGTTATTCTTTGTATTTAATTTTTCAATATAATCATTATTTTATGTTAATATTCATTTTAAGTGGAAATAAAATAAAACGTGAATTAATTTAATTTTAAATTGTGGGACTTTATTTGGTGAGCTATCAAAGTTTCAATTCGGTTGCGATAACATATATATAAAAAAAAAGTTGTTCTCTTTCCATATGATACAAATTAAAAACACGCAAAATGTGTTTTAGGATCATACATATAACATAAAATATTTTCTGAGTGTAAACCTGAAAAAAATTATGGCATTCTTGTCGCGTCGCACTTATACATAAAATTTCATGAATCATTATCAATCGTGAAAAAAAAACGTTTCGTTGTTGATATCTAAACGACAACAACTAAATAAAAAGAGCATAAGCAACGTATGTATGGGGCGGGAATTCTCTTTGCGGTATTGTGCTACAGGAAATGTTAACCACTGATATATAAATACATACAAATAATTTGATCGTTTATCTCATTACCAAGTTTTTATAAAAAATAATCATACATTCTTAAATGCCTTTTTTCACAGTGTTAGGACTTCATTTACTTATCATTTAAATTATAAATAAGGTATTTCCCCTTTCAATTGAACAATAAGCTCTGTACTGCGTTTTATTCTCTACACTTGTTTTTAGTTGTAATTGAATTGTCTTAAAGAACGGTTGTGTTTATTGTGAAATAATAACTTTACACCCCCCCCCCCCCCCCTATCTAAACATGTCAAAAAAATATGGAATTTCTTGTGAAAATTGTAATGTGTTGCTAAATAACGAGGATAACATCTTCGGCACTAATTTAGGTCAACTCTTTCATTATACTTGCATGGGTGGCATCAATCATGAAAAGTAAGTGTTTGCAATACAATCATGTAGGTATTCATATGGTATTCATATTTCAATTAGATCAGCAGATTGCCAACCACAAACGTTATTTAAAATGAATTTAAAATTTGCTGATACACCAACTCAAACCACAGAAGCTGAAAGAGAAATAATGGAATTGAAAAATTCTAATGACGCTGCTGTACAAAAACTCAAGGCAAAAATTAAAACCTTAGAAGATGCTTTGCTTGTAAAGGACCGTCTTAAGGATGATGTTAATAACCTAATGGATTGCATTGTAAAACTTGCAAACACTTTATCAATTAATGTCGATGACAAGGCTGCCGATATTGTCAACAACACATCTCAAGACAACTCTAACCAAGAAGCCTACGATAAGAGCAACTTAAATGATGATGACTCATCCTTAACTGAAGAAGCTGGAGTAGAAAACAATTCTAACAATGGCATATTGGAATCTGTACAGCATCTAGAAGCCAAAATTAAAACTTTAAAAGATGCTTTGTTACATACAACTTCAGATGGATATAATTTAACAGATTGTGTTGACTCAGATGGAAACAACACGGCCGTTGATAACGCTCCTGGCGATGGTGACCAACATAATGACACTGAAAATATTGCCAGTGCCAGTAAAGAAAACGAAACGTGTACTGCATCACAAGAAAAGCCAGAAGTATTAGATTTAAGAAGTAATTGTGTTTACGTACAGAATTTTAAATGTTCTGATGCAAGTTTGGACATGGCTTTCTCCAATATTCGTGAACTAGCGATTGAAATGAAGGCACGAATTGCTGACCATTCTGTCATTCATATTGACGTAGATGCAAAGGAAAACAATTATCTTGATTATTACGTTTACTTTTGTGATGAGGACAGTAAATACAAATTTCTAAAGAATAGATTTATTTATAAATACGATCCAAACACCGAATCTCGTTTACGAATCTTAGATTATAGTAATTGCGGCATTGTTAACATTGGAGTTCATAATCCTTCTGATGGCAGTTTGGACGCAGCCTTTGTTTATGTGCTTGGATTAGCAAAAGAAAATAGAATGTCTGATATTATTAGTTCTATCGATCATATAGACGTGTATAGAGATATAGGACAACATTGGTTTTATGTTATATATTCTGTTAGGTTTAATCGCGAGGACATCAAAAATGAATTTCTAAAGAAAGGAATTGATAGAACTTCAGATGTAGGAGGACATACATCAACTCGTCACGACGTACATAATTCTAGCATGGCTGAAGCTAGTGCTAATGTTATTGGAATAGCAGAACTAATGGGTTTGTCATTATCGACCGATAATTTCAAGCGTATATACGTTCTTAATGCAAAGCAATTTTACCCTGGTGGGCAACAATGTGTTTCTTTAATTGTTGAGTTTTTCAGCAATGATCTAAAAAATAAATTTTTAAAGAAAAAATCTGAATTAAATGAAATTGAAAATACCTGGAGTTCCGATATTAACATTTCGGATATTGAAGCGGAAGGGAGGAACATGATTTCCATTAAGTATAATACAAATTGGATGCATTATTGCACTTTTGTGAGTTTTATTGGATTAATAAAACAATTGGGTTTCTCCTTTACTCCCGATCAATCGGATCGTTTCATCAAATTGTCAGATTTCATTTTGAAAGTAAATTCTTAAATTTTATACCGAACATATGACCTCATATTGTCTTGATATGACCTCAAGTTTTCTTTTTAACATTTTCTTATTAAAAAAAATTAGATTGTATGCATTGCATGGATTCGCTTTTCTTTATCTTTCATTATTTTTTCTTTTTTTTTTTTTTTGAATTAATCTTTTGAATACAAACTTAATTTATGGAAGATTTATTGATTTTATTGAACTAAAACGTTATTATTATTATATGAGTTTAATTTTGTATTTTTTTAAAATTTCCTTTTGTTTTTTGTAAATCAAAATTTCAATTATTTTTTTAAATAAATAAATACGATTTTTTTTTTTTAAATAAATGCTCGACTTGTTAAACTTTTTTTAGTTTTAAAACCCCTACTTTAGGTATGTAAGTAGCATTAGGGCCTTCCGTAATTTTTTTTCTTTGTTTGGGTACTTCCACACCCATCTGCTATTGCAATGGATATCCTCTTCGCATTGTCTTTGCATCTCAATTTCACCAGTGGCCTTATTAGAGCTGAAAGAGTGCCTAGATGTTCGAAAAAGTCACGATAGAAATTGTCAGCTGGTGGCTGGAAAATGTTTTTTTTTTCTTTACTATGTTTACAAGTCTTTATTGAAATCCAAATTCTCAACGTCACTGTCTGAATTTTTCTGTTTTCGAAAATATTACAGGCAGCTGGAAAACAAAAGTTCTTAAATTTATGGAAAATTGAAAGTTCTGTGGATTATAATTTCAATCATGAGTGGGACGGAACCTACTGTTTAATGTTCACTCCGAACTACTAATATAATTTTCTTTTTTTACCAGAAGACCGCTGAGAGGAATTCGTCATAAGAAACACTGAACCACGTTTGCACATCTAATGATGACTTTGTCTCTGTAGATTGCATTCCTTTAAAACTTCTGCTCTCTTTTTATGTTTTGTTGCGTCATGAGTAGAGAGACACTATTGACAGCCGCATTTGTTGTATCCGTTACACTACAGTCTCTATGTTGTTTAGAATTTCATATTCTGTCCTCTTTGGTATTTTTTTAGTGAGAACCTTACTCTCCAAAATTCCCTAGGCACAAAAGTCCAATGGATTGAGATCCTCCTTTTAAAGCCATTCTTAGTAGACGCGTGGTGAGTGCGGTGGTGCTGAGTCCTATTGGAATGTCCATTGACTGCGGCCGAAATATTTGTCTGTCCAGGGCTTCAATACTGTCTTTAAGACATTTTCCCGATAATATTCGGCATTTATTTTGACCCCACGGTCGATGAACACGAACGGGGAGCGACTGTCGGCCGTTATGGCGGCCCACACCGTTACCATCGGCGGCGCTTGAGTTCTGGTGGCCAATCGCTCAATTTGGAATGGCTTCTCGCCGGTGGAAACGAAATTCCGTAACTGGCCACTTTCGTGCAAGCGAAGTAACTCCTTGGCTCTTTCCAGTCTAACATTTTTTTGTCCATCGGTGAGCTCTTGCACTTTTTGGAACTTCAATGGCTTTAGTCCAAGCTCATTTTTTAATATGTGTTGCATCCGTTCTTGCGATATGTTCAGCTCACGAGCAATTTTTCTACCACTGCGGCGTGGATTTCGATCAAATCTGGCCTTCACTTTTCGGATCATTTCTGGTGTACATAGTTACCGTTACTTTTCGTCCACTTTTTGGACGCGTTGCAACACTGCCAGTATCACGCTAACGAGCAATGGTACGAGAAACAAAACACATTTAAATGCAGGAGTGCTCTAGCCCTGTTTTTCCAGACAAATATAAAGCTATCACGCTTGAATTCCAATCACGAATAACTTTTTTTTCTGAATGCAATAGATCAAAATGCTTTTGTAAGCTTGTAAATAATAAAATGAACTGTCACTGGAAGTAAATTTGTCGGCTGTCAGACGAACGGTTTACAAATCATAACAACCTGAAGTTGGTTGCACTACATATCAGCCATCCTGTATTCCTACGTAACGCTCGTCTTTCTCGGCCAGAACATAAGTTCGTTTGTTAGACGGACTATTCATATGTGGAATTCCCTTCCTGCTACTTATGGATGGCATAACAATATTCAAAACTAGTGTTCATAAACATTGCTCACTCTTTACTCTTTTCTATAATATATTTTCCTAGTTTCAAACATAATGCCATACCCTGAGTGTTGGTCGTATGAAAAAAATTAATGGCACTTGCCCTTGTTCTTCCGGTGGTAATATTAGAGAGAATTTTATTTAAAATTTGTCTTTGACTATCATCACTATATAATGAATTTTCTACAAATGGAAATAATGCAAATAAAAGACAACCAATATCAGCAGACATATGAGGAATTGGTGTTGGCGTTCCTCAGTGTTGTGCAAAGAGAACCTCCTCACTTCATAAATATTCTTACGCTCCGGCATTTAGTGCAGAGATCAGGGATGGAAAAGTTGATATAATTGTACTTTTCTTTTAGCACTATTTGAAAGTCAAAAACACCATAGCACCTCAATGACTTATTTAGCACTATTGAAAAATGTTCTCTACTTTATTAAATCCCTCAAATATTCTATCTCATCAGTATATAAGTTTTTTGTTTTCGTTTCATTTGCATATGGCAACTCCTTTCTAACTTGATATATTAAGAGTTATAAAAGGAATATTATCCGTTCCACATTCATCTGCAAATGTAGAAACGATATTTTCATATCAAAATTTAATAAAAAATCAAAGGAATAAATGAACTGTTTCCTTTGACTGTCTCTAATTTAATCCAAACAAGGGATTTATTGAAGTCATTTAATTAGTGTTGCTACAATTTGGAAATAACGAATAACGTTTGCTGGTACAAAATTTATCATAAATAGTGATTTAAAATTTAGATCTCATAAACTTTTTTACTCCTTTATAGTTAAGTATTAAAGTAAGTTGTTAAGGTTCAATTAGTCGTGCCTTTACCATAACGCTGTAGTCGTAACATAATCCATAACCGTAAATTTATTATTAGCAGCAATTAGTGCTGCCATAGCCATAAACAGCTGTTTATGTTAATTGCCCATATGTATGTATTTTTCAATAGTACAAAAGTAAACAAAAAATGTGTATATATGTAAGTAAATTCAGCAAACAGCTGTTTATGGTTATGGCAAAAAACCAAAATTCAATTGGTGCATATGGTTATCGTTATGACTATGGCATTATGGTAAGTCACCTATAATCGAAAACAATGATATCCATAAAATTGGTTAAAACAGCTGATTTATATGGTTATGGTTAAGTCACGACTAATTGAACCTTTAAGTTTTACTATTATAAAGTGCTTTTCATAATTATAGCACCACCAGCATTTCAATAATAAAAAACAATGAATTGTCGTCAGGTCATATTCTCTGATGAAAAAAAGTGGAACTTAAATAGATTGAGATGGCTATCGATACTACTGTCGTCACCTTAGAAATTCAAATTTTGGGTATATAGTCTATTGCTGGGGGATTATTTCTTTAAGTGGTTGCCTTGAATTTCAGTTTCCATCTACGCGAATGTATAGTATAGAGTACTTTACTGTTCTTAGCTGTAGTTTGCTCCTCTTTTTGAGAGAAAATAATGAAAAAAAAAAATATATTTTACAATAGGACATTGCCAGAATTCATGTCAGCAGACAGACAGAGGATGGAATGGTTCCGTAAACAATCTATTGAGGTTTTATCGTGGCCAGGTTGCTCTCCTGATATGAATATTATTGAAAGCGTTTTCCCAAACGAATTCCCCATTCTTGTCCGAAGATTATATTCAAAATAACAGACAATTTCTCAGTGCTGAAAATTTGAAATTAAAAATCATCGAAGAGTGGGTGCAAATAGACGGAGAAATATTAAATAATCTTTATAAGAATATCAAAGACTGAGTATTTACTTTAATAAGGGGGTTTACTAAGTTTTAAGTATAAATGTTTTTGGTAAATAAAGCTTCTTATTGAATAAAAATGAGACTGGTGCTATAATTATGCAAAGACTAAAAACTTTAATTTTTATATTCAAGTCAAAACTGAGCTGACAATTTGAAAAATTTACTATTATTTTTGTTTTTTTTTTTACATTAATACTACACACAATGAAATGAATTGTCATTTAAATTTTTACTAGCAGATTGTACCCGGCGTTGCATTCGAAACCGAAATATAAATGCATGCAATTTGCCCGTTTTTCGCCCCTTTCCCCCTTTTTGGACCACTTTTGGTCTAACTTTTTAAACAGATTACCTCCAGTAACTACTTGGGAAACTTAACCAAGCTAAATCGTAAAATACAGCATTTATGCGTAAAGTACTAATTTTTGCACTTTTTTTCACCCTTTGTCCCATTTTTTCCCTTTGATTCAAAATTTTTGAAAGATTTATAACGACAAAAGCTCGATCAATATCTCAAATTTCAAGAAAAACGGTTCAATCGGTCCGTTTTTGGCCCCTTTCCCCTTTTTGGAGCCCTTTTGGTTCTTCTTTAGCTATTTGGGAAAGTTAATCAAGCTAAATCGTAAAAAAATACCTTTAAAACACATAAATTACAGCATTTATGCATAAAAGTATTAATTTTTGTCCATTTTTCTCCCGTTTTGGCCAAAATTTTGAATAGATTTGTAGCCTATAACATGCACCGACAAAAGCTCGATCTATATGCCAAATTTCAAGAAAATGGGTCTAGATCTTCAGG
This sequence comes from Sarcophaga peregrina, assembly GCA_014635995.1. Classification (NCBI taxonomy): domain Eukaryota; kingdom Metazoa; phylum Arthropoda; class Insecta; order Diptera; family Sarcophagidae; genus Sarcophaga; species Sarcophaga peregrina. The sequence continues at coordinate 40,947,456 of CM025793.1, forward strand.
TGTGATTGGCTAACAAACAAACAAACAGACTGACAGAAAGATTTATAATATATATTAGGATATTAGGATTAATTTATAATAAAAAAATTTTTTTTTTTTAAAAAGTGAATTTAGCACAATCGGTCTATTGTGTAGAATTTTTTGTGAACCTTAGTACAATTTGTTAAGACCCATTTCCCATCCCTGGCAGTGATTATCAAAATTTTTATTAGTTGTATATTGATGAGTAAGAGAGCGAAAATAAATTGAAAGTTTACAGTCATAGAAAAGTGTTAGTAATATTTATACAATATTTTGATTTTCATTTCATTAACATACATAAAGTTACAGTTTACATCTTTGAATTAATAGTTACGGAATGTTTTTTACCGATATTTGCTGGCATCTTATTTTAGTTCATAAATTTCGTCTGCTGCTAATAACCAAACTTTTAATTTTTCCAAAATATTGTGCATACATACATAATTGGCCATTACAACCCTTCAGTCAGGATTACGACCTAGCTTCTCACACCATTTATGTTGTTTACAGTTTAAAGTCGATTCCGAACGACAGATTTTTGAGAAGCTTTTCATGGCAATTTTTACTCTCATAGTCTTTGCCAGAAATCTGCTGAGAGGAAGTCGCCGAAGAAATATTTTTTCGTTTTTATGTCTGACCTGGGATACGAACCCGGGCCTTTTGTCTAATAAGCCAACACACTACCCACTAGACCACGGCTATTATGCTTTATCTATATAAAAAAAAAAAGTTGTTCTCTTTCCATATAATGCAAATTAAAAACACGCAAAATGTGTTTTAGGATCATACATTAAAAATTTTAATTTTATTTTATTTTTTTTTAAAGGAATTTTTAACATAAAATATTTTCTGAGTGTAAACCTGAAAAAAATTATGGCATTCTTGTCGCACTTATACATAAAATTTCATGAATCATTATCAATCGTGAAAAAAAAAACGTTTCGTTGTTGATATCTAAACGACAACAAGTAAATAAAAAGAGCATAAGCAACGTATGTATGCGGCGAGAATTCTCTTTGCGGTATTGTGCTACGAGAAATGTTAACCAGGGATGGAAAAGTTGGTACAATTGTACTTTTTTTAGCACTATTTGGAAGTCAAAAACACCATAGCACCTCAATGATTTATTTAGCACTATTGAAAAATGTTCTCTACTTTATTACATCACACAAATATTCTGTCTCATCAATGGATAATTTTTTGTTTTCGTTTCATTTGCATATGGCAAATCGTTGCTAACTTGACATATCAAGAGTTATAAAAGGAATATTATCCGTTCTATCCGTTCATCTACAAATTTAGAAAGGATATTTTCGTACCAAAATTTAATTAAAATCAAAGGGACAAATTGACTCTTTGACTGTCTCTAATTTAATCCAAACAAGAGATTTATTGAAGCCATTTAATTAGTGTTGCTACAATTTTCATAAATAGTGATTTAAAATTTAGATCTCATAAACTTTTTTATTCCTTTATATTTAAGTATTAAAGTAAGTTAAGTTTATCTATTATAAAGTGCTTTTCATAATTATAGCACCACAAGCATTTCAATCATATTCTCTGATGAAAAAAAGTGGAGCTTAGATAGACCAGATGGCGATCGATACTATTGTCGTTACCTTAGAAATTCAGATTTTGGGGATATAGTTTATTGCTAGGGGGGTTATTTCGTTAAGTGGTTGCCTTGAATTTCAGTTTCCATTTACGTCAATGTATAGTACAGAGTGCATTACTGTTCATAGTAGTAGTTTGCTGACCTTCTTGAGAGAAAATAATGAAAAAATATATTTTACAACAGGACAATGCCAGAATTCATGTCAGCAGACAGAGGATGGAATGGTTCCGTAAACAATTTATTGAGGTTTTATCGTGGCCAGCTTGCTCTCCTGATTTTGAAAACGTTTTCCAAACGAATTCCCCATTTTTGTCCGAAGATTATATTCAAAATTACAGACAATTTACCAGTGCTAAAAATTTTAAATTAAAAATAGATGGAGAAATATTAAATAATCTTTAAAAGAATATCAAAGACCGAATATTTACTTTAATAAGGGGGTTTACTAAGTTTTAAGTATCAATATTTTTGGTAAATTGAACATAAATGAGACTGGTGCTATAATTTTGCAAAGACTAAAAAATTTAATTTTTATACTGAAGTCAAAACTGCGCTAACAATTTGAAAAATTTACTATTAATTTTGTTCTTTTACGTTAATACTACACACAATGAAATGAATTGTCATTTATATTTTTATTAATTTATAATAAAAAAAAGTTTCAAAGAGAAAAAAGTGAACTTAGTACAATTGGTCTGAAAAAAGTACAATTTTTTGTGAACGTTAGTACAATTTGTTAAGACCAATTTCCCATCCCTGATGTTAACCATTTGGTCGTTTAGCTCTTTGGCAAATTTTTATAAGAGCTTAAACATGCTTGCATGTGCAAAGACACGATTGCGTACACACATACATAAACGACTTTACTTCATAGTGCAGTAACACTGAATTTACACATACATACATAGGGAATTTCTCTTTCAATTTAATTCAATGATAAGCTCTGGTGCTGCTTTTTATTCTCTACACCAGTTTGTTTTTAGTTTTAATTGAATTGCCTTAAAGAACGATTGTGTTTATTGTGAAATAATAACTGTACACCCCCCCTATCCCAAAAAATGTCAAAAAAATATGGAATTTCTTGTGAAAATTGTAATGTATTGTTAACGAATGATGATAACATATTCGGCACTAATTTTGGTCAACTTTATCATTCTACTTGCATGGGGAGCATCAATCATGAAAAGTAAGTGTTTGCAATACAATCATCTAGGTATGTATTCATTTGGTATTCATATTTCAATTAGATCAATAGATGGCCAAAACCTTGCGTTATTTAAAATGAATTTAAAATTTGCTGATACTCCAACACTAACCACAGAAGCTGAAAGAGAAATAATGGAATTGAAAAATTCTAATAACGCTGCTGTACAAAAACTCAAGGCAAAAATTAAAACCTTAGAAGATGCTTTGGTTGTAAAGGACCGTCTTAAGGGCGATATTAATAAACTAATGGATTGCATAGTAAAGCTTGCAAACACTTTATCAATTAACAAGGCTGCCGGTATTGTCAACAACACATCTCAAGACAACTCTAACAAAGAAGCTGAAAGAAAAAACAATTCTAACAGTGGCGTATTGGAATCTGTACAGCAACTAGAAGCCAAAATTAAAACTTTAAAAGATGCTTTACTACAAACAAAATCTGATGGAAATAAATTAAGAAATTGTGACGATGGAACCAACTTACGCGGTGACCAACACAATGACACTGAAAATATTGCCAGTGCCAGTGAAGTAAACGAAACGTGTACTGCATCACAAGAAAAGCCAGAAGTATTAGATTTAAGAAGTAATTGTGTTTTCGTACAGAATTTTGAATGTTCAGATGCAAGTTTGGACATGGCTTTCTCCAATATTCGTAAACTAGCGATTGAAATGAAGGCACGAATTGCTGACCATTCTGTCATTCATATTGACGTAGATGCAAAAAAATACAATTATCTTGATTATTACGTTTACTTTCGTGATAAGGACAGTAAAAAAGAATTTCTAGAGAATAGATTTATTTATAAATACAATCCTAAAACAGGACATCATTTACGAATCTTAGATTATGCTGATTGCGGTATTGTTGACATTGAAATTCATAATCCTTCTGATGGCAGTTTGGACGCAGCCTTTGTTTATGTGCTCGGCTTAGCAAAAAAAAATCGAATGTCTAATATTATTAGTTCTATCGATCATATAGACGTGTATAGAGATACAGGAAGAAATTGGCGTGATGTTACATATTCTGTTAGGTTTAATCGCGAGGACGTCAAAAATGAATTTCGAAAATTAACTGGATCTTCAGATGTAGGAGGACATACATCAACTCGTCACGACGTACATAATTCTAGCATGGCTGAAGCTAGTGCTAATGTTATTGGAATAGCAGAACTAATGGGTATGTCATTATCGACCGATAATTTCAAACGTATATACGTTCTTAATGCAAAGCAATTTTACCCTGGTGGGCAACAATGTGTTTCTTTAATTGTTGAGTTTTTCAGCAATGATCTAAAAAACGAATTTTTAAAGAAAAAATCTGAATTAAATGAAATTGAAAATACCTGGAGTTCCGATATTAACATTTCGGATTTTGTAGCGGAAGGGGGGAACATGATTTCCATTAAGTATAATACAAATTGTATGCATCATTGCACTGTTGTGAGTTTTATTGGATTAACAAAACAATTAGGTTTCTCCTTTACTCCCGATCAATCGGATCGTTTCATTAAATTGTCAGATTTCATTTTGAAAATAAATGCTTAAATTTTATACCGAACATATGACAGACGAGTGCTTAAAGCTCATATTAGCTTGAGATCGCATACAAGTTTTCTTTTTAATATTTTTTTTATTAAAACAATTAGATTAGATTCGATTAGATTGTGTGCATATGGATTCGCTTTTCTTTATCTTTTATTATTTTTTCTTTTTTTTTTCAAATCAATATTTTGAATACAAACTTAATTTATGGAAGATTTGTTTAGTTTATTGAACTGAAACATCTTAGTTGTTAAGTTTAATTTTGTATTTTTTTTAAATTTCCTTTTGTTTTTTGTAAATTAAAATTTCAAATAATTTTTTTAAATAAATAAATACGATTTTTTTTAATAAATGCTCGACATGATGTTAAACTTTTTTTTAGTTTTAAAACTGAAAGAGCTGAAAGAGTGCCTAAATGTTCGAAAAAGTCACGACAGAAATTATCGGCTGGTGGCTGGAAAATGTTTTTTTTTTCGTTACTGTTTTTACAAGTCTTTATTGAAATTAAATTTGTCTGCTGTTCAAATGAATGCAAATTCACATAGCCACTGTCTGAATTTTTCTGTTTTCGAAAATATTACAGGCAGCTGGAAAACAAAAGTTCTTAAATTTATGGAAAATTGAAAGTTCTGTGGATTATAATTTCAATCATGAGTGGGAGGGAACCTACTGTTTAACGTTAACTCTGAGCTACAAACATAATTTTTTCCCCAGAAGATTGCTGAGAGCAACTCGCCATAAGAAACACTGAACCACAATCGCACATCTAATGATGACTTTGTCTCTATATATTGCATTCCTTTAAAACTTCTGCTCTCTTTTTATGTTTTGTTGTGTCATGTGTAGAGAGACACTATTGACAGCCGCATTTGTTGTATCCGTTACACTACAGTCTCTATGTAGTTTAGAATTTCATATTCTGTCCCCTTTCACTTATAGGTCCTGAAGCCTTCGTTTTATTTTTCTTTACTCTTCTACATATAGAGACCGGCAAGCAGTCAGCCAGCCAGCCTAGCATCACTATATGTTATGACAGACAACACATGGAACAATTGCCTTTTCCAGAACAGAGTGGCAGTAGAAGGAGAGCAATTGAATTGAAACTTAGCTCTACTTTTGCTTACCACTTTGTAATGACAATGTCACTGAAAAAGAAAAAACAAAGAAAATGAAGAAGAAACAGAAAAAGAAAATAACTCAACTGAAGAAATTAAAAAATAATTACATTTTCTCTTGATCTTTCTTGCTCCCTTAAACAACAACAACGAAAGAATGTCATTTTTTATTGCTATTGCAACAATATTGTTGTTGTTGTAAATATGTTGCTATTAATTTATTCACCCATAGAGAGAGAGAGAAAGAGAGCTTCTGTAATACAACACACCCAACACACCACAACGAACTATTGCTTCTGGCTCTTCCCTACACAGAATGTGGCCAACAAAATATGCACAAAATGTAAAAATTCTGGAATTTTACTTGCAAAATCTTATTGTTTAATCACTTCAGGCAGTGTGTAATTGAAACCGGAGTTTCTTTCCATGATAGCTACGCAAAATCCGAAAGATCTGACGATATTTTGTAAAGGATATCTCTCCTTAAGGCATAGCCAATCAATCGCCGTGGTCTGGCTTATTAGACGTAAAGCCAGGGTTCGAGTCCCAGGCCAGATATCAAAACAAAAAAAATACAGAAAATATTTTTTCGGCGATTTCTTCTCTTTCTCTTCTTGAAAAGTTTCTCAAAAATATGTCGTTCGGAGGCGATTTTAAACTGTAGGTCCCGCCCACTTTTGTATAAAATTAGAAACTGCGGGCTTCTTGGGGACGATTGCTGTAGACTGTCAAATGGTGAAGGTATAGCACTGGCCATTTTATAGTCACCAGCAGCAACTCGTTTCCTTCCACCTTTCCTAAAAAACCTGCACAATGCACTGCATGAGTAGGGGTCATGCCCTGAGTGCAGGTTTAATAAATAAAAAAAAACATGGAGTATAAACCGTGGCCTTAAGTCTAATAATACGACTACGGCGACTTCACTATGTAAATAATACCGCAAGTTTTTAAAATTCCGCCTTTTTTTTACTGAAATTGACAACACTTGCTCCTGTCAAAAGCCAGCTGTCAGTGGTATCTAGTCAAACTTTCAACAGGTGACGTCATTTGTCCTGTATTTGACAATAAGTTGCAGACGACAGCCTACGGAGTGTTTCAATGCTTATGAAACAAGTAAAATATTTCTCTGCAAATGTCTAAAGGTACACTAAAAAGTTTATGAAGTAAGTAAGAAGCAATTAACTACTCTAGTATTAACCTATAGTTCCTCAAAACGGACATACAGTATCTCTAAGGCTTAAATTAATTTTTCAAAGAAAACTTGAGGTCAAAGCTGTTACGTATACAGTTTCTCCCGTCCAAAACATAGATCTCTCTCCATCGCCCTTATTGGACATTATAATAATACGTTTTCCAACACTATACGTGTTTGTTAAAAACCAGGAATGTCTCACCTGCAGTATCAATGGAAATTCGCAAACTTTAGCTCGGTACTGTCCTATAGCCTATTGATAGAAACAGTGTTTGCGTATAAGAAATTCAGGCCTCAACTGTCTTGCATAGTAAATAATAACAATCCATGGCAAAAAAAAACTTACAGGATCTGTTGGACTTAAGCCCGTTGCATGTGATGGTGAGAGGACTAGAGTTATGGAAACTGTGTAATGGCGAGCCGATCAGTTCCCTTCTTAAATATTCACCAGAATGCACAAGCATTAGATTGAATTGCATATAATGGGTGATTTTTTAAGAGCTATAGGAAAACTGTAAGAAAAAAAACACATGAATTTCAGAAAAATGGATGAAATCTTTATTTGAATCGATCCTAAATATTCACCAGAAGGCACCAGATAATATTCACTAGAATGCACAAGCATTAGATTGAATTGTACATAATGGGTGATTTTTTAAAAGCTATAGGAAAATTTTTCAAAAAAAAAACACATGAATTTCGGAAAAATGCATGAATTTTGAAATTTGAATCCATAATTTAATGTTAAAAGATTATTTCATGCAAATGTTGGCCGCGACAGCACCTCAAATGGTCCATCCCATTTTTTGTCTACTCTTCCCAACATTTCGGCCGTTATCTTACGAATAAATGCTTCAATGTTGTCTTCCAATGCGTCAATTAAAGCCGGCTTGTCTTTATAGACATGAGCTTTAACATAGCCCCACAAAAAATAGCCAAAAAGCGTTAAATCGTACGATCTAGGCGGCCAATTGATCAGTTCCGAACGTGAAATAAAATGTTCATCTAAACATGTGTAGGATGGAGCACCGTCTTCTTGAAACCACATGTCATGCAAGTCAAGTAATTGGATTTTAGGCGAAAAAAAAGTTGGATATCATCACACGGTAGCGCTCACCATTCACAGTTACGTTACGATTTGCAGCATCTTTGAAGAAGTACGGTCCAATGATGCCACCAGCCCATAAACCGCATCAAACTGTGACATTTTCTGAATGCATTGTTAGCTTTTGCAATGCTTCGGGGTGATCTTCACGCCAAAATCGACAATTCTGCTTATTTATTTGCATCCATTAAGTCAAAAATGGGCTTCGTCACTGAACCTAATTTTTTCTCAAGCGTTTTTCAGTTTGTAAGACGATTCATGGTTAAGCTATAGACCAAACTGAAGATGTTTAACAGTGAAACAAAACACGAAACGTTCGTGAGCTGTTTAAACCTGTGTTGCCAAAAACCTAATAGCTAAAAAATCTCTCTTTATATGGCAGTCTTAAAATCCGTATACCATTCTGTTAAGGATACAGCAACGGGGCGTATCTTTCAAACTGAATTTTACGTTACGTTATAGCAAGATGTGCACTTTTCAATACGGATGGGATGGGCAGCGGAAAGGCCTCTGTCATCCGAGCACTCTGCTGGTATGAGATTGTCTTGAGTATAGTACCGCACTGAAGTCGCCGTGGTCTAGTGGGTAGTGTGTTGGCTTATTAGACGAAAGGCCCGGTTTCGAATCCCAGGTCAGACATCAAAACGGAAAAATATTTCTTCGGCGACTTCCTCTCAGCAGATTTCTGGCAAAAACTATGAGAATAAAAATTGTCATGAAAAGCTTCTCAATAATCTGTCGTTCGGAGTCGACTTTAAACTGTACGTCCCGCCACCCTTGTATAAAATTAACGCACACAACATAAGTGGTGTGAGAAGCTAGGTCGTAATCCTGACCGAAGGGTTGTAATGGCCAATTATGTATGTATGTGTATAGTACCGCACTGTCTGGGCAAATCGAATCAGTTAGCCAGGAAAAGTAGAATCATCTGGTTACAAAAAGCAGAATTTTTCTGTGTTGCGAAAGGCAAGATGATGAAGAGGACAGCTTTCGGCTTTCCAAACTAGATAGGCTTGAGATAATCTAAACAAGAAAATCTCTTCGACTGAATGCCAGATCGCCACAGCAATAAGCAATAAGGCAGTTAAACTTGCGAGAACCAGAACTTTTCTTTGATGTTGGCAAACGTCTTTAGCGAGTATTCGCATTCTTAAGATAGGATGGGATTTGATGGCGTTCTTTAGTACTTAGGTACACCCTGTCCGTAGGCTACTACATAAGGGCCTCCATGGAAAGCATAACATCGTAACTACCACGGTATTGTCAGTTGTTGTTGGCGGTATTGTTGTATTCCTATCGCAACAGCAACTACAATTTAATTAAAAAAAAATGTTGCAACAAGGAAATGAGAAAAGAAAACCAGAAAAACTCAGCACAAAACACTTCCACAACATATTCATTACCAGAGCAGTGCACTCTTGTTGGTTTATTGACTAACGGTACAAATAATGATATTCTATTCATCAATTTAATTTAAAGTTGCAACACTGTTTCCTCTCCCTGCCCCCTCCTTTTCTTCTTCTTTCTATGCTAAAGTGTTCTCCTCGTTTTGAGTGATTGTTGGCTGAGCTATCGCCATCGTATCTTCTCTCACAAATCTAAAAAAGATGATTAAAACATCACAACACTTTTCAACACTGGAACATAATCATGGTTAGTGGCTGCCCCGCTCCTCTCACAGCCAACATTTAAATTATAAACCGATTACTCTGTTTTAAAAGATTAGATTCTGGCGCAAGTAACTGCAATTTAAACGATTTTTCTCCTTCTTCTTCCTTTTCTGCTTATTAATGGCCACAATGGCTAATCGAAAAAGCAAGGGTATCAGGAGGGGAGCCTATCTAAATAAGAAATTGATCACACAGCGGCATACAGAAAATTAACGCACACAACATAAGTGGTGTGAGAAGCTAGGTCGTAATCCTGACTGAATGGTTGTAATGGCCAATTATGTATGTATGTATGGTGCTGATTATATTGTTTGAAAATGGAAATGGTGTAACATACAAAAACAATGAACTTGTTTACATTACAAACAAGTAAACCAGCAATATCAGTATGAAAGAAAAGGGGATAGGCAAAAAGGAGGCAACAACAAGCAACGTAAACAAAGTACACACACAACAATGAAGCTACGAAGGAGTTCTCGAGGAAGCGAAGACTGTTTACGTGGGTACATAAAAAAGCAAAACAAAGCAGGCAAAGAGGAGTAGGAAGAATTCAGTTAGCCTTGTGTGAAAAGAAAATCGTGGTTTGAAGATCATCTTTGTTGTAAAGATCTGCAAACAATTGTTAGTGTTTACGCAATCAGATTGTAAAGAACAATAACGATCAAAACAAATTGTTGTTGTTTACATCAAGTTGTGAACAGTGTTACACAGAATTGTGCACAAATATAATTTTATTTTACTTACAATCTACGAACTCATATTTTAAACGTTTTTAAATAGGTAAAACTGTAGCAATATTAAGAGGGCTTTGGACCTAGAGTATTTCACAAAACTAGCTCCTAAATAAGTGGGCTTGTTCAGATGGATACTGTTAAGGGCAAAAAGTAAATTTTGCACTGTGGCCCTACTAAATTTATGGCTTGCGTTTTAGATTTTCAAATTGGAATTTATCTTCTCAGACATTGAATAATCTCCCTTCCATTTCGATTAGTTGGAATTAAAGATTTCCTTTTTTTTTTGGTGCGTGCAGACCACAGTGCTTCCATTTCAATTCTTAATTAATTTTTTTTTTTTTTTAATTATAAACGAATGAACAAATAACTCTGTGAACCATCAGTCAGCATTGAACTTTTGCATGGCAAACCAATCACTCAACTCCATGACTTAGTTCTTCACCGTCCGCAGACATAAACCGCAAATGAAGTGTTTGACGTACGTCGTCTAAATTTCAATTTCCTCTCTTGATTTGATGGGTTTTTTTCTTTTTTGTTCTTGACATCTACATCGTAATGTTGTTATTATTGTTGTTTGTTGTTGTTGTCATTTGTAATTTAAGCCGATTTATATTTTACATTTGTTGGCTTCCAATGGTTCAGTTTCTTCTCCATTCCATATTGAAAAGCAGTCGCGCGTTTAGCTGATGCAATACAAGAGCGATTCAAATTGATGCCCCAAATGTTGCAAGATTTCCCGGAAATTTCCTAAAAAAATTTCCATTGCACTGAACCTAACAGAAAAGCAGGAATTTTTTTTTTTTTTAGATTTGAAGTCGCCGTCGGTTTCTGGCAAAAACTCTGAGAGTAAATAAAAAATTGCCATTAAAAGTTTCTCATAAAATCTGTCGTCCGGAGTCGACTTTAAACCACAATTAATCTTTAAACTGTAGGTCCCGCTACTCATGTATAAAATTAACACAGCTTTGCAACACTGGCTAGTGGACAGGCCAGTGTTGTAAAATTCTAAATGTACGAAGTACTAAAGTAATAAATATTTCAACGCTGTCACAGACGCTATAATTGCGAATGGTCTTTAAATACAGTTGTAAACAAAAATTAACACTTAATGGACGCAACACATACACAACATATGGAAATCAAGCTTAACTTAAACAACTTCAGGGTAGATATGGTAAACAGTGTTGAAAAATTGAAATTTTGAAATTGTACTGAACTATCACTGAAAGAGTACTTTTTCACATCAAATGGTACTTTTCCTTCAATCAGGATTATGATCTATCTTTCTCACACCACTTATGTTACATACACAATTGGTCATTAGAACCCATCAGTCCAGATTATTGACCTAGCTTCTCACACCACTTATGTTGTGTGTGTTAATTTTATACATGAGTGGCGGGACCTACAGTTTAAAGTTGACTCCGAACGACACATTTTTTTTGAGAAGCATTTCATGGCAATTTTTACTTTCAGAGTTTTTACCAGAAATCTGCTGAGAGGAAGTCGCGGAAGAAGTGTTTTCATATTTTCGTTTTGATGTCTGACCTGGGGATTCGAACTCGGGTCCTTCGTCTAATAAGCCAACACACTACCCACTAGACCACGGCGACTACTGTAGTATTTCTAAATTGAAAAAGTACTAAAAAAAAGTGTAAAAATACTGAATTTCTCAACACTGGTCTGTTATAACCATCTACACATCTGGCATCACTGAATTTGTTGTAGTTGTAGAGCACAAGCGCTGACTGAAGGAGTAGCGGGAGTACTTTGGTATTTCTAAATGAAAAAGTACTGAATTTCTCAACACTGGTCTGTCATAACCATCTACATATCTGGCATCACTGAATTTGTTGCAGTTGTAGAGTGCAAGCGCACTGACTGAAGAAGTAGCATGAGTATTGTGGTATTTTAAATTGAAAAAGTACTGAAAATAAGTACAAAAGTACTGCACTTCTCAACACTGGTCTGCCATAACCATCTACACATCTGGCATCACTGAATTTGTTGTAGTTGTAGAAAGCAAGCGCGCTGACTAAAGGAGCAGCGGGAGTATTGTGGTATTATTAAATTGAAAAAGTACTGAAAAAAAGTACACAAGTATTGCACTTCTCAACACTGGTCTGTCATAAACATCTACACATCTGGCATCACTGAATTTGCTTATATTTCGTGTTTCAGTTTAATTTCTCTCTTCAATACCAAAAAAACCATCAGCGTTGAACTAAATATCGCGGGAAACTTCAATTAGTTTTGAAACGAAAAGGAAAATAAAATCCATCAGAATGTCTAAGAAAACTTTAAATTCTTGCGCTACGTATAATATCCCGTTAATCAATGATGATGATAATTACGTATTTCGAACAGGTTGTGTTCACCTTTATAATTTCCTTCATGGCAAGTAAGTGGGAAGCTTAAACTAAAAAAAATATTCATTTTCTATACAAACTTTCGGTATCGGATTATTTTATATTTAGATCGGCAGAATATAAGCCAGTTGATGCTTAAAATGAATTTGGAATTTGTTGATTCACCATTAATGGCAGAAGCTGAAGGAAAAAATATTGAACAACAACAACAGGTGGAAGAAGAGACAAAATCGTTAAGAGATGTTTTAAAACAATCACAGAATGATGGAAATCAATTAATGGATCGTATAGATAACGTCGAAAAGAACAAAAACTCTTTTGATTACGAAAGAAACAATGCCTTACAAGAGAATCAATCGGCACAACAACTCGGGGTAAAGATTAAAACCTTAGAAGATGCTTTGCTTGTAAAGGATGATGTTGTAAATCAATTAATGGAACGCATGAAAAAGCTTGAAATGAATTTATCGAATAGCTTAGCTAACAATTCTACAACTCAAGACAATTCTATTGAGAAACTGAAACATCCAGACAACAATAGCCACCACACTAACCAACAATCTTTTTATGGTTGCACAATTTTTAATATGCAAAAATATACGGGTTGCGATGAATTTGGTAGTGTTATTAAATTAGCAAAACGTATTGGATTGTCATTTAATCGGGATCAAATCTATAATATTAACGTATATTACGTGCGTTCAAATTCTTATAATTACTGTGTTTACTTTTATAATAAGGATTTAAGAGACGAATTCCTAAGGAAAAGTCATATTTTAAAAGAATTGTCCGAAATAAGCGTTTCAATTGAAACAGAATGCTACCACACTGTTGTGATTAGAAATGTTGCAGCCTCTAATAGTTCTCATAATAATAGTCCTTCGGATCTTAGTTCTGCAATTTCTCATGTTATTCAAATGGCAAAACAAATGTATTTATGGCTTACACGTGATCATATCACTCATATCGATGTCTTTAAAGGTAGTGATAGTGGCATAAATAAAATCAATAATGATGTCTACTGTGTTTACTTTTATACCAAGCGTATGAAAGATGCATTCCTAGAGAAATCTCACATTTTCAAAGATATTGAATCTACAAAACATTTACAATTTTATTAAGATCCAATGTCAATGCTTTTTCTTTTAATTAAAATGTCCTTTTTTATTGTAACAACTTCAATAAATTCAATAAATATTTACTCAATTAATAAAGAAAATCTTGTATTTTACTAAAGAAGCACCTGCCAGACGAAACAAAACAAAAAGACAGAACGCGACTATACTGATGAAACCCTAGCACTTCTCAACCATCTCCTTAAAGTCGGCTCTCGCCACAGAATTCAAATCCTAAAAGAAGCACCTACCAAGTGTCTTCAACCTCAACTTACCATCTTTTTGAAGTTGCCGTGGTCTAGTGGGTAGTGTGTTGGCTTATTAGACAAAAGGCCCGGTTTCGAATCCCAGGTCAGACACCAAAACGAAAAAGTATTTCTTCGGCGACTTCCGCTCAGCAGATTTCTGGCAAAGACTCTGAGAGTAAAAATTGCCAATAAAAGCTTCTCAAAAATCTGTCGTTCGGAGTCGACTTTAAACTGTGTAGGTCCCGCCACTCATGTATAAAATTAACGCCTACTACACAAGTGGTATGAGAAGCTAGGTCGTAATCCTGACTGAAGGATTATAATGGTCAATTATGTATATATTTTACTTATCTAATGACGACTTTCTTATTGAAATTTGTACTTGCAACCGCAGTAGTAGCCAGTCGATTATGATTTTATACCAGAGATCAGCAATGAATCATGTTTTCGCTCCTCAAAAGTACTCATGTAATTTTGAGTATGAGTAAGTCAACACTATTCAAATTCAACTACTCTTGGTTTATTCGCACTCAGTACAACATTGATTTGTAAGTACAGTTTGCATTGAGTATGAGTACAACGTTCGACATCAAACTCATAACACGCGAAATATGTTTGATTCATACGTCTACTGATTCGAGTGACTCAAATAAATAAAGGAGATAGGAAAAACATTCGATTCAACAGTAAGCTGTATGAGCTCCTCAACGACATGGACATTGTACAGCGTATTAATATACAGCGGCTGCGCAGGCTCGGTCATGTCGTTCGAATGGAGGAGGATGCTCCGGCAAGACGAGTATTTGATGCGGGGACCCTGTATCCATTGGAAGGAGTAAATCGAAAAAGCCTTGTCATCGATTGGTGTGATCAACTGGCGTAGGCGCCTGGAAGGTTGTGTTGCGGCAGGCCGAAATCCGTTAATCGGGGTGTTTGTGGCCAATTAAGTAAGTAAGATAGGAAAAAGAGATTGGGAAGCGAAGTCATTACACAGTCCAAACAAAACAAAAAGACCGAACGCGACTATACTGATGAAACCCTAGCACTTCTCAACCATCTCCTTGATGTCGGCTTTCGACACGGAATTCAAATCCTCAAAGAAGCCCCTGCCAAGTGTCCTCAATCTCAACTTACCAACTTTTTTGAAGTCGCCGTGGTCTAGTAGGTAGTGTGTTGGCTTATTAGACGAGAGGCCCAAGTTCAAATCCCAGGCCAGATATAAAAACGAAAATATGAAAATATTTCTTCGGCCACTTCCTCTCAGCAAATTTCTAGCAAAACATTCTGAGAATAAAAATTGCCATGAAAAGCTTCTCAAAAAATAAAAAAAATCTGTCGTTCGTTTAAGCTGTAGGTTCCGCTACTCATGTATAAAATTAACGCACACAACACGAGTGATATGAAAAGCTAGGACATTGTACTATGGGTCAATTGAACCTTCGGGTACTGTACTTGTCACAGTTGACAAGTACACGTCCTCTAACCTAACCTAAGGGTTGGGCAGTTACAGAGGAGGTGCTCGACAGTGGCCAAGTCCTCCTCATCGCAACATACCTTACAATAGTTCTGCTGGGATCTGTTGCAGATCATCGTCAGCTACCTAATCTCAATCTCACATTGCCCCCCGTAATAAAACCGATAACTAACCTTGAACTGGCCTTATCCAAGCAGGCCATAGACGTCTAGAAACACAACAACCCGATTCATTCCCCCAATGGTTCTGAGGTGGCAGATTGGGGGTCTGGACTAATTAATAAATCGCCCCAAAAAGCGATCTGACGCTATACTATACCTATAGCAGGTTAGAGGACGTGCACCTGTCGGTCAAGACAAGCACAGCACCCGGAGGTCGAAAATCACTTATTGTACATTGTCCTTAAGGGGGAGGAAGGAGGACTATAACTAACTATAGTAATAGCAGCGAAATCATTTGCTATTATTCAATCGTTGCTCTGGTGGTGAAACAATCATGCAAAGGACGATAACATCAAGGAATAGATTTAAATAGGGAGCTAGGCATTAATCACTAGCTACCAATCAGAGGGAAAAACGCATGGCGAGTATTTTCATTTGCGAAATGTATGTATGTATGTTTCTGAAGGTAATTATTATTTTATTTTATTGTTCAAAGTGGGATGGCAAAGAAATTGTTCATTATACGCAGCAGGAAAGAGATCTCCGCAGATCGGCAGGTCCACAAATGAATGAGCACGGCTCAAAAGACGTGCGTAGATGCTCCAATGAATCAATAGGATTGGATATTCTACCGCCATTAATAAGCCGAGAAGTACCATTTCAAAAATCCAGTTGGGCAACTCTGCTTATAAATGAACTTGCATTTCTAAACAATAAAAAAAAAATTGCCAGACTTTCAAATAATTTATTTCAATGAGAACACGTACATATATTTTTTTCATTGCTTGCTTGTTTTTGTTATTCATAAATAGGGAGTTTCCCTTTTTAATACAACAATAAATTGAATTGAATTGATTTTCAAATGAAAATTTTTAGTCTTGAACAAATTATCACAGTGAACGTTTGTATATCGTATAGGAAAGTTCAGCAATATGGCGGAGTCCAGAATTAAAATGTTAGAGGATGCTGTAAATCAATGTAAAATAGATGGTGAAGTGAAATTTGAGAAGAACAACATCGTTGACGAGTATTCTGAAGTTGGCGACAATGCTTTGCCTAGCACTTCTTCTGACCAGAAACAAATTTTAGAAGATGCTGCTGATGAGATTGCTGGCATTAGCAACAGTTCAACTCAAAACAATGCTAAGGAACAGCACCAACAAAGCCAAATCTGCAATGGTAACAGCGACATTGATGATCTTATGTGTACCCTTGTAATATGGAATATTGAATCTTTTGATTCGAGTGATGAAAGAGCTATTGCTGACGTTATTAGCTTAACAAAAGAAATGGGCTTAACGATTCTCCGTAATCAAATCGAAAGCATACGCGTGATACCATTAAAGCTACCGACTCATTTTTACATTGTTCATTTTCGTACCAAGAGTATCAAGGACGCATATCTGAAGGCATTTTTAAAGCAAAAACATATTTTAAAACAATTACCGGGAGCAAGATATTTAGATTTAAATATTGAAGACGATTTGCCTCAATTGTTTATGGAGGCGTATAAAGATCTATAAAAACCAACAGATTTCTAGAGAGAAGAAACAGATTTTAAAAGAATCTTTTGAAACTAAAAACTTTTTTACCTTAAAGCCTTAATGAATTTGTAAAATTTTATCAATTCTTATGTACAATATATTACTAATATATTCTAATCAATGTCTGTCTGCCATATAACAATACATGTGAATTCGTCATAGCAAAAGCAACTTTCACAGGGAATTGTTTTCGTGTCATTCGAAAAGGCACAGTTGGATCAGAAGGTGTAAAGTTGATTCCGGGTGTGAGTAAAGTTTTGTCGGTATGAATAATTTTTATTGATATGATGTGCTCTCTCCCAAGTTGGTTACGATAAGCCTGGTACTATTTATTAACCCGTTTACTACACTTTATAAAACAAACAATGCCATGACAATAACGATATTACCAAAATGGCGTTTACAACTTTATATATTATTATGTGGAATACCATTATAATTAAGCGACCCTGTTTATCGCACTTGATCTAACAACTATTGCAAAGTATTGCCAAAACAGCTTTTTACAACTTAATATGCAGGTTATATATAACTGACTTAGTAATAAACGGCATTATAGCAAATAGTGGTACTGCCAGAATGGATTTTAATACGTACTATATTATGTAGAACTGTATTACTATTAAGCCGCCCTGTATTACCACACTTGAACAAAAACATATAATTATAATGACAACCGTAATATCATGCAGTTCTATATAAAATATAATTTTAATCAATGAAAATATTAATTTTTTAATTTCTAATTATTTTTCGTCATTAGTGTTAGATATAAGGTTTAAAATGAGATATCATTTATTAAATTTGATGCGATGGTATGGAAGATATTTGCAACCGACAAAAAAAATTGCTTTAGAAATAATATATATGATTGGTTTTATTTTAGAGGTTTTAAAAAACGTTTAATTAAATTCTGTGTGTCACTTGGTTTCACATCTTGATGTAAAAACAACAATTGCTTTCTTTGTTATACCCTTTGCATAAACAGTAACAATTACTAGGCAATTATTCAACAGATCTTTGTAACGGAGATCTTTCAATACACCGTGTCTTCACACAAGACTGACTGATCTTCCCTGATCGCATGCTTTGTTTTGCCATATAAAATGGCAGAGTAGGTAACAATCTGAGGAATGTTCTTTGAAGGCGAATGTTCGTTATTTTGCCTTCTTGAAATCTCTATAAATGTAAACATTGTCCTTAGCATTCATTATTGTTATTGTAGTATTTGTTGTTGTATTTTTGTTTACTTGTTTACCACATTTTTTTTATTTTTTTATTGTTATCAAATAAAGTACGAGCAGTTGTAAACAGGTTTGTTGTTTACTGGTATTGTTCTGTTTCTGTAGCTTTTGTTTATTATTTTTAGTGTTAAACGATGTAAAAGCAAAATATCACTGGTAATAATCGTAACGTGACAGAACAGTGAAATGTCCAAAAAATATGGAATACCTTGGGCCATTTATAATATACCATTAAACAACACTGAAAATGATGTATTTCGTACAGGTTGTGGCCAACTTTATTATTTTCTTCAAATGAACGGCGGCATGTAAGTGAACTTTAACGATAGATATTCCCTTCAAGTGATCATTACATTTGAATTTATAGATCGGCGAAATGCCTCAAGCCAATGGTGCTTAAAATGCATTTGGAAATTGATGAATTACCTTTAACTGAAGAACACAATAATTCCAACAATGGCGTGTTGCAATCTGTACAGCAATTGGAGGCCAGAATTAAAGCATTAGAAGATGCTTTCCTACAAACCAAATTTGATGGAAATAAATTAATAGAATGCATAGATACGGTTGAAGGAAGCAAACCAATTGATAAGATTCCAACAGGCGGTGGCAACAATATAATTCAAGACACCAAAGCTAGCAAAGAAACGCCCGATGAAAGCAATCTAAGGGGTGAACTGTTACATAAGGATACTGAAAATCTTGCCAGTGTCAGTGATGACAACCCTACTACGTATACCCTATTAGAGGAGGAAAAGCAACAAGTTTTAGATTTAAGACATCAATGTGTTTACGTACAGAATTTCCAATGTTCGGATGCAAGTTTGGCAAAGGCTTTCAGTAATATTCGTAAACTAGCATTTGAAATGAACGTACAAATTGCTGACAGTTCTGTCATTCACATAGACGTGGACGTAAAGAAAGAAAATTATCTGGATTATTACGTTTACTTTCGTGACGCCGATAGTAAAATTGAATTTCTAAGGAAACGATTTAATTATAAATACAATCCAACCACGGGAGATTATTTACGAATCCTAGATTATAGCAGATGCGGCATTGTTGACATTAAGAATTTCCAATCATCTGATTTAAGTTCGAAGACAGCCTTTAATAATGTATTTGGCTTAGCAAAACAAATGAGAATAACGCACATTACGAATTTTATCGATTACATCGATGTATATAGTACAGAATCAAATGTTCTGACATATTCGATACGATTTAATCGTGAGGATAAGAAAAATGCCTTTCTACAGAGAAAAGATTTGTTAAAACAATTTCCAGAAACAAAATTCCTAGAAATTTCCGATGTAGGCGGACATACATTAAGTTCGGATAACGTCAGTAACTTTAGCATGGCCATAGCTAGTGCTAATGTTATTGGCTTGGCGGAAATAATGAGTTTATCCTTGGCCACCGATAACATTAAACATATTTACGTTCTTAATACAAAAATTTTTCGCTCAAATACAAATCGTTTTCGTCTTGTTTTAATTGTTGACTTTGCCACCAGTTCTATCAAAGATGAATTCCTCAAGCGTAAATATAAATTAGAACAAATTGAAAATATTAATCGTTATTCAATAAAAATTTCCGAAATTCAAACACATGGCAATGCCATCATTATTAAGTATGGAAAATTCTGGTCGAATGATCTTATTGTCATTAGTTTTATTGGCTTGGCTAAACAATTGGGTTTATCGTTGACTTGTCATCAGATCAACTGTTTCATTGCATTACTGGACTTTACTTACAAAGCATGTACACCACCTACATACGATATTTAACTCGTCTCTTATCAAAACATTGGATATTCATATGCTCCCCAGTATACTTTAGTTTTTTTTTTTGCTTACAATTTCAATTCATTGGAATATTTCCTTTGTTGAAATAATAAACAATAATTTCTTACTGCCTACATTTGTTTTTCTAATAGATTAAAAAAATTGGTTTTCTGTTTTTAAGAAACTTGCGTCTTACTTATCATATATATTATTTCTAAAGCAATTTTTTTTTGTCGGTTGCAAATATCTCCCATACCACCGCATCAAATTTAATGAATGATATCTCATTTTAAACCTTATATCTAACACTAATGACGAAAAATAATTAGAAATTAGAAAATTAATATTGTCATTGATTTTTTTTTGTCGGTTGCAAATATCTCCCATACCACCGCATCAAATTTAATAAATGATATCTCATTTTAAACATTATATCTAACACTAATGACGAAAAATAATTAGAAATTAGAAAATTAATATTTTCATTGATAAAAATTATATTTTATATAGAACTGCATAATAATACTGTTGTCATTATGATTATATGTTTTTGTTCAAGTATGGTAATACAGGGTCGCTTAATAGTAATACAGTTCTACATATATAGCACAAATAAACAGATACGTCACGGGGCTTTTGACGTTTAACCCTCCACTTAGAAAGAACAGCAGATATAATCAAAAAGTATTTCTGTCCCTCTCTGGCTGCCTTTCTATTTTGTTTACGTTTTTTTACATTTCGGGGTGGGTTTTTTAGTTTTCGGGGTAAGTTTTTATTATTCTATTTTGGTAGAAATTTATGATATTTTTGTAGAATATTAGAATAATTTTGGAAGGAGATGAACCGTTTTATTAGGAAAACATAATTCAGAATTAATGTGTTTTTTATGACACCTTTCATCGGTCGTCACTAACTTAGTATTTAACCAATTTAGAGGTATATTCACAAATTCCTAACACAAAAAGTTATGAGTATACATTTTGTTATATTTTTATTTTTACAAACATTCTGCACACGGAACTTTTCTCAACGTGAAGGGAAATTGCTAAGAGTTCGATTAATAATGAAAAAATTACGGAATTTTAACTTTTTAATTCAAGTAATTAATAAATACTGGTAATATACATAAAGTTTTACAAGAAAAAATTTTTATAAGCAATATGTCTTATTTGATCTTGATATATTTAGCTTCTTACTTTCCTTTTGCACAAGAAACTATATCCATTGTGACCAAAAACAACATACAAATCGATTAATAATTAAATATTTACATATTTTTAACATTTTCATTGAAGAAATTAAAAAATACTCCAAATTTGCCCATTTTAAACTCAAAATAAATGTTTGTTTACATTTAATTTTTCCACTTTATCCGCTAGTTTTCACTCTGTACACCTGTTGCTTCTAACACATTTGTTTCGCAAAAAGTTTTAACATCTTTTTTCTCCCTCTACGGGGAGGGTTAAAACTGCTGATTTTAGCGTTTTTCAAACGTCATAATTGACGCCACTGGTTACATTGTGATATATAGTATGTATTTACACCCATTTTGGCAATACCGTTATTTACTATAATGCCGTTTATTACTAAGTCCGTTATATATAATATACATATTAAGTTGGCAATACTTTGCAGTAGTTGTTAGATCAAGTGCGATAAACAGAGTCGCTTAATTGTAATGCTATTCCACATAATAATATATAAAGTTGTAAACGCCATTTTGGTAATGTTCGTTATTGTCATGGTATTGTTTGTTTTATAAAGTGTAGTAAAACGGGTTAATAAATGGTACCAGGATAATCGTAACAAACTTGGGAGACTTTACTCAGCAGATTTCTGGCAAAGACTCTGAGAGTAAAAATTGCCATGAAAGCTTCTAAAAAATCTGTCGTTCGGAGTCCACTTTAAACTGTGTAGGTCCCGCCACTCATGTATAAAATTAACGCACACAACATAAGTGGTGTGAGAAGCTAGGTCGTAATCCTGACTGAAGAGTTGTAATGGCCAAAGTTTTACGTTTATACAAGAAATTTGTAGTATTAATCTTTATACTATATACACCCTGAATTGTTATTTTTTTTGGTTTTTGGCCAGGTGACTTCTCGGTCCTCTTGTTGCAAGGGGGGGGGATGTTGACGCTGGCCACCCTACTTTTAAGCCTTAGTAATAAGTTAAGTTTAAGTGTATAAACCATCCCTGTACTTACGTTCTAATTATTGTGAATTGTGAAATATAAACGAAAAGAGATCATTACCCGATCTGTCCCTAATTTAATCCAAACAAGGGTTTTATTGAATTCATTTAATTAGTGTTGCTACAATTTTCAAATAACGAATAACTTTTGCTGGTACAAAATTTATCATAAATAGTGATTTAAAATTTAGATCTCATAAACTTTTTTACTCCTTTATAGTTAAGTATTAAAGTAAGTTGTTAAGGTTCAATTAGTCGTGCCTTTACCATAACGCTGTAGTCGTAACATAATCCAATTTACTATTAGCAGCAATCAGTGCTGCCATGACCATAAACAGCTGTTTACGTTAATTGCCCATATGTATGTATTTTTCAAAAGTACAAAAGTAAACAAAAACAAAATGTGTATACATGTAAGTAAATTCAGCAAACAGCTGTTTATGGTTATGGTAAAAATCCAAAATTCAATTGGTGCATATGGTTATCGTTATGACTATGGCATTATGGTAAATCACCTATAATCGAAAACAGTGATGTCCATAAAGTTGGTTGAAACAGCTGATTTATATGGTTATGGTTAAATCACGACTAATTGAACCTTTAAGTTTACCTA
Source organism: Sarcophaga peregrina (assembly GCA_014635995.1). NCBI lineage: Eukaryota > Metazoa > Arthropoda > Insecta > Diptera > Sarcophagidae > Sarcophaga > Sarcophaga peregrina. The sequence goes on from CM025793.1 coordinate 40,970,410, forward strand.
TTATAAAGTGCTTTTCATAATTATAGCACCACCAGCATTTCAATAATCAGAAACAATGATTTGTCTTAAGGTTCTTAGCTGTAGTTTGCTCCTCTTTTTGAGAGAAAATAATGAAAAAAATATATATTTTACAATGGGACATTGGCAGAATTCATGTCAACAGACAGACAGAGGATGGAATGGTTCCGTAAACAATCCTATTGAGGTTTTATTGTGGCCAGCTTGCTCTCCTGATATGAATATTATTGAAAACGTTTTCCCAAACGAATTCCCCATTCTTGTCCAAAGATTATATTCAAAATAACAGGCAATTTACCAGTGCTGAAAATTTGAAATTAAAAATCATCGAAGAGTGGGTGAAAATAGACGGAGAAATATTAAATCATCTTTATAAGAATATCAAGGACCGAATATTTACTTTAATAAGGGGTGGTTTTGGTAGATAAAGCTTCTTATTGAACAAAAATCAGACTGGTGGTATAATTTTGCAAAGACTAAAAATCTTAATTTTGATACTGAAGTCAAAATCATGTGTTAAAAATTTGAAAAATTTGCTATTATTTTTGTTTTTTTTACATTAATACTACACACAATGAAATGAATTGTCATTTAAATTTTTACTAGCAGATTGTACCCGGAGTTGCATTCGAAACCGAAATATAAATGCATGCAATTTGCCCGTTTTTCGCCCCTTTCCCCCTTTTTGGACCACTTTTGGTCTAACTTTTTAAACAGATTACCTCCAGTAACTACTTGGGAAACTTAACCAAGCTAAATCGTAAAAAAATTCCTTTAAAACCCATAAAATACAGCATTTATGCGTAAAGTACTAATTTTTGCACTTTTTTTCACCCTTTGTCCCATTTTTTTCCCTTTGGTTCAAAATTTTTAAAAGATTTATAGCTATAGATTTATAACCTGCACCGACAAAAGCTCGATCAATATCTCAAATTTCAAGAAAAATGGTTCAATCGGTCCGTTTTTGGCCCCTTTCCCCTTTTTGGACCCCTTTTGGTTCTTCTTTAGCTATTTGGGAAAGTTAATCAAGCTAAATCGTAAAAAAATACCTTTAAAACACATTAATTACAGCATTTATGCATAAAAATATTAATTTTTGTCCATTTTTTCTCCCGTTTTGGTCAAAATTTTGAATAGATTTGTAGCCTATAACATGCACCGACAAAAGCTCGATCTATATGCCAAATTTTAAGAAAATCAGTTTAGGCGTGATTGACTAACGAACAAACCAACAAACATTTGGGAAACTTAACCTAGCTAAATCGTAAAGAATTACCTATTACCATTTTTCTCCTCTTTTGGTCAAAATTTTAAAAAGATTTATAGCCTATAACCTGCATCGACTAGAGCTGGATCTATATCCCAAATTTCAAGACAATCGGTCCAGTCGTTCAGGCCTGATTGGCTAACAAACAAAAAAACAGACAGAAAGATTTATGATATATATTAGGATTAATTTATAATAAAAAAAAGTTTAAAAAAGAAAAAAAGTGAATTTAGTACAATCGATCTGAAAAAAGTACAATTTTTTGTGAAAGTTAGTACAATTTGTTAAGACCAATTACCCATCCCTGTTATGTTTGCATTTTACACAGTGGCAATATTGCCTTTGTTTATCGTTTTATTTCTAAACAGGGAATTTCCCCTTTTCACAACAGAACCATAAGCTTCATGTTATTGTTGCTATACAAGCATTCAATTTTAATCAGCGCGTTGAAGTGATCGTGTGTTGAAGCTGAAAATAACAAAAAAAGAAAAAACCACAGTAAAGTACAGAAAAATGTATAAAAAATTTGGAATTTGTTGTGTAAAGTGTAAGCAGCCGCTAAATAATGAAGATAAAATATTAGGCACCAGTTGTGGTCATCTTTATCATGCTCATTGCATTTGCAGCGATCATGGCAAGTAAGTATTTAAACTACAAATCTATTTTATGTATTTACTTATGATTTAAATTTCATTTTCAAACTAGATCGGAAAAATGTATGGATTGTGAGGCCTATAAGCCCATAATTTTTCAAATGCATTTGACATTTGACGATTCACCATTGGCGGGAAAGCTGAAAGAAAAAAATATTGAAATTATTAATAAACTTAATAGCTATGAAAGGGATAATATTGTACTTAAGAGGTCATTCAACGCTGCAAAACTTTCTATTCAACAGCTTGAAACGAAGGTTAAGACATTGAAAGATGGTCTAAAAGCAAAGGATGCTGTTTTAAATGAATTGCAAGATCGTATAGAAACACTTGATGCATTAAATCGGCATTTATCCAATAAGAATTATGATAATTCTGTTGAGGTTAGTAGTTATTTAATTACAAACGAAAATGATTCGATCATAAACAACGACAACAAGAACAGGACAGAACATAAGCAGCAACAAAAAATCGCGTTTAATGATGGCATAAACAAAGGCAATTGGTACAATAAAAATTCTTCCATTGACACTAAATCGATGGAATTCGTACAGCAAACAACAACAACAACTAAATGCAACGAAAAGAATTACAATAAAGATAATATTACCAGCAATGGCAATAGCAGACAACATGCAACAGCACTATCGACCGAGGAGAAGAAAGAAATTTTAGATGATACACCACCACCACCTAGCAACTCTGTTGTTATTGAGAACTTTGAATCTGACGATTTAAGTTCGGATATAGCCATAATTAATGTTATTAGATTGGGTCAACGAATGGATCTAAAGATTACCTCTCATGACATCAAAAAGATATTTGTATTTGTACGTAAACCATCTTCTCTTACTTACGTTGTTGAATTTGTTAAAAAAAAATTGCAAAAAAAATTTTTAGAAAAAAGTCCTATTTTAAAAGAGTTTCGAAAAACAAAATTTTTAACAATTCATTAATGTTTTAATGCATATGCAAAATAAAACTTAAAATAAAAAATAAATTCTGTGTTTTACAATAGCATTCTCTACTACTATGTAGAGTATCGGTTTTACTTTTAAGAAATTCGGACTTATTTTAATATTTCTTTTTTAAATAGTTCATTATTCGCTAGATATAATGCCTATGGGCATTTCATCTAACCCCAGCAAGTAGGCTTGGTAAACTAAGCTTATTTTCTATATAGGAAGCCTTCATTTACAAGAATTATGAAAATATGCTTAAAAACATCAGCCTAGGGTGTATTGTGGCAAGGAGAGCATATAATATTAAATGAATGTAGGCTTAAAAAACTAAAATATGCTGTAATAATAGACCACGGCGACTTTTTGTAACATAAAATGAAAATAATTAATAGAAATTTTTTTAAAAGTATAAAAATAATAGAAATCATAATATATCAACACCGTATTACTACACTTCATAAAACAAACAATAACGACATTACCAAAATGGCGTTTACAACGTTATATATTATTATATGGAATAGCATTACAATTAAGCGACCCTGTTTATCGCACTTGATCTAACAACTATTGCAAAGTATTGCTAAAACAGCTTTTTACAACCTAATATGCATATTATATATAACTGACTTATTAATAAACGGCATTATAGTAAATAGCGGTATTGCCAGAATGGATTTTAATACATACTATATTATGTAGAACTGTATTACTATTAAGCCGCCCTGTATTACCACACTTGAACAAAAACATATAATTATAATGACAACCGTAATATCATGCAGTTCTATATAAAATATAATTTTAATCAATGAAAATATTAATTTTCTAATTTCTAATTATTTTTCGTCATTAGTGTTAGATATAAGCTTTAAAATGAGATATCATTCATTAAATTTGATGCGGTGGTATGGGAGATATTTGCAACCGACAAAAAAAATCAATGAAAATATTAATTTTTTAATTTCTAATTATTTTTCGCCATTAGTGTTAGATATAAGCTTTAAAATGAGATATCATTCATTAAATTTGATGCGGTGGTATGGGAGATATTTGCAACCGACAAAAAAATCAATCAAAATATTAATTTTCTAATTTCTAATTATTTTTCGTCATTAGTGTTAGATATAAGGTTTAAAATGAGATATCATTTATCAAATTTGATGCGATGGTATGGGAGATATTTGCAACCGACAAAAAAAAATCAATGAAAATATTAATTTTCTAATTTCTAATTATTTTTCGCCATTAGTGTTAGATATAAGGTTTAAAATGAGATATCATTTATTAAATTTGATGCGGTGGTATGGGAGATATTTGCAACCGACAAAAAAAATCAATGAAAATATTAATTTTCTAATTTCTAATATACAATATATATATATATATGTATATATAAATTGCTTTAGAAATAATATATATGATTTGCTATTTTAATGTTCCAAGTTGGGAAATGGATCTAAAACTAAATTTATCACAGAATTGTAATAACTAAACATCATCTCAACACTACTTTTCCCACTTTTAATCAGACCAATTTGAAAAGGAGAGAAAAAAAAAATAAAACTCCCGACTACTGGTGCATTTAATCTATGTATCTTTTACAAAAGTACTATTTACTGGCAAAAAGTACTTTTTCGATTATAATTCAGTACCATTTCAAAACTTCCGTTTTGCAACACTGGTTTAATCCGGGTAGATAGATTTACTCTCAGAATTTTTGAAGAAATAGTTTTACTAGCAACTACTCGACTATTTATTTACGGCACAGAATAGAAAAACTAAGGACAACAGCTTTTTTTTTTTTTGCAAACTCATATGCGTTTTTGCTGATTGCATGGGTAAAACCACGATTATTAGGTTCTGTATGTATACCGTTTTTACGCAGTGGCAACACTAAATTTGTTTATGTGTTCATTTTTAAACAGGGACTTTACCCCCTGTTTAATAGAACCATAAGCTTCATGCTTTTGCCTCTAAACAAGCATTCAATTTCAATCAAAAAGTTGCTGAGGTTGGTTGATAGAAGGAAGCTAAGAAAATTCGAGAAAAATGTCGAAAAAATTTGGAATTTGTTGTGTAAAATGTCAGCAGGTGTTAAGTAATGAGGATGATATATTTGGGACCAGTTGTGGCCATCTTTATCATTTTCATTGCATTCGTAGCTGTCATGGCAAGTAAGTATTTAAACTACAAACCCCTTTATGCATTCATTCCTTTATGATTTTAATATGTACATCCATGCATGCATATTTTCAAATTAGGTCGACAAAATGTATGCATTGTGAGGCTTATAAGCCCATGATGTTTAAAATGCATTTCAAATTTGACGATTCACCTGTAACCAGGAAATTTCAAGAACTCTGTGAGAAACTTAATAATCATGAGAAAATTAATGCCTTGCTTATCAGCACAAACAATAAGGCCAGGGAAACGATACAACAGCATGAAGAGGAAATAAAAACATTAAAAGATGCTTTACAAGCCAAAGAGGTGACTGTAAAAGAACTAAACGATCGCATAGAAACAATGGAGGCATTCAGTCAATATTTAACAACAAATGGCATAGAAAAATCAGCCATGAAACAGCAGCCAAACAACAAATACAACAACTATGGCTTTAAGGACAAACAAAAATGGGCTGAAAACAATAAAGCAGCAGCAGGTAATTATTACGATGCCAAGAAAGTGGAATCAAACTCAAGCAGAATTCGAAATCAAAACCATAACGGCGGCAACTATAATGATCATCAGCAAGAAATTGTTGCCAATACCAGTAACGGCGGGCATAATACAATCGCTCAGGAAGTTGAAACACGACGCAACACGATGGTGATGATTAGAAATTTTAAATCATCGGACTTAAGTACGGACAGTGCTTTGGCAAATGTTATGGGCTTAGCAGAGCAAATGCGTTTGACCCTTACAACCGATCACATCAAGGAAATAAATGTGCTTCCCGAAGATAAAAATTTGCTCACTTATGTGGTTTATTTTACCACCAAACATATGAAGGAACAATTCCTACAGAACATTCATTTGTTGAAACAATCGCCAGCAACGAAATTTTTAATAATTTTTTAAAATTTTGGAATTTTTTTTTCTCTTTTTTTTATCATTCCTATACCATGGGGATGGACATGAAGTCGTTTATTTTATCTTTTCATTGAATTTTCTTTTTTTTTAATTATTTTACAAATTTAATTGTAAAATCTCCTTTTTTTTAAATAAAAACTCTCCTTAATCCCACAATCTTTACATTTAAGTAGAGCTGTTTAATGGATTTTCAGGATGACTGCATTATCATTTTATATTCCTTTGAACAGGGGTCAGGTGGTCAATGTCAACGTCGTCTAGTAGCATTATAAGCCAAAGTTTACCAACCAGCACTTTTAAGGCCTGAACTGAATGATAACCTAAACCTGGCCAACAACATGCGGTGGTTTAAACAGTTCACCGCTGCTTCTTATTGGATTTTTTCCATGAACAATTTGAGGTGGCATCTCACGTGAAGGTGATGATCTGTATGACTCAGATGGTGTGATTTGCGTGAAAACCTGAAAATAAGGGACCTAGATCTGGGCTTAAATGCGACACAAAGGCTCCCCTTTAATTATTATTTTTTGCTGTGTTTGTGGTACTGTGCGTAAGCTGATATACACAATTGGCCTTACAACCCTTCAATCTAGGTTATGGACTTAACATCTCATACTACTTATGTTGTGTGTGTTAATTTTTTAAAGGAGAGGAGGAAGAAGCTCCTGTGAACTGGAATTTTAAAATTTTTCAAGCAGCCCTATATTATAGTCTAGAAGATAGAATGTCTGGCTTATTAGATCCAAATCAGTAATTCACACTACATACATACATAATTGGTCATTATTACAACCCTTCAGTCAGGATTATTGACCTAGGTTCTCACACTACTTATGTTCTGTTTTATACATAAGTGGCGGGGGCCTACAGTTTTAAAGTTGACTTCGAACGACAGATTTTTAAGAAGCTGTTCATGGCAATTTTCATTTACTCTCAGAGTTTTGCTAAAAATCTGCTGAGAGGAAGTCACCGAAGAAATATTTTTTTTTATATTTCGTTTTGATGTCTGATCTGGGCTTCGAACCGAGGTCTTATGTCCAATAATCAGTGGTGTTGCTGAGTCGGAACACAGCGGATCGTCGTTTCGGTACTTCCTTTTTGGGCAGAGAAAAAAGAAGAGAAAGAGAAGAAATCGCCGAAAAAGATCCTTTTTGAATTTTTTATTTTATTTTTTTTTGATGTCTGGCCTGGGACTCGAACCCTGGCTTTACATCTAATAAGTCAGCATACTACCTACTAGACCACGGCGACTCCAAAAAAAAATTAGCACAACACCGCTACTATCTCCACCGCTAACCCAACTCATTATCTACTAGACAAGGACGACTTCGGAAGCTAAACTTAATGGAATTATGTAGTGTTGCTCGTTTTATAGGACAATTCATGTGATTCACTCATCCACAAAAGCCTTTAACACTTTTATGCCGGCCCTTTTTTACATTCTTGTCGCCTACTGGACGTTATTAATTATAATTGTTATTAAAAATAAATCCTTTTAAGAGAACATATGGCTTCTTTATTGTAACTTGGCAAAATGCGATTTAAGTTTTCAAGACATAAGTCCTATGATCTAATTGCCCCAAACACTTTTTGCTATAACTTCGGTTCAACCTGGGATATAAAATTGAGTTCTTTTTTTCAACATGTATAGAAGGTCCAAAAGAGCAGTTTCGCTTAAGTCACTACAAATTTTTAATTTTTTGAGATAGGACTATGTCGTAATAAAGGAGCGATATGGTACGCGCCAGCGTGAACGTGTTAAAGTCGCTCTACTGTGGTGTCTTTGTTTTCATGCATAGTGATATCATGTTATTACTGTTTTATTATTAATTTTTTTTTTTGTTTTAATTTAAAACACAAACTAAAATGATTTAAAATCAAATAAAAGCATAAAAAATTAAATGCCTTTTAAATAGTATGGAATGGAATATGCAATACTAAGGCAGTGAAATGATACCCAAAAAAATGACGGCGTTGCAAAAAATAATCTCGTCCTACTTTGTGAAAGTCGAATTTACGTTTTCTCTTTGTTATTCGGATGCTGCTGCTGCTACATTTTTTTACTCATAAATATTCATTTTCTTTTCCATTGTTGTTGGTGTTGTTGCGGCACTGAACAGCTGCCACAGAACAGAAACAAAGAGCAAAAATAAAATGTCAACAATTAAACTCAATTCACGATGGTGTTGTACTTCGTATTGCATTGTGTATAACAGTGGGCCTGTGTGGTCGTGTATGTCATATGAATCCATTTCATTAGTTTTTTTGTTTTTGTTTGTGTTATGTTGTGTTGATGTTTTCTTCCATGTCGATTTCAATAACAACGCATTTTATGAATGAATTTTGAAATGAAATATCGAAAAAGTTTCTATTGTGTACACAATCGCACATATACACATAGGTAAAGGGGGAGGGGGGGCTAAGCCTACTGCTTCACAAGATGTACCACATAAATTGAGAGAAAGAAAATTCATGCACAGCGATACAAAGACAGAGAGAGCGAGAAAAAATATGTGAAAACTTGTTGAATTTAAATTGGATCTGTAAAACTATGCAGAAATTTTTAAATTGTTAAACAATTTACACAATACACTGACAGAAAAACTTATTGCCTTATACCGCAGGTTTCTTTTTTTGTTTACCTTACAGTGTAGATCAACATAAAATGCTTTTAAAAAGACTACAACCTTAGGGTTATAAAAATTTACTTTAAACTGCAAAACTTATATATGAATATTCCTTTAAAATCAGAATATGAATTTAAAAAAATTAAAAAATAATGAAAATGAATATTGTTTGCTGGATATTTACTTTTAAAGTGTTCAAATGTATGTAAAAATTACTTTTAAATTAAAATATGCAAATATATGCTTTAAAAAAGTGTTGAAATGCAGATATATGCTTTTAAAAAGTGTTGAATAGTTTATGAAAATGAACATTATTTGCCGGATATTTACTGTTAATGTGTTCAAATGTATGTAAAAATTACTTTTAAATTAAAATATGCAAATATATGCTTTTAAAAAGTGTTGAATAGTTTATGACAATGAACTATTTGGTGGATATTTACCGTTAAAGTGTTAAAATGTATGTAAAAATTACTTTTAAATTAAAATATGCAAATATATGCTTTAAAAAAGTGTTGAAATGCAGATATATGCTTTTAAAAAGTGTTGAATAGTTTATGAAAATGTATATTATTTGCTGGATATTTACTGTTAAAGTGTTAAAATGTATGTAAAAATTACTTTTAAATTAAAATATGCTTTAAAAAAATGTTAAATAGTTTATGAAAATTTATATTATTTGCAGGATATTTACTGTTAAAGTGTTAAAATGTAAGTAAAAATTACTTTTGAATTAAAATATGCGAATATATGCTTTAAAAAAGTGTTGAAATGCAAATGTATGCTTTTAAAAAATGTTGAATAGTTTATGAAAATGAATATTATTTGCTGGATATTTACTGTTAATGTGTTCAAATGTATGTAAAAATTACTTTTAAATTAAAATATGCAAATATATGCTTTTAAAAAGTGTTGAATAGTTTATGACAATGAACTATTTGGTGGATATTTACTGTTAAAGTGTTAAAAAATATATAAATATTACTTTCAAATTAAAATATGCAAATATATGCTTTTAAAAATTTTTTATGCAAAAGATTTTTTATACCATTATTATTAATATCATTTTATTTTTATGTAATTATGCAAAAATATGCTTTTAATATTCTTCAATCCATTTATTTATTGCAAATAACTTGGAAGTTATTTTATGAGAAAATTATTCAGTGAAAAATCTTTTGATTTTCATGCAAAAAAAAGTATAATCCATGAAATATGCATTTAAAAGCTAAAAAAAAACAAAAAAAAAAAACAACTGTATAAAATTATTTTGGTGAAAACCAAGAAAATAGCTACGGAAATTATATTAAAATATAAAAATACATTTTAAAATTGGAAATATACAAAATATGTTTGAAAAAAGACATATGCAAAAATATGCTATAAAAAAATTCATAAAAATAAATTTTTTTTGTTTTTCTTAATATGAATTATTTTTAAATAAAAATAGTTTAAAAAATTTGAAAATTTTAATATTTATACCAAAAAGTAAAATATATTCAAAAAATATGCATTTTAAGAATTTTATATGAATATATCAATATTATATATCATTATATTAAAAAAAATGATATGCAAACAGTAAATAGTGTTTTAGCATACTATGTTTTTATATAAAATAACATTAAATGGAATATGCTGTATAAATAAAAATATGCAAAAATATGCTTTAATAAATTAACATTAATTTTTTATATTTATATTAAATTTCTTTACAATTATTGTTATAAATATCGTATAAAGTAAAGATTGATTGTTAAAAATACAATATGCTGAAATATGCTAAAATATGCTAATTAAAAGCAATAAAAAAAAGTTGGAATATGTAACATTAAGTGAAAACTTTATGTTGAAATATAAAAAGCTGTTTAAAGAAAAATATGCAAAAATATGCAGAAATATGCTGCAACTAGAATAGGAATAAATATGCAAAAATAAAACACTTTCTTTGATTTTTAAGCTTAGTTTGTCAGCTTAAAGCGTACGTTTTTAATTGCATATCCTTAAAATTGTTTACAAAATAGCCCTGGAGATGGCAAAAAATAATTTTGTTTTTTGGTTATGAAATTTCTGTTTCCCTTTTTAAATTTGTTAAATAGGCCTTGTTTTCAGAAAGTGAAAAAAATTTTTTTTTTTTTTGGAAAATTCATTCTAGGCGGGCTTTATGGCTTCACAAGTTAATGTGGCCTCGTGTTAATTTCCATAAACATTTACAAGCTGTGTATCTGTGCAACATTCACTATGGATTGCAACATTTCAATACAGCCAGAGTCAAAGGAGAGAGAGAGAAAGGGAGCATGAACTGGTTGGCTTCACTGCGACAGTGGCTGGATGGCTTTAATTTGAAGACTTGATGGTGGCTCAATCGCCATGCATCATGACATGCCACAATTATAATCAATAACTACTGAATTGTTGAAAATTTATTGTTGTTGTTGTTGCTGCTAAATGTTGCAACAATATTGTGTTGCACCTGACTTCAGTCTCTAGCGAATTGGTAGAAAATAATAATTTTCATCGAATACTTGTTTTAAATTGTTAATTAAGAAAATAGTTGTTAATGTCCAAGCTGTTGTCATACTTATGGCAGCAACATGCAACAACAACAACAACAATAATACAGAATATGTTTTTATGCTGCGATTACTTTGTCTTTTCTTTTTTCTTACCATTTTCTTTCCATTTTACCGTCTTGTCAATATTGATGTTGATGAAGTGGTTGGGTTTTGATCGTGGTAATGGAGACGAAAGAGTTGAATTGTGATCAATTATTGATGGATGGGTTTGAATAGGATGATGCTGCTGTTTGACTGGCCAAATCCCATTAAAATTCAATGAAAGTTGTTGTTGATTTGAGATCAAGCAAGCAGCAAGATTCCAAAAACATGCAGCAACATCATGATGACATTGTTTGAACATCATCATTAGATGTCGGCACAAAGAGAACATGTTAAAAATGTGTGTGTGTGTGTTTGTGAGAGGCATGTGTATAACCCAAAGGAAAATTGTTAGTAATTATCATTATCATATGTATTATTTCTAAAGCACTTTCTTTTGTCGGTTGCAAATATCTCCCATACCACCGCATCAAATTTAATGAATGATATCTCATTTAAAAGCTTATATCTAACACTAATGGCGAAAAATAATTAGAAATTAGAAAATTAATATTTTCATTGATTTTTTTTTTTGTCGGTTGCAAATATCTCCCATACCATCGCATCAAATTTACTGAATGATATCTCATTTTAAAGCTTATATCTAACACTAATGTCGAAAAATATTTAGAAATTGAAAAATTAATATTTTCATTGATAAAAATTATATTTTATATAGAACTGCATGATAATACTGTTGTCTTTATGATTATATGTTTTTGTTCAAGTGTGCTAATACAGGGTGGCTTAATAGTAATACAGTTCTACATAATATAGTATGTATTAAAATTCATTCTGGCAATACCGCTATTTACTATAATGCCGTTTATTACTAAGTCAGTTATATATAATATGCATATTAGGTTGTAAAAAGCTGTTTTGGCAATACTTTGCAATAGTTGTTAGATCAAGTGCGATAAACAGGGTCGCTTAATTATAATGCTATTCCACATAATAATATATAAAGTTGTAAACGCCATTTTGGTAATGTCGTTATTGTCATGGTATTGTTTGTTTTATGAAGTGTAGTAATACGGTGTTGATATATTATGATTTCTAATATTTTTATACTTTTAATAAAATTTCTATCAATTATTTTCATTTTATGTTACAAAAATGACAACAAACGGTGCGAAATATTCGCACGGGTCATCTAGTCCAGTCACGATTATTAGTCACGACTAATTGAACCTTTAGATGCATTTACCCTATACTAGTAGAAATGAATGGATCCTTTTCCCAGGCTTTCGAAATCATAAATAATTTTTTATACGCTTTAAGCGCCTTTTTAAAATGATATTTTAAATGAAAGATCAATGATCGCAATAAAACGAAACATAATAAGACGTAAAAAGAATTTCTTTAATTACGGGCCTATTTATAAGTAAATTTTTTTCTTCCCCAAAAAAATTTGAAATTCATTTGTTTTTTAACACTTCATTAGTCTGTGATATATTTTTTAATACCCAATAAATTACAAGTGAAAAAAATATGAATATATTTTATGATAATTTATCTTAGTTTTTCAACAAGTTTTTCTTGGTTTTTTAGTTTTTTTTTTAATATAAAAAAAATAATTTTTCTTTTTTATTTTCTTTTTTAGATGATGATGACCTACCGCACTAAATATTTACAAGCAGATGCCACAGCAACCAGATGAAGAAGGCAATGTACAATGTGTGCCATCAACATGTGATGATGATGACATGTTCATAATTTATCAAAAAATAATAAAATAACAAAAATAAAAAAACAAAAATTTAAGTGAGTGAGTGTTTTTAAGTGCATAAAAATAGAAAAAAAAATTGTTTTTAACACAATATTGTTAATAATTTATTAAGAGAAACAAGAAAACAAATAACTGGAAAGAAAGAAATAACAAGAATAATTAAATAATTAAAAAAAAATTATTTAAATTTTAATATGGGAAAAATTAAATTAAACAGAATTAAAAGAGTGCCTGAAATTCATAAAAATATTCATTGAAATAAAATTTTGAAAAAATTTTTAAATGCCAAAACAAAACCTAAAATCATTAAATTATACAAAAACAAAAAAATATAATAATAATAATTTTTATCATAAAACTTTGTTGCAACAATTTTGCTACACACTGTATTATAAAATCTCATACATATACTTGGGTTTTTATGCCTAAGTTATGAAAACTGTAACTAGGCAACACTTAAATTAATAACAGTAACGAGAGAATAGAAAAAACAAAAACAAAAAATAAAAGGAATCTCCATTAATAACGGGAAACATTACTTTCACTTAACAATAAAGCAGCAAAGAAGAAAAAATCAAGAGATATACATACGTAAACCAAGAGAGTAACTACTTCAATCAAAAAAAAAAAACAAAAGTTAGGGTTAGAAAGAGAGTAGTAATCAACCAGCCTCTTTAATAGAAATTTGTTTTGTTTATTTAACACGCCAAACTTAATATACAACTCAAGGGAGTACAACTCCCTATAATTAATGTGAAGAATAAAGAGAATCAAACATAAAATATTTACGGGAAAAGAATAAAAAAAAAAAACACGAACAACTCAACCATTAAATTCCTTGATATTTAGAAAAAAACAACGGGTTTTTTTTGCTATTATTTTATCAACAAAAACAAAATATTCGTATAAACACGAAGCGTTATTCAGCAACGATAACAAACCACCCACACATACTACTTCATTAACTCGGGCCTCTATACACAGTAACTGTGACAATAATTTCAATAATAATAACAAACAATACAATTACAACGAATACAATCTTTTTAAAGCAATAACAACAATAATAATCCTATAAGCGATAATTAAATAATACTAAAAAAAAAAACAACAATTCAACACATTCAACATTCTTACAATTCAATTGAGAGTGAATAAGAGAGAGTAAATAAAAATCGCAATCATTCATAATGTTGGCCGGCATAAGGAAACGTTTAGCACGCAAGTAAGTATTAAAACTTTTACAATGTAATTTTTTATTTACACGAGTAGTAGTAGTAGTAGGCACATGTAAATATTATTTATGCACACAAAAAATGTTCAGATATCTCCACTGTTAAGATTACAGTGAAAGTGTAAAGAAAATTAACACAGTTGACATGAATATGTTATTTATTTACTTAAAAGAAAACAATTTAATTTTATTAAGTATCATACATATTATTTCTAAAGCACTTTTTTTGGTAGGTTGCAAATATCTCCCATACCACCGCATCAAATTTAATGAACGATATCTCATTTTAAAGCTTATATCTAACACTAATGGCGAAAAATAATTAGAAATTGAAAAATTATTATTTTCATTGATAAAAATTATATTTTATATAGAACTGCATAATAATACTGTTGTCATTGTGATTATATGTTTTTAAAAATGACAACCAACGGTGCGAAATATTCGTACGGGTCATCTAGTATAAATGAAAAGGGAATTTATGAAATTTAATTATTTCGTTTTAAACAAAAAATAGTTTTTTTTTCAATTTTTAAAAAGAATTAATTTAAATTGATTGCAGAGCTTTGAAATGTTTCACCAATAAAAATGCCATTTCACACATGAATCCAATGGCTTTTTCATAAACACTTCCGAATTCTGAACTTGAAATAGCGATCTTGAAAAATTCAGCGTGTTAATACACCTAATACTCCGGTTTGCGTCGCGTTTCTTCAGGCCCTATTAGCGAAACGACGCAAAATGAAGCTTGATTTTCTAATGTGTGTGAAGATAAATTCGAATTTGAAAATCCAAGACGCAACCCATAAATTTTAGCAGCGCCACACTTAGCGTTAACAGTGCACAATTTGGTCTAAAAAATGTACAATTTGATCTTAACAGAGCAAAATTTGCAGTTAACAGAGCACTGTTAACTGTTTAACAGTATCCATTTGAACAAGATCACTTCTTTTGCAGGTAATTTTAGGGTATATAGTAGGTCTATGAGTATCATATAATACTCTAGGGATTGTTCCAATGCCACTTAATATTATCAGCAAAAAAGTCCTATATGAAGTCATATGGTATTGTAAAAATTGGCTTTGAAAATATCAATTTTTTGATTGAAAATTCTCTCGAAGATCAGTGGCCATTTGGGAACATATAAGAAACTGTACCCCATACAGAGTATATACAAATGGAAGTCCAGAGGTTCCTCTTTCCAACCGTGGTAGTGGGATAGCTGAAATAATTTTGTGAGTCGAGATATTGAATTTTAAAAAAATCGATTTTTGGTCGAAAATATATGAGAATTCTCTAGAAGATCAGTGGCCATTTGGGAACATATAAGAAACTGTACCCTATACAGGCTATATACAAATGGTAGTCCAGAGGGTCCTCTTTCCAGCCGTGGTAGTGGGATAGCTGAAATAATTTTGTGAGTCGAGATATTGAATTTTAAAAAAATTGATTTTTGGTCGAAAATATATGAGAATTCTCTAGAAGATCAGTGGCCATTTGGAAAGTGGCCCGAAGACGGGAAAATTGAGTGCAGGTTATCCTAATCCGAATATATATATATTTGTTAGCCTGGACCGGTTTTCTTGAAATTTGGGATATTGATCGGGCTTTTGTCGGTGCAAGTTATTGGCTATAAATCTTTTCAAAATTTTTACCAAAACGAGAGAAAAAATGGGACAAAGGCCGAAAAAATGGTAATAAATCATTTTTTACAACTTAGTTAAGTTAAGTGTAAGTTAAATTTCCCAAATAGCTATTGGAGGTGTTCCGTTTATAAAGTTGGACCACAAGGTGTCCAAAAAGGGGAAAGAGGCGAAAACCGGGCAAATTGAATGCATTTACGCTTATTTAGTGAAATAACGTTTTCTTTAACAGTAACATTTCTCGAAATGAGTCCAGTTTTTATAACATCGAGCGTGTGAAGTATGTACGAAATCTAATCGAAATTTTTTTATTTGTTTGAAAGACCTATTGTTGCCATAATGGACATTGTTTATGTCGGTTTGGAGGGGGAAGAACTGTAGCCTAAGAAAATCCCATAAGAAAAAGTCTAACGGGATCAAGTCACACGATATCGTGACCACTTTACATTACCTCCACATAAGATGTCAATTTCCACAAATAATTTAAGCAGAGACATGATTTATGTCAGTTTTAAACACTCTCGAATTTTGTGGGTTATGAGGATGCATCTATGACTTAAGAAAACCCCATTAGAAAATGCCGAACGGGATCAAATCACACGATTTCGGTGGCTAGTTCACATCATCTCCACATAAAATAACAATTCCCACAAATCGCTAATGCAGAATGTTCGATGCAACAAGTTCGAAGCAACATTTTCGAAGCAACATTTTCGATGCAATATGTTTGATGCAACAAGTTCGAAGCAATATTTTCGATGCAACATTTTCGATGCAGCATTTTCGATGCAATATATTTGAAAAAATATGTTTGATGCAACAAGTTCGAAGCAACATTTTCGATGCATGTTTGATACAATACGTTTGATGCAACATTTTCGATGCAAGATGTTTGATTCAATATGTTTGATGAACATGTTTGATGCAGAATGTTTGTTCGAACATGTTAGGTGCAACATGTTTGATGCAAGAAAACCCCATAGGATGCAACATGTTTGTTCGAACATGCCATAAAGCTCATGTCGTATCGACTATGTTATATCGAACGTGTTGCATCGATCATGTTGCATCAAACATGTGGCAGCGAACACGTTGCATCAAACATATCCTAATCAAACATGTTCGATTCAAACACCTAGCATCAAACATCTTCGATCAAACATGTTGCCTCAAACATGTTGCATCAAACATGTTCGATTCAAACATGTTGCATCAAACATGTTGCATCAAACAAGTTCGAATAAAACATGTTGCATCAAACATGTTCGAATCAAATATATTGCATCTAACATGTTGCATCAAACATGTTCGAATCAAACATGTTGCATCAAACTGGTTGCATCAAACATGTTCGATTCAGACATGTTGCAGCGAACATGTTCGATTCAAACATGTTGCATCAAACATGTTGCATCAAACATGTTCGATTCAAACATGTTCGATTCAAACTTGTTCGAATCAAACATGTTGCATCAAACATGTTGCATCAAACATGTTGCATCAAACATGTTCGAATCAAACATGTTGCATCAAACATGTTGCATAAAACATGTTGCATCGAACTTGTTGCATCAAACATGTTCGATTCAGACATTTTGCAGCGAACATGTTCGATTCAAACATGTTGCATCAAACATGTTGTATCAAACATGTTGCATCAAACATGATCGAATCAAACATGTTGCATCAAACATGTTCGAATCAAACATGTTGCATCAAACATGTTCGAATCAAACATGTTGCTTCAAATTTGTTGCAGCAAACATGTTCGATTCAAACATGTTGCATCAAACAAGTTCGATTCAAACATGTTGCATCAAACTTCGGACGTGCTGCATCGATCATGTTGCATCAAACATGTGGCAGCGAACACGTTGCATCAAACATATTCTAATCAAACATGTTCGAATCAAACACGTAGCATCAAACAGGTTCGATCAAACATGTTTATAACATCGAGCGTGTGAAGTATGTACGAAATCTAATCGAAATTTTTTTATTTGTTTGAAAGACCTATTGTTGCCATAATGGACATTGTTTATGTCGGTTTGGAGGGGGAAGAACTGTAACCTAAGAAAATCCCATAAGAAAAAGTCTAACGGGATCAAGTCACACGATATCGTGACCACTTTACATTACCTCCACATAAGATGTCAATTTCCACAAATAATTTAAGCAGAGACATGATTTATGTCAGTTTTAAACACTCTCGAATTTTGTGGGTTATGAGGATGCACCTATGACTTAAGAAAACCCCATTAGAAAATGCCGAACGGGATCAAATCACACGATTTCGGTGGCTAGTTCACATCATCTCCACATAAAATAACAATTCCCACAAATCGCTAATGCAGAATGTTCGATGCAACAAGTTCGAAGCAACATTTTCGAAGCAACATTTTCGATGCAATATGTTTGATGCAACAAGTTCGAAGCAATATTTTCGATGCAACATTTTCGATGCAGCATTTTCGATGCAATATATTTGAAAAAATATGTTTGATGCAACAAGTTCGAAGCAACATTTTCGATGCATGTTTGATACAATACGTTTGATGCAACATTTTCGATGCAAGATGTTTGATTCAATATGTTTGATGAACATGTTTGATGCAGAATGTTTGTTCGAACATGTTAGGTGCAACATGTTTGATGCAAGAAAACCCCATAGGATGCAACATGTTTGTTCGAACATGCCATAAAGCTCATGTCGTATCGACTATGTTATATCGAACGTGTTGCATCGATCATGTTGCATCAAACATGTGGCAGCGAACACGTGGCAGCGAACACGTTGCGTCAAACATATCCTAATCAAACATGTTCGATTCAAACATCTTCGATCAAACATGTTGCCTCAAACATGTTGCATCAAACATGTTCGATTCAAACATGTTGCATCAAGCATGTTGCATCAAACAAGTTCGAATAAAACATGTTGCATCAAACATGTTCGAATCAAATATATTGCATCAAACATGTTTCATCAAACATGTTCGAATCAAACATGTTGCATCAAACTGGTTGCATCGAACATGTTCGATTCAGACATGTTGCAGCGAACATGTTCGATTCAAAACATGTCGATTCAAACATGTTCGAATCAAACATGTTGCATCAAACATGTTGCATAAAACATGTTGCATCGAACATGTTCGATTCAAACTTGTTCGAATCAAACATGTTCGATTCAAACATGTTGCATCGAACATGTTCGATCGAATCAAACATGTTGCATCAAACATGTTCGAATCAAACATGTTCGAATCAAACATGTTGCTTCAAATTTGTTGCAGCAAACATGTTCGATTCAAACATGTTGCATCAAACAAGTTCGAATAAAACATGTTGCATCAAACATGTTCGAATCAAATATATTGCATCAAACATGTTCGAATCAAATATATTGCATCAAACATGTTGCATCAAACAAGTTCGAATCAAACATGTTGCATCAAACTGGTTGCATCAAACATGTTCGATTCAGACATGTTGCAGCGAACATGTTCGATTCAAACATGATCGATTCAAACTTGTTCGAATCAAACATGTTGCATCAAAACATGTTCGATTCAAACATGTTCGATTCAAACATGTTGCATCAAACATGTTCGAATCAAACATGTTGCATCAACATGTTCGAATCAAACATGTTGCATAAAACATGTTGCTTCGAACTTGTTGCATCAAAAAATGTTCGATTCAGACATGTTGCAGCGAACATGTTCGATTCAAACATGTTTCATCAAACATGTTCGATTCAAACATGTTTCATCAAACATGTTGTATCAAATATGTTGCATCAAACATGATCGAATCAAAACATGTTGCATCAAACATGTTCGAATCAAACATGTTCGAATCAAACATGTTGCTTCAAATTTGTTGCAGCAAAACATGTTCGATTCAAACATGTTCGAATCAAACACCGTAGCATCAAACAGGTTCGATCAAACATGTTTATAACATCGAGCGTGTGAAGTATGTACGAAATCTAATCGAAATTTTTTTATTTGTTTGAAAGACCTATTGTTGCCATAATGGACATTGTTTATGTCGGTTTGGAGGGGGAAGAACTGTAGCCTAAGAAAATCCCATAAGAAAAAGTCTAACGGGATCAAGTCACACGATATCGTGACCACTTTACATTACCTCCACATAAGATGTCAATTTCCACAAATAATTTAAGCAGAGACATGATTTATGTCAGTTTTAAACACTCTCGAATTTTGTGGGTTATGAGGATGCACCTATGACTTAAGAAAACCCCATTAGAAAATGCCGAACGGGATCAAATCACACGATTTCGGTGGCTAGTTCACATCATCTCAACATCTGATGCAACAAGTTCGAAGCAACATTTTCGATGCATGTTTGATACAATACGTTTGATGCAACATTTTCGATGCAAGATGTTTGATTCAATATGTTTGATGAACATGTTTGATGCAGCATGTTTGTTCGAACATGTTAGGTGCAACATGTTTGATGCAAGAAAACCCCATAGGATGCAACATGTTTGTTCGAACATGCCATAAAGCTCATGTCGTATCGACTATGTTATATCGAACGTGTTGCATCGATCATGTTGCATCAAACATGTGGCAGCGAACACGTTGCATCAAACATATCCTAATCAAACATGTTCGATACAAACATGTTGCATCAAACATGTTCGAATCAAACATGTTGCATCAAACATGTTTCATCAAACATGTTCGAATCAAACATGTTGCATCAAACTTGTTGCATCAAACATGTTCGATTCAGACATGTTGCAGCGAACATGTTCGATTCAAACATGTTGCATAGAACATGTTGCATCAAACATGTTGATTCAAACATGTTCGATTCAAACTTGTTCGAATCAAACATGTTGCATCAAACTCGTTCGATTCAAACATGTTGCATCAAACATGTTGCATCAAACTGTTCGATTCAAACATGTTGCATCAAACATGTTCGATTCAAACATGTTGCATCAAACATGTTGCATCAAACTTGTTGCATCAAACATGTTCGATTTAAACATGTTGCAGCAAACATGTTCGATTCAAACATGTTGCATCAAACATTCCAGCATGTTTGCTGCAACAAGTTTGAAGCAACATGTTTGATTTGAACATGTTTGATGCAACGTGTTTGATTCGATCATGTTTGGTGCAACATGTTTGATTCGATCATGTTTGATTCAACATGTTTGATGCAACATGTTTGAATCGAACATGTTCGCTGCAACATGTCTGAATCGAACATGTTTGATGCAACAAGTTTGATGCAACATGTTTGATTCGAACATGTTTGATGCAGCATGTTTTATGCAACATGTTTGATGCAACATGTTTGAATCGAACATGTTTGATGCAACATGTTTGAATCGAACATGTTTGATGCAACATGTTTGATGCAACATGTTTGAATCGAACGAGTTTGATGCAACATGTTTGATTCGAACAAGTTTGAATCGAACATGTTTGAATCGAACATGTTTGATGCAACATATTTGATGCAACATGTTTGAATCGAACATGTTCGCTGCAACATGTCTGAATCGAACATGTTTGATGCAATAAGTTTGATGCAACATGTTTGATTCGAACATGTTTGATGCAACATGTTTGATGCAATATGTTTGATTCGAACATGTTTGATGCAACATGTTTGACTCGAACATGTTTGATGCAACATGTTTGATGCAACATGTTTGAATCGAACATGTTTGATGCACATGTTTGAGGCAACATGTTTGATCGAAGATGTTTGATGCTAGGGTGTTTGAATCGAACATGTTTGATTAGGATATGTTTGATGCAACGTGTTCGCTGCCACATGTTTGATGCAACAATGATCGATGCAACACGTTCGATATAACATAGTCGATACGACATGAGCTTTATGGCATGTTCGAACAAACATGTTGCATCCTATGAGGTTTTCTTGCATCAAACATGTTGCACCTAACATGTTCGAACAAACATTCTGCATCAAACATGTTCATCAAACATATTGAATCAAACATCTTGCATCGAAAATGTTGCATCAAACGTATTGTATCAAACATGCATCGAAAATGTTGCTTCGAACTTGTTGCCTCAACATATTTTTCAAATATATTGCATCGAAAATGCTGCATCAAAATGTTGCATCGAAAATATTGCTTCTTTGCTTCGAACTTGTTGCATCAAACATATTTTTTCAAATATATTGCATCGAAAATGCTGCATCAAAAATGTTGCATCGAAAATATTGCTTCGAACTTGTTGCATCAAACATATTGCATCGAAAATGTTGCTTCGAAAATGTTGCTTCGAACTTGTTGCATCGAACATTCTGCATTAGCGATTTGTGGGAATTGTTATTTTATGTGGAGATGATGTGAACTAGCCACCGAAATCGTGTGATTTGATCCCGTTCGGCATTTTCTAATGGGGTTTTCTTAAGTCATAGGTGCATCCTCATAACCCACAAAATTCGAGAGTGTTTAAAACTGACATAAATCATGTCTCTGCTTAAATTATTTGTGGAAATTGACATCTTATGTGGAGGTAATGTAAAGTGGTCACGATATCGTGTGACTTGATCCCGTTAGACTTTTTCTTATGGGATTTTCTTAGGCTACAGTTCTTCCCCCTCCAAACCGACATAAACAATGTCCATTATGGCAACAATAGGTCTTTCAAACAAATAAAAAAATTTCGATTAGATTTCGTACATACTTCACACGCTCGATGTTATAAAAACTGGACTCATTTCGAGAAATGTTACTGTTAAAGAAAACGTTATTTCACTAAATAAGCGTAAATGCATTCAATTTGCCCGGTTTTCGCCTCTTTCCCCTTTTTGGACACCTTGTGGTCCAACTTTATAAACGGAACACCTCCAATAGCTATTTGGGAAATTTAACTTACACTTAACTTAACTAAGTTGTAAAAAATGATTTATTACCATTTTTTCGGCCTTTGTCCCATTTTTTCTCTCGTTTTGGTAAAAATTTTGAAAAGATTTATAGCCAATAACTTGCACCGACAAAAGCCCGATCAATATCCCAAATTTCAAGAAAACCGGTCCAGGCTAACAAATATATATATATTCGGATTAGGATAACCTGCACTCAATTTTCCCGTCTTCGGGCCACTTTCCAAATGGCCACTGATCTTCTAGAGAATTCTCATATATTTTCGACCAAAAATCAATTTTTTTAAAATTCAATATCTCGACTCACAAAATTATTTCAGCTATCCCACTACCACGGCTGGAAAGAGGACCCTCTGGACTACCATTTGTATATAGCCTGTATAGGGTACAGTTTCTTATATGTTCCCAAATGGCCACTGATCTTCTACAGAATTCTCATATATTTTCGACCAAAAATCGATTTTTTTAAAATTCAATATCTCGACTCACAAAATTATTTCAGCTATCCCACTACCACGGTTGGAAAGAGGAACCTCTGGACTTCCATTTGTATATACTCTGTATGGGGTACAGTTTCTTATATGTTCCCAAATGGCCACTGATCTTCTAGAGAATTCTCATATATTTTCGACCAAAAATCGATTTTTTTTTAAAATTCAATATCTCGACTCACAAAATTATTTCAGCTATCCCACTACCACGGTTGGAAAGAGGACCCTCTGGACTACCATTTGTATATAGTCTGTATAGGGTACAGTTTCTTATATGTTCCCAAATGGCCACTGATCTTCTAGAGAATTCTCATATATTTTCGACCAAAAATCGATTTTTTTAAAATTCAATATCTCGACTCACAAAATTATTTCAGCTATCCCACTACCACGGTTGGAAAGAGGAATCTCTGGACTTCCATTTGTATATACTCTGTATGGGGTACAGTTTCTTATATGTTCCCAAATGGCCACTGATCTTCTAGAGAATTCTCATATATTTTCGACCAAAAATCAATTTTTTTAAAATTCAATATCTCGACTCACAAAATTATTTCAGCTATCCCACTACCACGGTTGGAAAGAGGAACCTCTGAACTACCATTTGTATATAGCCTGTATGGGGTACAGTTTCTTATATGTTCCCAAATGGCCACTGATCTTCGAGAGAATTTTCAATCAAAAAATTGATATTTTCAAAGCCAATTTTTACAATACCATATGACTTCATATAGGACTTTTTTGCTGATAATATTAAGAGGCATTGGAACAATCCCTAGAGTATTATATGATACTCATAGACCTACTATATACCCTAAAATTACCTGCTAAACAAGTGACCTTGTTCAAATGGATATTGTTAAACAGTTAACAGTGCTTTGTTAACGGCAAATTTTGCTCTGTTAAGATCAAATTGTGCACTGTTAAGACCAAATTGTGCACTGTTAACGCTGAGTGTGGCGCAGCTAAAATTTATGGGTTGCGTCTTGGATTTTCAAATTCGAATTTATCTTCACACACATGATTTTCTATACATTTGTATTGATTTTCATTTAATTGATTCCGAGATTCATAATTTTAGTTGAAAAAATAGATTTTTCAATAAAAATTATTTAGAGTACTAACGATCTACAACTTGCAACCATCATACAACATAAATACATACGTATTTACATTAGACTTAAACGGGAAATCCTCTTTTTCTGTTTTATCTTTTTACGAACATTTTCCTATTAAAGACGCAAACTGAAGCAAAAACAACGCAACTTCGAAGTCACAAAAATTTTAAAAAGGCACAAATTCGAATTTGCACCAAATTTAAAAGGGAAAATCCCCTTTTTCTGTTTTATCTTTTTACGAACATTTTCCTATTAACGACGTAAATCGAAGCACTAACGACGCAACTTCGAAGCCAGAAAAATTTTAAAAAGACGCAACTTCGAAGCAGACGCTGAATGAGGCGACGCAAACCGGGGTATTAGTGTATAGGTAAAATTCACTCTGTTTACATAGAGAATATTTGAAAGCCGATATTTTAAGTTTCAAAATTATTTGGTATATACACTCAGCCACAAAAGTATACATATGGTTAACATATTTCAGAAATTTTTTAAGTTTTATTTCAAAATCTTTATAATAGTCTGACAACTTTCTACGATTTTAAGAAATTGTGAAATCTTTTAATCGTATGTATGTACCTATTATTGGGTTTTATTAGAAATCCCTTAGTCTACAATTTGTATGTAGTGAGATATGTGCAGTAAGTCCCATTTTTCCACAATTGCCATCATCCTGTCTGGAGATTCTTATAATAAATCATTTTTTTGTGGCCTAAATTTTTTAATTTGTCTTAAATAAGCACGATCTGCATTTAAATGAAATGATCTTTTGTAATATTTAGTTATTGCTATAAATTAATAAATATTTCATTAAATTTTCAAATTTAAATTTTTATTTTATCTTAAAATTGTTCACTGGGTATGTTAATAATAACTGTTTTTTTTTGTTTGTTCAATGATAATAAAAAGAGCTTTTAAAGAGTTTTCTAACAGAGATGATACTTACACTCTCTCCGCCTGTTATATCTCTTAACACTTGCCTAACATACTTCGTGTGTGTGCATAAGTTCGTAAAACGGTTAGTGTGGTGAGTAAGATAAAGTGAAATAAACGATAAACAATATGGTAAACAGTGTTGCAAAATTAAAATTTTAAAATCGTACTGAATTTTAACTAAAATAGTACTTTTTTGCATTAAATGGTACTTTTGTAAAAACAACATTTGTTTATACTTAAAACACATACGAAATATGAAATACAAAAACTAACGTGTGTTCTGTGGACGTTTGGCTAATAAAGGGTCCGCCAAATAACTTTTGCTTTATAAAAGAACCACTGAATAAATTTTCTCAAATTTTTTTTTTAATTGAAAATAATTTCTTTCAAATGAATGCCTCGGCTGGCCAAGAAGTAGCCTACACGATCGTTCCAATTTTTAAGCACTTTATCGATTGTGCAGCTGTATTTCCTAAATGGCTTCACGAATACTGTCCTTTAGAGCCTCAATTGTCTCTAACTTGTCGGCGTAACACTTAGCTTTAACGGCACCCCACAAATAATAGTCCAACGGTGTCAAATCTCAGCACCGAGGTGTCCAAACGACATCAACTCTACGGCTGATAATGCGATCTTTAAAAACAGGGCCCAAAACATCAAGTGTAGCTTTGGCTGTGTGGTACGTAGTGCTGTTCTGTTGCCAATATCCTTCAATGTAATTTTTGTGAATAAAAATTTGTTCAACATTGCCCGATAACGATTGCCATTGACTGTAACGGCCATTTGTTGCTTATTTTCAAAGAAAAAATAGCCCAATTATGCCTCTGGATCAAAATCCGCACCAAACAGTGACTTGTTTTGAGTGCGTTGGCTTTTCAATATATGCGTCCGGGTTTTCTGTGCCCCAAATGCGACAATTTTGCTTGTTTACATAATCGCCAAGATCAAAATGAGCTTCAACTGAAAAGATGATTTTTTTTCGCCAAAAACCGGCATCTTCTGTAAGTCGATCGCAGGCCCACTTAGCGAAGCGAAAATGCATTGGATGGTACATATTCCTTCAGCGGAAGGATTTTTTTTTACGCCGAGGAGGGGCAAATGTACCTAACCGCACCATAGAGAAAGTCGTCACGTCCTCCGTGTGTTGGGCCCTCACGCACTAAATCTCCCCCTCGTACCGTGGACTGTTGTGTCCACTCCGAAACTACGGTGGTATTACTTCGGAGGGGAGTCCTTTTGTCCCTTTGGCCGCCTTCATGCTCACATCCGCATCCGGACTGCGTAATGAAGGTTGGGAAGACTTCTAATTGTCTCCACTATTCCTTCCGTCCAAGCTCCCAACTGGAACCTCGTTTGATACGTGAGCTAGTGTCATCTATGCCGGCGTGCCCACATGGGCCGCCGCCTCCAGATCTCTCTTTTTCAGTCTCAGAATACGCTCCACATAATTCGCCACTGAGGCCCAATTCTCTCTGCTCGCAATCATAACCCCGACAGTGTTAGCGGCCGTTATCGTTCCGATCATTGATGTCAGTGCAGAGCGATAGCTCTGCCAGCGTGCACATTCGAAGATAGTGTGTTCCGCATCATCTATTACCTCCCCTTCCTCGTAAAGGCAGTAAGGTGAGGTGGTCTTGCCCATTCTGTTCAGATATTTCCTAAAATATACGTGGCCCGATAGCATCTGTGTAACGTAATAATTTACTTCTCCAAATTTTCGACAGATCCATGGCTTTATTTCCGGAATAAGTCTCGCCGTCCACCTTCCTCTATCCTGGTCGTTCCATCGTCGTTGCCATTCTGTAATGGTGTTTTCCCTGAAGTGACCGGTTATGTGATTTCCAGCCGATTTCGCCTTATAAATCTTCATTCGCTCTGCTCCCAGTAAATCGACAGGGATTGTACCTGCTATCACAAGTACGGCTGGGGCGGACACCGTACGATAAGCCGACGCGGTACGTAGTGCAGCCGTTCTCTGTAACGATAGAAGTAAGTTCGCCCGTTTTTCAACCCCTAGCTTTTTGGACCAAATTTCGCTCGCATAGAGCATAATGCTGCTTTCAACAACCATCAGGAGTCTCCGTCTCGCCGGTAGCGGGTCTCCAATATTCGCCATTAATCTGCTGAGCTGCCCGACGATCTTCCGGGCTTTGTCAGCTGAGTACTGAATCTGGTATGAGAATTTCAGCCTGGGGTCCAGCCTTAGCGGAAGGATAAAACTAATTATCTGTCAAATCAGATAGGAGCTAAGTGTTACCATTTACGAAATAAGCATTAGTTGACAAAAAACAAAAAAAACGTTAGATGAGGGACGAAAAGTGTCGTGGGAAAAGTACCGAAAAAAGTACTGAATTTTTCAACTCTGATGCATACATTTCTGACAGTTTAGTTTAATGAAAGCTTTTTAAGTGTTTTTGTTCTTCTTTTTTCATTTCAATTGAAACAAAACAGTGTTGCAAATAAAAATTCTGCTGATTTATTTTTATTTTCGTTTATTTTTATTTTTTATTTTTTATTCTTATGGTTGATGGTGTTTATTTTGTTTTTATTTCTTAGGAAATAAAATAATTGACAGAAATTTATTGTTTTTTTATAAATTTTTTTAATATTTTATTGTGTATTAAAAACGAAGTTTTTCTTTTTTTAAAAATTAAATTTAAAAAATTTAAACACTTTTTAACAATTAAAAAAAAAAGAAGAAATATTTTCTTTAAAATATGGTTTGGGTTTTTAATTTAAAAGAAATTAAATTGTGACTTGCTTCTACTTCGTCTCATATATGTATTGGATGTATTGTATGTATGGACGTAATGCGGGAAACCTATTGTTTTTTTTTTTTTTAAATAATTAAATACTTAAAATTATTATTGTTATTGCTTAATTTAAAAAAAAAAAATTAAAAACATATTGCATGACTTTCAAATTAAAACGATATTTTCTTTCTCTCTTTTGCCTGTGCCGCCAGCCATCTAAGGGTAGAAAAGGGGGGGCCGGGCAGACACCGCTAGAAATTTAAAGTTTTTGTACAATTTCGTATTTCTTTTTCAAATCCACACTTTCATTTTTCGGATCATATTTTTTCTTCATCATCAGTTTGGCACGCATTTCAGCCGCCGTCATTGGCAATTGTAAACTGCCAGCCTTAATAGTGCTAGTGTTGCCGCCGCCACTGCTGCTAGTGCTCGAAACTGTCGTCGTTTCCATAGTTGCACCATTGCTCGACATTGCTGTTGTTGTTGTACTACTAATGCTATTATTGTGACTGTTGCTAGTGCTATTGCTGTGATTCATCATGGACATGGACATTGTTATCGGCTTATTGGCTGAGGCCATGGTGGCTGAAGGCGGTGGTGGTACATTGCTGCCGCTATTCCGATTCATCATTATTTCCTGTTGCTCTGCAGCTGCTGTGCCAACTGTCGCCTTGTCAGTAACATCCATGCTATTATTATTGTCCCCACTATTATGGCTGGCCTGTGAGGATGGTCTCTTTGTAGAGACCATTGTAATGCTGTTGATATTTTCACTTGCACCCGGTAGAATTTGTTCTGTTTTTGTGCTATTCGTATCCATTGTCTGTCCATTACCATTGGAGGCCATATGTTGTTGCCCGCCATCGCCTTTACCGTCCACATCCAACAATAAAAGACGCACCTCACAGGCTATGGCTTTAATACGCTGCACCACCTGTTTATGGGTCTCATTATTAATGGCCACACCATTGACCTCTATAATGCGATCACCTTCCTTAAGGCCAGCCATTTCGGCTGGTGAATTGGCATCAACTTTGCCAATAAATTGTCCCGGTTTAGCTTTTTCCGAATGTAAATTGAAGCCATAGCCATCGAAATCATCACGTTTGACAATGTGACACAATTTGGTGGCCGCTTTGTTCATCATATCGACATTAGTGGCACCCGCCGCCTTTGAATGGATAGGTGAAGTTGGTTTCATATCAGTGTGGGACATTTTGTTTTATTTTTCAAACAATTTTTTTCTTTTTTTTTAATAAACGGCCAGCCGTTAAGCTGTTTTTCTTTACAAATGAAAATTGAAGCTGAAATTACAAAAAAAAAAAAAAAATTTAAATTAAAATAAATTCAAAAGGAAATCACTAATTAGAGAAAGAGAGAGAGAAATTGAAATGTTAATTTGTTGTTGTTTGTTTAACGAAAATAAATTTAAAATTAAAAAAAAAAAAAAAACTGGGCGTGGTGCAATACAGTTTCGAACAGTTTTCAAAGGAAAACAATAAAAAAAAAATAAAAAGAAAATAAATCTAAAGATTAATTGCCTGAAATAAAGGAAATGACTCTCATTAGATTTGAATTAAAATTTATTATTTTTTTTATAAAATCCAAGCCGTCTTTTGGGTTATAGGTGTTTATTTAAAATTTGTTTTGTTATTATTTTTTTCTGTTCTGTTTTTTTTTTTTTTTGTTCCCATTCAAGCATAAATTTTTAATAACAAAAAAACATGCTTTTTTTAGCATTTAAACTTGAGATAATTTTCTAATAATAACAGAAAGAAAGAAAAAAAACCCCAAAGTCAAATGGAATTTTATCAGAAATTTGTTTAAACAGTAGCAATAGCAACAACAAAACAAAAAAAAAAAAAAAAAATACATTAAATTTTATCACAATATTTATTGAATATGGAGCGGGAGAATATTTAATTAAAATTGAATGTTTGTTCCGTTTAAATGTTAAAAATAAATTTTTTAATATTTCCATAAAATATTTACGTACCTACGTAATATTCCCTTTATAAAAGACAAGTCTTAGTAGTTTATTAATTTTTTTATTTATTTAAAACAAAAAAAACCAACCAAAATTAATTAATATTGTATTTAACTAAGAAGCATATCTTATCTGTTAAAGGCACTTAAATAAAATTATTTTTTTTCATATTTTATTTAAACAAACTTAATGCTTAAATAAACAAAAAAAAAAAAAAATAGAAAAAATTATCTTTTAATAAATTAAAAACGTGAAAAAAATAAAATTCTATAAAGAAATGCCGAAAGATTACTAAAATGTTTACATTTTTATCACTGTCATAATTTATTTTTCAAATTCAAATAATTCAACACTTGACAACAACAAAATCAATGCAAGAAATAAATATTCACCATGAAACACTGCTTTAAATTATTCTAAAATTCAACTTATTCAACATACACAATAATTACCACAGGGGAAACTAAATATTCAACACACTTCACTGCATTGCACTGCAATAACTATTGAACATTACACTACAACTAAACTACACAAAAAAGAAACTCAACACTGTAATTAAGATTACAATTTAGCTTAGCTTTGTTCGTTTAAGACGAACGTCTATTTGTATACAAGAAAAAAAAAAACACTCAATTAGTATGTACCTACTCAAATATTTTTGAGTTATTTTCAAACAATCAATCAGAAATCGTTTATAGTACAGTAATGGGGGGGGATAAAAGTCGCTTATAATAATACAAATAAAATCCAATGGCATATACACCTACATATGCACACATCCTTCTTCAATAACACAAAATAAATATTCACCACTTAGTGGTGATACAGAATACGTTCGTAACTTCAAGCAACGGCTTTTGTCGAAAATTTTTAATGTCATTTCTTATGATAAAGATTATAAATCCCTAATACTGCTACAGAGGAAAAAAGAACAACAAAATTCCTAACAGTACATCCAACTGCATATAGCAAATGGTGAGTTTCGCAAGAGAAATCCATCAAACAAACACAATTCACTTTTGCCACCATACACACCACACAACCCTTTTTGCTTAAATATCGACAACTACACGTCTATACTCTTAAGGATTTTGGAGCAACAAGAGAATAAAATGAAGAAAAAAATTTGTGTACAAGGTCATGTGTTTGATATCAAACCAAATGTTCCAAATACAATGCAACATTCTTAACCGTATATCGTAAGAACATGTTTCTTACTAATTTGAGAATATTCACCTTTTTCACAGTGTTGGAAAATGGAAATGTAATGAATGCCGTTTTTATTTAAGGTTGGAAATTACAATTTGCAGAAAAGTATTCACAAATTATTGATAACAATGAAAAATTAAATAAAAATTGGCATTATTAAAGAAAAAATAATATTTTGAATGGATTTTCTGTAATTTTCCAAATTTAAATAATTAATAATTAAATTAATAAAATTTTAAAATTTTTTTATAATATTTAAAGTCTCCAAAGCAGTTTACAATGCGAAAAACTATTCAATAAATTAAATTACATTCAAATTTAAATCCAAATTAAATAAATGTTTAATTAATTAATTCTTTTTTAATATTTTTTTAGCATAATGAAAAGCAAGCTATTCTTAGTAAAACATTTCTAAATTTAATTCAATTTTTTTTTTATATAAATAAACTATCTGTATAATCCCTTTAAGATTTGAATGTATTTTCCCAACAAATTCCGATTTTAGATATTTTTCTATGTAATTAAACACAAATTTCTTATTAATTATTTAATTTCTTTTGAAATAAGCAATACATTAAGTAAAATTATTACCAGAGTCATGTGAATAATGGTGTCATCAAAATTAAATTTGCATTTTACATCATTTAAATGTGTTTTATGACTTGAAATTTCTTCACAACAATATTTTAGCTGATGAACAAGTTTAATTTCTTTTTTTTTAATAATTTATTATTATTTTTTTTTTCTCTTTTGTTATTATTAAAATGCTTTATTATGGCATGTTTTTTTTCTTAGGTTTGTTTAATATTTTATTTCAATTGCAATTACGAACGAAATCAGAAACTTTTGTAAAGAGGGGAGGGGAAAACCTTGAATTTCAAATTATTAATTTATTTCAAAATTTACCTTACAAAATACTTGATTAGCATTATCATTATTTATATTAAGAGTTTAAGAACCATTATTATAATTTGTCAATAAAGTTGGGTTTAATTAAAGCTACCTTTAGCTAAAGGGAACTATAAAGTTACCTTTAACTCGTTTTCGTTATTACAACTTTCAGATAAAATAAAATTAAAATATGGCAGTGCCGGAGCAAAGCCGATAAAACTGCTCAAATAAACAAAATTTTTTTTTAACGCAGTGGCAATTATGGACTTCGTTTTTTTTGCAGTTCATGTTCATTTTATTTAAATTTGAAATTGCCATATCATATTATGCCAATAAAATATTATACGGGAAGTTCAAACATAAAGTGACCTTTAAATGTTAAAGATAGGATTATCTTTCCTTTAGCTTAACGAGCACTTCTATCTCTCTATCTCTACACACAATAATGAAAAACAATTTATCTGCCTAATAAAATCTTCCCTTTAGTTAATGGCAAGTTATAGTCATTGCCCTTAGCGTCATTATTACAACCTGCCGCTAAAGTTGCGTTTAGTTAAAGATAACTTTAGCTAAAGTGAACTTTAAAGTCATATTTAACTTTTTTCCGTTATTACAACCTTCAGATAATGTAAAAAGTTGACTTTTTCACTTAACAGTGCTCAATTAAAAAGTTTTTTTTAAACAGGCTTCTTTTTTTGTTATATTTGCTCATTTTATTTATATTTGAAGTTGCTATATTGAAAATAATATGACATGTTCAGAAATAAACTTAACTTTAAAAGGTACGATGATCCTGCCTTTTGCTTAACATTCAATTTTACCTTATTATAAATTTCTAATAATTAAAAACAATTAATCTGCCGTTTAAAATCCTAACTTCAAGTTGTTATAATGGCCTTAAATATTTATGCCGAGTATACTCGTCAGAACGGAAAGCTCATTTTTTGCTTAAGATCATGTACATATACTTGGCGTTCGTATTATTTGAAAGAAACTTTTTTTATTTATTTCTTTACGTTTTAATCGTTTTATTTATTTAATGTTTTTACAATAAAAATATGCATGTGCATAATTTAATTGCCATCTCTGTACCTATGCTACAACATAAGCAGCAGCCTTATCGCTTGGTGCATTGAACAGCAGTACGTTTAATGTGTAGTAAATGTACTTTACATCCCTGTATTGTTTACATATTACATGCCATTTTTTGTTTACCTATAATGCTTGCACAAATATTATCTCCTTTCTAGGCAGGTGAATTTATCTCTCTTTCACTTTCGATCTCTTTCTCTTTTGAGAGTTTATCATAGAGCACATAGGATAGCTGCACTGTGTATGTGTTCAAAGACGCATGGTTTCAGACCAGACGTTCGTGAGTGTGTTTCCGTAGCATTAAAGTCATATTGTTTACATATTACATGAAAAGGAAATTTTATTTCTTGTTCACCTTTTGCCGTGCATGTAAGCATTATATGTACTCTCTATTGAGTGGTGAATTTTATCTGGTACGGAGAGCTGCTTTAATACACTTAACATTTCTAGGTGTTTTTTTGCATGTGTACATGTGGAGAGTTTCCTGTTTGTAGCCTTTAAAATGGTGAATATCTGTCTTAAATAACTGTCAGTATTCTTAATTTAAGAGATTTTATAAAATTTGGTTTTTCGTAAATAATTCCCCTAAAATTATCAATTAATCAAAGAATTAATTTCTTTTTGTTGTTGTTAATTATTCAGCAATGCTTTTAAGTCCATAATTATTTAATAATTAGCCGTTAAAAACATTTAATAAAACTGAATTAAATTTAAAAAAAAAATAAAAAATAAAATAATAATTAAATGTGATGCAAAAAAAAAAACTAATTGAATGCTTCCGGAAACTGTTTTCGTGTATTCCAATCATTAAAATGGAAATTTCTATTGTAGCTGAATAGCTGACTTGAATGCTACAATTTCAAACTAAAAAAAAAACAAAATTTCCCAAGCAATTTAGTTAAGAAAATAAAGAATTTATTTTCCTTTTTTTTTGTTTGTTTGTTAAAAATTAAATTTTATTGTATTTTTTTCAATATTATTTTTTTTTCCTTTTAATATAAATTCATTAGTATGAGATCATTGAGTATTTTAGCACATTGTATTAGTAAAACTGCATGTTTTACTAGACAGGGTTTGTATTTTGTTTGTTTTTTGTTAATTGTTTTTCTTTTTTTTTATTTATATATAAACAGTCTAGTTGGATAACCTTGGCTAATATTAAAAAAAAAAAAATAAAATAAAATGAAAATAGCATGAAATATTTAATAAATTATTTCTAATTTTTATTTAAACAATTGGCAAATTATTAATAATAATATAAATAATATATAAATAATTTCTATACTTTCAAAGCTGAAATTAGTTTGAAATTAATAAATTAAAAAAAAAAAAATATCTTTAAGGAAGCAAACTGAAGTAGCCGTAGTCTAATAGATAAACGTAAGGCCATAGTTCACACCCCAGATCAGTCTTTACAACGAAAATATGAAAAAACATTTCTTTAGCGATTTCCTTAGCAGCAGATTTCTGGCAAAATCTCCCTAATAGTGAAATAAGTGAAGTTTCTCAAAAATTCTATAGTTCGGAGTCATATTGTATCACGCCACTCATGTACAAAAAAATTAACACACCCTCAACCACAAAAGTATACATAAGGTTAACAAATTTCAGAAATTTTTTAACCCATCCGTTTTCGTTGAAAATCTGTTATAATTGTTTGACAACCTTCTTTGATTTAAGACGGTCTTTTGCATTGGTTCAGAAATTTTGGAAAATTTGTTAATCGTATGTATACTTTTGTGGGCCTGTGCCGGGCTTTTGCTCGATTTTAAAACGGTCTTTTGCATTGGTTCAGTAATTTGAGTAACTTGCTAATCGTATTATGTATACTTTTGTGGGCCCGTGTATGTAAGTAGTGTGAGAAGCTATGTCGTAACTCCAGCTAAATGGTTGTAATAGCTAATTATGTATAAATTTAAACACAAAACCCTGTGTACCCCGCGCATTTTATCTGCAACATGTTTGTATAAAACCTTGTAAATATAAATTTAGGCTCTATAGTCTAGTAAGTTTGTTTTGTTGGCTTATCAAAGCCATAGCCATGCTGCAAACCCCCGCTTTAGACTTCTCGAACATAATGAAATATGAAAACTAAAACACAGGCGCTTTTGGCTTCATCCTTCTGGCAAATAAGTACTGAAAATAATAAATAAAATTGCCAAAGAAAAGTTTTTACAAAATTTAGACAAAACATGGATGGTGGTGTACAAAGCTAGGTTGTAATCCTAACTAAAAGAATGCTTCAATTAAGAAATGCAAATAAAAATTCACTTGTTAAAGGGTTAAAATAATAAATTTTAATTCATTTCACGGTTATTTACAATACAACAACAAATAAACAAACAAACAAACAAAAAATCACATGGCTTATGAATCATAATTTATTTGCTTTAAATTTATAATAAAATAAACACGGAAAAAAAACCTTAAAATTTATTAATTGCTAACGACGTCATTTATTATTTACAATATTATTAAGCAAACAATATGTTTTATTTCATTTGAAAAAAAAAAAAAAATTCAACAAAAAAAATTCCAATCGCAAAAATTCTTTCGAAAACAGCATCAAATTTTTTAAAAAATATTTGGTTTTGGTTGGTGTTTATTGTTGTTGATTAAAGAAACTGGTTTTCATATTTATTGCTCCTACTCTGGCATTATAACAGCTATAGAGTGTATAACAGAAAAACAGAAGTAAAACAGTAAAGAATTCTCTTTAAGCCGGCTTTAAA
Organism: Sarcophaga peregrina; assembly: GCA_014635995.1. Classification (NCBI taxonomy): domain Eukaryota; kingdom Metazoa; phylum Arthropoda; class Insecta; order Diptera; family Sarcophagidae; genus Sarcophaga; species Sarcophaga peregrina. Next base: position 41,006,423 of record CM025793.1, read on the forward strand.
AGTGATTGTTTTTATTTTTCTACCACACACACACTCTCTCTCTCTCTCTCTCTCTCTCTCTCTCTCTCTCTCTCTCTCTCTCTCTGTATCTCTCACATACTGTCTCTGAAACTTAATGGCTATTAAAGATTTATGAAAAGAAAACAAAACATGATAGAAAAAAATCAGAAAACAATAACAAAAATGTTGGGAGATGTTGGATGATGTTGGAACATTCACACACACACACACGTACACCGCTAAACCACTATTGTACTGCTATGCTGGCTAGAGTTATAAATGTTATACAATAAAATCAAGAATTTTGTGAAAATAAATTCTTAAGTTTCTCTAACATTAAAATAAAAACAATAAAAAACAATAAACTTGAATGTAAAGAAATATTTTTTAATTTTTAATAAAAAAAAATGAAATAAATTTAAAATTCATAACTATAGCGGCCGCAAACACACTATTTTACAATACAATACGTACTAGAGGTGTGCACAAGACTTTCGGCTAGGTTACCCTTCACCGAATGCATCATATGGTTGCCAGTTTTGTTTTGTATTGATTAAGATTGTATTTATATCACAGGGTAAACAGAGTTGACACGGGATTTTTACATTTAATCCTTCACAGGAAAAATAGTATTTCTCTCCCTCTCTGATTGCCTTTCTATTTTTTTTTTTTTTGATCTCGGGATGGATTTTTATTATTTTACTTTTTTTAGTTGAAATTTACAATATTTTTGCAGAATACATCTTAGAATAATTTTGAAAGGAGATGAAACGTTTTATTAGGGAAACGTATGACTCCTTTCATCCATTGTCACTAGGGATGCCAATCGGGAAATCCCGAATTCCGAAATCCCGGAATTTTCGAGATTCTCAAATCCCGAATCTCGGTATTTTTAAAAACTTTTCCCGGAATTTTTCGTGATTTTCGGGACTGTTAATTCATATGTATTTTGACCCTTCAAAAGGTGGTGAAAAAAATTCTATAGTACTCGACTTCGATAATAGCATCTCAGATGAGGAAAACCCTACTTCCATTGCTAAAAAGTTATTTGGTGCCATCGAAGAATGCAACACCAACCCTCATAAAACGAATTAATTGGGTAACTGATTTCGATACTCAACTGTCCAAAGAAATTGATTTATTTACATCAGGAGGTGGTTGAGGTGAATATTTACAAGCTGCATACAGCTATCTTAAAATTATTTTACCAACAAATGTTGATTGCGAGAAGTGTTTTTCAAGGACAGCGTATGTTGACAACAAAATTCGTTCAAGCCTATCAGATCACATGTTAGATGCTTTAATCTTTTTTTTTTTGGAATCCAACTAATTTTCTTAAAACTAATGCATTTGCATACGTAGTATGAATAATTTTTATTTTTGTTAATTTACGATTTTTGGTTACTTTTTGTCGTGCTGTTTTTGTATTCTATTTTTAATGACATATAATCCTGATATCCATAATTGGAATACAAAACGATTTTGTTAACAAAATATTTTTATTATTAAGAGAAAATAGCGATTTTTCCCGTGATTTTTCGGGTTTTTTAGATCCCGAATAATCCCGAATCCCGGAATTTTTGAAAATTGATCCCGTTTGGCATCCCTTATTGTCACTAACTTAATATTTAATCAATTTAAAGGTTTATTCACAAATTTCTGAAACAAAAAAAAATTAGAAACTTTTCTCAGTGTAAAAGAAAATTGCTAAGAGTTCGATGAATATTGAAAAAAATTCTCGAATATTAATAGTTTCTTTGAAGAAATTATTAAATACTAGTAGTATACACAAAGTTCTACAAGAAAAAATTGTTTATAGGCAATATGTCTTATTGGATCTTGATGTATTTAACTTCCTACTTGCTTTTTGGACAAGAAACTATATTCATTTCGATTAAAAATCATATACACATCAATTAATAATTAAATATTTACGAATTTTTAAAATTTTCATTAAAGAAATTAAAAAAAAATTCTCTAAATTTGCCCTTTTTTTACTATAAAATAAATGTTTATTTATGGTGTTTTCTTTTCTCACCAAAAAATGTGCATTTTATTAAGGCAAAATACAATTGTAATGTAATGTTTTCTTAAAGTTACTTAACAAGACAATGAAAAAATTAACTTCAAATTGGATAACAATACCAGGCGACTTTTTTTAAATATCATCTGGTAGCCCTACAAAATAAACAAAAGTGCTTTACAGGGCATTATCAGCACTCTCGATTTAGACAGGGCATAAAATGCAATGACCTCCACCATTGGCAAGTGGGAATTATTTAGAATAAAACATATCACCCTTTTAGAGGGCGAAACATTTTTACGAAACAAACGCAAAATTGCATTTTGCCTTAATAAAATGCACATTTTTTGGTGAGAAAAGAAAACACCATTAGTGTTATGTTCTTCTCAAATAAAAAAATGACATTACGACAGGGTTGGGTAAAAAATTTTTTGTATTGTATCTTGTAAGAGGGTGACATTTCCTTTGTAGAAAAGAAAACACCATTACAATTAATTTTGCTCCACTTTATATGCGGGTTTTCACTCTATATATTTGTTGCTTCTAATACATTTGCTTTGGAAAAACTTTTAACATTTTTTTCTCCCTCTACAGAGTAGGTTAAAGCTTTATCATTACTGGTTACATTATGATTCATATGTACTTTGGAGATCAACAGGGTATTCACCCTTTTTTTTCTTTTAATACGATAATAAGAAGCAGGCAAATAGTTAAGTTTAATACAAAAGCTTTTTTAGTATTAAAGAAATTAACGCTGATAGCGGTAGTGAAAAAGTGATTTAAAAAAGAAAATTCTCAACGATAATGTCAATACATAAAGGAATACGTAACGCCAGTTATAAAGTGACCTTAAATTATGAGAACCATGTATTTGACATGGCTTGTCGCCAAATTTATCAGTTTCTTTATACGATAAACGGCAATCATGACAAGTAAGTGTACTGCAAAGCATTCGCCAACGCCCTTATGGCTGAGTAATCTTTTCTTAATTAGATCGGGTGAATGCCATGCAATGATGCTTAAAATGCATTTAGAAATTGATGACTCGTCTGTAACAGGCAAAGCGGAAGAGGAAAATATTGAACAGCGACTGGAAGAAGAGATAAAATCTTTAAAAGTTGCTTTACTAGCAAAGTATGATATTGTAAAGCAATTAATGCTTCGTATAAGAACGCTGGAAAAAAACATTGGCCTTAAGGAGGACGAGGGAACCGATGGTGACAATGCCGCGATACAACCTTTTGAAAGTAGCGATTAGAAAACTAGAACAGGATTTACAACAAACAGGCAATGCCAGATACAAACACTCGCCTAATACCAATGAAAAAGATTCGATCCTGGCCTTTAAACGACATCGTACAACGGCATACATAATTGATAAGCGTTCTACTTTTACTATCTAATAATCTTGTTTCAATTCAAATTTTTAATACGAATTTTGAGATAACATTACTGGATGAAGTTTGTAAATTATGTTCACTTAAACCCCAAAATATTTTACGTATAGATGCCCGTATGATATATCCAAAAACTATTATTTACGATGTTTTCTTTTGCTGTTGCCATACGAAAAATGCATTTCTTCAGCAATGCCAGTATTTCAGTATTCCGGATACAAACAAGTTTACAATTCGTAATTCTGAATATCGTTATGATATTTTAATTAAGAATATAAAATTCTCAACTCTAACTCTGGAGACCGCTATGCTAATAGTAATTACTTTAGCAGGACTTTTCGATTTCTTTATTAACTACAGCGATATTGAACGTTTGGAGGTGTTTCAGGGACATAGGAATACGTTTGTTATTGAAATTTGCTTTGGTCATGCTCATATTGCAAGCGAATTTCGAAAGCGAAAGCATATTTTACAAAAATATGCAGCAACAAAGGATTTGGAAATTTGTTAAATCATAATAAATGATGATATCACTTTTTTTTTGTAATTTTTAAATAAAGTCACTGGTTTTTATTTCAATAGACCACCTTGTTTTATTACTGATAACATTTAATTAGGGTTACAATCTAATCTCTCAGCAGATTTCTGGCAAAGACTCTGAGAGTAAAAAATTGCCATGTAAAGCTTCTCAAAAATCTGTCGTTCGGAGTCGACTTTAAACTGTAGGTCCCGCCACTCATGTATAAAATTAACGCACACAACATAAGTGGTGTGAGAAGCTAGGTTGTAATCCTGACTGAAGGGTTGTAATGGCCAATTATGTATGTACAATCTAATGGGGTTTTCTTTTCTACCAAAAAATGTGCATTTTATTAAGGCAAAATGCAATTTTACGTTTGTTTCTTAAAAATGTGTTACCCTCTAAAAGGGTGGTATGTTTTATTCTAAACAATTTGCACTTGCCAATGGTGGAGGGCATTGCATTTTATGCCCTGTATAAATCGAGAGTGCTGATAATGCCCTGTAAAGCAGATGAATTTTGTTTATTATGTAGGGCTACCAAATGATATGTAAAAAAAGTCGCCTGATATTGTTATTCAATTTGAAGTTATCCAATTAAGTTAATGAACATTACATTATTAAAGCTACATGGTCCGTAATATTAAAAATCTGCATTCAATGTTAGAAAAGTGTTAAAATGTTTTTTTTTTTTTGTTTGTTATAAAAAAAGCTCTCAAAAAGTAAAGTTGAAAAATTAGCGATCTGGCAGCACCTTTTTCATATTTACATTTATTATTGAAAACAAATGGAAACCTTTTTATGATAAAAAATAGAAATATGAATATTGCTGCATCTATTTTATTTACAAAAATTTAAATAAATCAGTTATTAGATTCATCTTCGTAATCTGATGACGAAGAATTACTGAATATATTTCAAGATACATAGTCAATAGCCGCTATGGCAAACACAGGGCATCCCTTTTTTTTAAATATTTGTTTTATGTTCTTCTCAAATAAAAAATGACATTACAACAGGGTTGGTCAAAATATTAATAAACGTTAAACTTTCGTTATTATATGCCTTTGTACACTTTCAACTCACCAAACGCTGGCATTAATGCCGTCTATTCTAATTAGCCTTTGTTTTTAGTTTACCTTTGGCAACTTCGAGATCTTTCAATGAAATATTGTTGTATTAATAAACGTTAAATTTTCGTTGTTACATGTCACTGTACTATTTAATGTCGCCATCTACCAGTTTCAACTCACGAAATGCTAGCATTAATGCCCATTTTTCTATTTAGTTTTGGTTTTTTTATATTTGGTAACTTCGAGAATTTTCAATGAAGTATTGTAATATTAATAAACTTTAAATTTTCGTTGTTACATGCCACTGTACTGCTTAATGGCGCCGTCTAACACTTTCAACTCATGAAACGCTGGCATTAATGCCCATTTTTTCTATTTAGTCTTGGTTTTTTTACGTTTGGTAACTTCGAGATCTTTCAATGAAGTATTGTTGTATTAATAAACGATAAACTTTCGTTATTATATGCCTTTGTAAACTTTCAACTCACCAAACGATGGCATTAAGGCGCCGTATTCTTATTTAGCTTTTGTTTTCATTTTACCTTTGGCAACTTCGAGATCTTTCTATCAAGTGTTGTTGTTATTTTACAAGCATTTCTATTGTCATGTGTTATTCCGGTCACACTAAATTAGTCAAATATTTGTAAACAATTTAATCAGCGGTTTGAAATTGTACGTTTCGTACAAGGAAAAGCAGATTGTTTCAATAGAATTTTTATTAGAATTTTTCCTTAGGGTCTGTTCTGGTTATATTGTTTAGTCATCAATAATGCTATCACAAGGTTTTTGTTTTTTTTTTATGAAAAGTTTTAAAATTCCTCAATAGAAAAATAATTTTTTTTCTTCGTTTTTTTGTTTGTTTTCTATTGAGAATATATGGAGTTATTGAGGTTTATTGTTAAAAAAAAAAAAAATTAAATAAATATTTGTTAATAACCATTTATAATTTTTATTTTAATATTTTCAAGGTTTTTTTTTATTTTTTAATAGCAAAAAAGAAAAAAAAAACATCGAAAACACTTGTTCACTTAATTTGTAAAATAATCAGCCAGCTAGCCAACCAGCCAGCCAGCCTGCCAGTTAAACTAAACAGTCTGGGTATTTAGTTAAGAAAAAAAAAAACAACAACAATAACTAACAATATTTAATTATTTTGTGTAATGCTTCTTCAAAAAAAAAATTTTTTTGAATTAAAAAACAAATTCAACATCATCATCATCATCATCCTCAATGTAATACAGTTGAACAACAACAAATAAATTGTTAAAATTTATAATAAAAAAAAAATCTGCCATGCAATTTAAATAAAAAAAATTTAAAATAAGTAAAAAAAACACAAAAATATTTATTATTTAAACAATTTTATTTTTTGTTGTTGTTGGGCATGTGTGCACATGAAATCGCATGTCGCACGTACTTGTGCAATAACAAATTTAAAAAACAGAGAGAGAGAGAGCAAAAGAGAGACATGTTAACTTCATTCCATACAGTGGGCCTACACTACCCACTACCCATTAAAAGTTTTGTATTTTTTTAAAATATTTTTCAATGAATTTCTACAAAAAAAAAACGTTTTTAACTTTTAAAACCTTTTCAACACATTCTCTGTCAAGGACGAGTATACTCGTCATGCCAGTGCAGAATATCCTGTCAAAGACGAGTATACTCGCCCTACTTTAAATATATTACAACATGCAGACTTTTGAATTAGCACATTTTTTTTCTTGCCAATCGATAATAGTAAATTTCTAATGGCGTTTTCTTTTCTACAAAGAAAATGTCACCCTCTTACAAGGTGCATTAAAAATATTTTTGACCAACCCTGTCGTAATGTCATTTTTTTTTTTTTTGAGAAGAACATAACACTAATGGTGTTTTCTTTTCTACCAAAAAATGTGCATTTTATTAAGGCAAAATGCAATTTTGCGTTTGTTTCTTAAAAATGTGTTACCCTCTAAAAGGGTGGTATGTTTTATTCTAAATAATTCGCACTTGCCAATGGTGGAGGGCATTGCATTTTATGTCCTATATAAATTGAGAGTGCTGATAATGCCCTGTAAAGCAAATGACTTTTGTTTATTCATAGTGCTACCAGATGATATTTAAAAAAAGTCGCCTGGCTAATAACAATTATCCAATTTGAAGTTAATTTTTTCATTGTTTTGTTAAGCAACCTTAAGAAAACATTACAACAAGTTGCCTACTAATAATCAAAAATGTTAGCTTGAGATCTCAAAAAGTTATAAAAAAAAATTTCTATACTAGTTATGATGCTAAAGAGCCTTCTTCCCTATAATATTGTTCCTTTAAGGTTCAATTAGTCGTGACTTAACCATAACCATATAAATCAGCTGTTTTAACTAACTTTATGGACATCACTGTTTTCGATTATAGTTGACTTACCATAATGCCATAGTCATAACGATAACCATATGCACCAATTGAATTTTGGTTTTTTGCCATAACCATAAACAGCTGATTGCTGAATACACATTTTTTTGTTTACTTTTGTACTTTTGAAAAATACATATGGGCAATTAATGTAAACAGCTGTTTATGGTTATGGCAGCACTGATTGCTGCTAATAGTAAATTTATGGTTATGGATTATGTTACGGCTACAGCGTTATGGAAAATTCACGACTAATTGGACCTTAAAGAGCCTTCTTCCCCATATTATTGTTCCTTTAATATCTCGATTTCACCTTTAAGTTGTGCGTTCTCTCTATCTCTCTCTGTCTCTTCAACGTAACAAGTTATTTTGAAGTGTTATACAAATTTCCCTACAACACTGTGCTAGTGGTGTAATAAAGTACATTGAAGAAGATCTTGTTGCTGCAGTTTCTTTTTGTTTTTCTGTGGTTAAAAAATGCACAAATACAAAATTAACTACAACAACAGCAATTTAAACATAGAAAAAAAAATAACAGAAAAATAATGTTGCTTGTATATGCCTGTGTGTGTTTGTGTGTCCATAATACTGGTTAAAGAGTACCGAATAACACACACACATGGCCATGCATAAAACTTAACTAAAGCCGCTGCAACAACAGTAATAAAACAGAAATTATGTAAGAAAGTGAAATTCCTCTTGAAATAAACAAGAGTAGTAAGTGTAGTAGTGCTGTTGTTGTTAATAATAAACACAGGCATGTTTAAACTTGCTTAATCTGCATAATTATAACAAAAATACAAGAAAAAAAAGGGAAAACTTATTGAAACCGTTATTAAATTTACGTTTTCTTACTTACTTTTATTAAAAAAAAAATAAAATTTTTAAATAAAATTTTTAAATCCTGTTCTTTTTTGTTTTTGTTTCGTTGTTTACTTATAAATTTCTTGTATTATGAATTTTTTTTTTTATTATTAACTTTTACTATTTCTTTCTTCTTCTTCTTTTTTTCTCTATTTTATTTATTTATTACGTTTGTTTTAATATATTTTTTTTTTTCTTCCTTTTTCTACAATAAATTCTTCAAGTAAAACGTGTTTTTTCTTTCTTAAATCAAATATTTTCTTGTTGTTGTTGTTATTTGTATTATTCTTATTTTGTTTTTATATTCCTTTTTGTTGTTTTTATTTTCTTCCAATTTTTTTTTTGTTTCTTTCTTTTTTGCCGTCCGTTATAAAATTTTGTTCGATTTTCAATGTGTTTTAACGTTTTTAAGTACAAACTCCAACTGAAACTGAAATTTCTTGCTCTGGCTACGTAAACATTAATCGTTATACTCATACTCGTTTAAATATCATACAACAACAACAATAATACAACACTTACAGGTGAGCAGCACCTCTAAAAACAAAACAAACAAAAAAAATAAAATAAAAAATAACACTCTTATACGCTACAATATAATAAAAACACACATACACACACACACACAAACACAAAATCATACAAAAATTCCACCAAACGTGGTAACGTCTGTCATGATTACCTTTTTTTCAGAAAAAACAAAAAATTACGAACAAACTCTCAGCTTAAAATCTTAAAAGTAACTCACTTCACTCTCATGCAGTTTTACTCTTATTCATGCATACACAGCACACACACACATATATACCAGAGTTTACAATTTTTGTGTGTTAAGTTGCTTGTTTTAATAGAAACCTTTCAATCGTAATATAAATGCTCGTATTTAGAGTATAAAAATAAAGCTTTTCTTTGTATCTCTCTCTCACTGTCTCTTGCTCTTGCTCTTCTTCATAAGATGAAAACCAGTTCTCTATGATAAAAAAAACTAAGCAAAAACAAAAACTCACCTTTAAATCTCTACAAAAATATTTCAGTGATAAAAACAATAACAACCACTTGTATAATGTTGTTTTTGTAAATTCTCCCCCTTCTGTTGGCTGACAAACGAATAAGAAATGCAAGCCCTTTTCGTGGCTTTACACCACCACTACGGTAAATGGAGGTGTGTTGGTTGTTTGTGCTATGCGCTATATAAAGATCGCTTTGTTGGGTAAAGGAATGTTGTTTGTGCGTTTTTTTTTTGTTTGTTTGTTTTATTCCAATGCGGAAAGAAACTTTGGATGCCAAATAAGCGATTTTCAACAATGCTTAATCAGCAGGTTTTTTATGAAAAACTCTTTACTTCACCATTTAAAAATGATCGTTTTTTATTTTATTAAATTAAGGCCTATTTACTGAGTTTAAAAGCATTTGTAAAGTTAATAATTCTTTATAAACAAAAGCATATGCAAAGAAAACAATCGAAAGTTTTCTGACCACTAAAATATGTACAGAGTTATCCATGTATTGGTTTCAAAAGTAATATTAAATAAAGCATTACTCTGTTATGTCGTTAAATTTGTGCCATTGAATTGGTGGGTTTAATTTTTTTTCACATTTTCAGCAGTATCTAGGCGATGACTTGGTCACTGTCAATATTAATAAATTTAAAGTTCGGGTTTTACGAGGAAACATTTAGTTTTTCACGTAACTCCACTTAACAACTTGACTCCCAACTATTAGTTAACTCATAGATTGTGTTCTTTTCTAGAGCGCCAAACTACGTGTTATCACGTACTCACTAATATGAAAAAAAACAAATTGTCGTTTTTTTTTTGGCAAGTTTTCTGAAAATTGCCGCGGCAATCAACGTGTTAGTGAAAACAATCGAAACTAAAGATACCAAATAGCTTTAAATTCAACAATCCAAATTCGGACACGCTGTGTGAGATGCGTCACAGTTTTGTTGAATCCACATGTCATCCAATTAGGCCCAAAAATGGTGGTTGTCATATTACCAGAGCATTTAGAATTAATGATGATAGGTGTTCTAAGGAAATTTTCAAAAGGATGGCACTTCCAGACGATAATTCGCATAAAACACTTGCTTTTCCATGAACACTTCTGAGTCCTCTGACAACCATACGCGACAATTTTGCTTGCTGCCATAATCACAGATTGTTAATTAATGCATTCTCAGCCTTGGTTACTCTACTATCCAATCTACTTATCTAAAGTGTTATGAATGGCTTTATATATTCCATAATGAGCTGAAAAAGGGATTCAATTGCTGAAGATTTCTTTGAAATATAAAAAAAAAATCCAATCATCTGGCCATACTCTCTGTAACAGAAGTGATATGTTCGGCCTAGTAAATATTGCAAGGATTTATGTCTACTAAACCATATTGGTAAGGCTTTCAAGTAATTTTAAATTTCTTTATAAACTTGCCAATTGCCTGTAAAGTATGTGATTATCACACTATAATGCCCGAAAAGTGGTCATCACTTTTATAGACAGTTTTTAAGTATTTCTTTATAGAGGTTCAATTAGTCGTGACTTAACCATAACCATATAAATCAGCTGTTTTAACCAACTTTATGGACATCACTGTTTTCGATTATAGGTCATAACGATAAAACCATATGTACCAATTGAATTTTGGTTTTTTGCCATAACCGTAAACAGCTGTTTGCTACAAGTATACACATTTTTTTTGTTTAGTTTTGTATGGTAAAGTCACGACTAATTGAACCTTATGTTCCTGCATGTCAAACACAGTCTTATACAATGCAAGTAATTCCTTTTATAAATATTTAAGCGTTTTTGTGTTAATACTGCAATTGGCATTATTGTTTATTTTTGTACTCTCCCCCCAAAATAGCTGTTAAAAATTTTTCTTTTTCGTTATCTTTTTACGTATGTCTCTCTCAAAATCAATAACACACGAAAAAGGTTCGATCTCCTTGCTACTCTCTTTTATTGTATAATAGAAAATACAAACAATTTCTCTGTTATACTTGCTTATTGCGTTACTACTTTTAAAAGAAAGAGCAAGAGAGAGAGAGAGAGAGTAGCGTAATGATACCAAGTTATGTTCTCTTTAAATTGCTTAACTATGATGATTACATACCATGCACGTACATTAGGTACTCAATTTAATTATCCACAACCAAAAACTAATAATAATAACGATGATGATAATGATGTCGGTTATTTTTTACTGATGATGTATCAATATTGTTATTTTTGTTGTTGCTGCTGCTGCTAGTGTTTGTAATTGATAAGCTTTTTTTTTGTTTGTTTGTTCGTGCTATTTTTATTCGGTACATCATTGTGTGGTGGATTACATTTATAAATTGTTTCGTGTGTTTTTATCATGGCAAAGAATGTGTTTGTGTATGTGTGCGTGTTTTCTTCAAGCAAAAGCAATGCCAACAACACAAATTACAATAACAAAGTTAAATACAATTGTGGGAGAATTTCAAATTCAATTGCATAAAAGCAAACAATGAATAAGAAGAAGAGGAAGAAGACGAAAGTGTTTATCTTAAATATGACAGCTTTTGCATCAGGTGGCTGGCTCATTGCTATTGTTGCGCATTTTCTCATGTCACAAATATTTTTTTTATTTTTTTTTGGATTTTAAAAAATGTCATGAAAAAATTATTTAAAAAATTATTTTTTTTTTGTTTGTTCTCTAGCTGAAATGTGTTAAAACGTTAAAAACCATTTTATTAGAGAATTTTGTGTTAAAATTATCACTGTTTCAAGGCTATAATAAAAACAACACAGAATTTAGAAGCTGGATGTCATATGTCATTAACCCTTTAAGTGGGATTTTAAAAAAAATTTCAATTAATTAATTGAAATTAATTTATTGCCACTGCCTTTTTACAAATTATATTGAAAATAAATGTTTTTTTATGCACTCAGCTACAAAAGTGTACATACGGTTAAAAAAATTTTTCGAAATTTTTTAGCTAATCCGTTTTTGTTGAAAATCTTTACAATTGTCTGACAACTTTCCTCGATTTTAAGATGGTATTTTGCTTTGTTTCAGAAATTTGTGAAATTTGTTAGCACATTCGCTGCCAAGCCTAAATTATGTGGCAGTCATTCCCATTGCCATTTATATTTTGAGTGTTATTGTTTAACAAAACCCTGGTAAGAGCCCATACATAATCATTTACAAGCAGAAAACCAAAGACGAGTATACTCGTCATTGTTAATAGGAAGGCAGAAGTACTTGATCTCCTTTTTTTATACTTTGCTTTCGTTTTACTAGAAAAACAAATAATAAATTATGCAGATGGATGAAATAAAGAAAGTGGAATTAAACGAGACACACTTCGATTCACGATTGGCAAAAAAAAAAATTTGCTAATTCAAAATCCTCCATGTTTATAATACATTTAAAGTAGGACGAGTATATTCGTTCTTGGCAGTGCGGAATAGCCTGTCAAAGAGCGCTAAGTATACATACGATTAACAAATTCACTGCCACTGCGAGTATACTCGTGCGGAATAGACGAGTATACTCGTCCTTGGCAGTGAATTTGTTAATCGTATGTATACTTAGCCCTCTTTGCAGTCAATCTCTTTGGCTTTTCTTATTTACTTCAAATACTGAATTGGCCTTCAGTCAGGATTACGACCTACCTTCTCACACCACTTATGTTGTGTGCGTTAATTTTATACATGAGCGGCGGGGGTACCTACAGTTTAAAGTCGACTCCGAACGACAGATTTTTGAAAAGTTTTTCATGGTAATTTTTTACTCTCAGAGTCTTTGCCAGAAATATGCTGAGAGGAAGTCGCCGAAGAAATATTTTTTCGTTTTGATGTCTGACTTAGAATTGGCCATTAACAACCCGATTAACGTATTTCATCTTGCCTTAACACATCCATCCTTTCAGCAATTTTTAGCCTTTAACTGACTGCTTTAATTAACCTCATGACTGGGTCCCAATTCTCCTGTTATAGTAACATCATCTACTTAATTTACTTAGTTGGCCGTTAACAACACGATAAAGTCGTCCTCTTCGCCGACTTCTGCAGATTCCTGTATCAAATACTCGTTTCGCTGGAGCATCCTGCTCTATTTAAGCGACAAGCACAATGTCCATAACATTGAGGAGCTTATACAGCTTACTATTGGATCGAAGCGGTAATCATTGCCAACTCGCACCGAAGATCCTTACGTTGGACTTTCCCTCGAATACTCTCAAAGCTGCTGCATCAGTGCTTAAAAGAGTCCATGGTTCGGTTCCGTAAAGAAGCACGGGGAGGTCTTCTTAGCTCAGTTTTTTTTTTTGCTTTTTCTTTGCTTTTATTATGTCGAACATCATTCCTGGCTTTTTTGGCCTTTAAAATTCCATTCTAGAGCTTTGTGTAGCCAAACCGTCTCCATTTCATACGTTTTATTTTTTTCAGTGTAGTTTTCCTGTTGTTCAAGTTGCTAAGATCCATAATGGTTGTCCATGTTGAGTCACAATATCCTGGTAACTAGGTGTTACTGCAAATTTTGTGTGATTGTGTCCATTACTATCAAGTTTAACCACATTCAGACTCCGTTTGCTACTTTTCGGGCAATATGAAGTATGAAAACGAGTACGAAAATAAAGTACTCCTGAAGAGCGGGCACTGAAACTACAAACGAGCATAATTAGTGCCCATGGTATAGTGGGTTGTATAAAGGAACATATGGATTATTCATGGCAATTGCCGCCATAGTCTAGTAGGAATAGTGTAGTGGCTTCTTAGTCATTGAAAGTAAGGCAAGTTAAATTACCAGGAAAAGTTTCTTATCAAATCTGTCGTTTAGAGTCCATACAGTAACAGTAGGTTCCATCATTCGTGAATAAAAATTAATACCTACACACACACGACATGGGTGATGTGAGAAGCTAGGTTGTAATTCTGGCTAAATAGGCTGTAATGGCCGAGTAAGTAGTTTTGTTTTTTTGAGGTTCAATTGAAAATGTTTCTTATTAGCGTCTATCATTTATTAGACCTGGTTTCATATCATTTACTCTCCCACTCCGGCTCACCAAATTGTATTTATTGTTGAGGACAAATGATACTGAAATTATTAAAATTTTTAGCGTTTTCTTTGTACAATGATGTCTCCCTCTTGTTTAGGGGTCGGAGACCATCTAAACTCCTTCAATTGCGTTAAGAATGTACCGCCACACCGTACTCGCGCACTCTCCGCGATTTAGGTGTAAGGGACCTCACCATTGCTGGGCAGGGACAAATCCCTGGGGCTCCCAGCACCCGTGGTGGCTACAGCTAGAAAGTAGGTACCAATTCGAACTCATGCTATTTGGATATGATCTCTCTCTTGTTTAGGGGTCGGAGACCATCTAAACTCCTTCAATTGCTTTAAGAATGTACAGCCACACCGTACTCCACCACGTGCTCCCCGAAGGGACCTCACCATTGCTGGGCAGGGACAAGTCCCTGGGGCTCCCAGCACTCGTGGTTCCAGATTAAGACCTCTGGTCAGGCTTCGCAGCCAAACAAGACCAGACTGTTGCCCAAACAGTTCCTGACTGATAGCAGCACCCTAGTCGCCTTTTACGACAAGTATGGTGTTCACTGTGGTGGTATTCTCTTCCCTCCATCTACACCCGCCACCACACGGGAAAGTTTTCTTTGTGCAATCATATGAAGGCATTACAAGTTAATTAATGAAACGTTGATAAACTGACAGATAGACAGGCAGTCGAACAGACTGTCAGAGAACGCAATGAATTTGTCAAATGCAAATGATCTTTTCTTATCTCCTTCATAGAGAGGGGGAACAAGAAACAAATCTGTGAAAGAAAAAACAATAATCATGAGTGGGAGTTTTACAAAAACAAAACCTGATGAAGATTAATGAACTTTTTAACGTAGAAAAATAAAGAAGAAAAAAACAAAATTTGTTTAAATAAAATTTACTGCCATTTAAAGCTATGAGAACAAATAAAACGAGAAGAAAACGAAATAATTTTACGTAGAAAAAAAAATATAACAAATGAGCGGAAAGGTTTTTTTCATTTGGTCACCTTCTTACTTACTTACTTAATTGGCCATAACAACCCGATTAACGGATTTCGGCCTGCCGCAATACATCCTTCCAGGCACCTCTGCTTCTTGCGCGCCTACGCCAGTTGGTCACACCAATTGATGACAGGGCTTCCTCGACTTGGTCCTTCCAACGGATACAAGGTCATCCTCTTCACCGACTTCCGCAGATCCCCGCATCAAATACCCATTTCGCCGGAGCATCTTCCTCCATTCGAACGAAATGGCCGAGCCAGCGCAGCCGCTGGATATTAAGACGCTGCACAACGTCTATGTCGTTGAGGAGCTCATACAGCTCACTGTTAGATCGGATGCGGAAATCATCGCCAACTCGCACAGGACTGAAGATCTTACGTAGGACTTTCCTCTCGAATACCCTTAAGGCAGCTGCATCAGTTCTTAATAGGGTCCATTCCTCTGCGCCATAAAGAAGCACGGGTAAGATGAGCGTCTTGTAGAGTATTAATTTTGTCGCACGAGAGAGGTCTCTGCTACTCAATTGCCTATTGAGACCATAGTAGCACCTGTTGGCAAGAGTAATCCTGCGTTTGATCTCCAGACTGACATCATTTTCGGTGGTAACGGCGGAGCCAAGATAAATAAATTCCTTGACTGTATCAAAAGTATAGTTATCGGCCGTAATCTGAGAATCTACTTGTCGACAACATATACATACTTTGTTTTGCCCTCATTTACTGCCAGACCCATTTTCTTATAGACTCCCGTTCAATAGCGCTAAAGGCAGCAGTAACATCACGCTTGGTACGCCCTATGATGTCGATGTCGTCAGCGTACACAAGCAATAGTGCCATTGCGATAGTGCCACTCCTGCCTTTCGCAGAACACTCTCCATGACGAAGTTGAAGAGGTCGCATGATAAGGGGTCGCCTTGTCTGAAACCTCGCACGGTATCAAAAGGATCGGAGAGGTCCATTCCTACCTTGACGGAGTTGCAGGAATTGCTCAACGTCATTCTGCATAGCCTTATCAGCTTCGCAGGTATACCGAGCTCAGACATTGTGGCATAAACACGATTCCTTATGGGGCTATCGAAGGCTGCCTTATAGTCGACAAAAAGATGGTGTGTGTCGACTTGTTTTTCGTGGGCCTTTTCCAGGATTTGGCGCAGTGTGAAGATCTGGTCTATGGTGGATTTGCCAGGTCTGAAGCCGCACTGATAAGGTCCAATCAGTGTTTTGACGAGTGGCTTCAGTCGTTCACACAATACGCCTGTAAGAACCTTTGGTCACCTTCTCCCTTTGAAATTCTCCTAATGCTTGGGGCTTTACTCCAGCCGTTATTATTATTATCGTAACTATTGTTCTGACAAACTTTCAAGCTACTGCCCGGTTTCAACAAATACCAAACTCCGCCCCCTTGTCTGATATGCCACCACCAGGTCTATGTTCTAGAGACGCATTAATGCCTTTAAGGTTTTAACATTTTTGTTCTCTTAATCCATCACAGAATCCACATTTTGCATTCGAGAAAATACCAGTTCTGGGTTTATGCACACAAATCTCCTCTTTGTGTGTAATTTCCATACCTACTTACTTGGTCGCCGTGGTATAGTGGGTAGTGTGTTGGCTTATTAGACAATAGGCCCGGGTTCGAATCCCAGGTCAGACATCAAAACGAAAAAATATTTCTTCGGCGACTTCCTCTCAGCAGATTTCCGGCAAAGACTCAGAGTAAAAATTGCCATGAAAAGCTTCTCAAAAATCTTTCGTTCGGAGTCGACTTTAAACTGTAGGTCCCGCCGCTTATGTATAAAATTAACACATACAACAAAAGTGGTGTGAGAAGCTAGGCCGTAATCCTGACTGAAGGGTTGTAATGGCCAATTATGTATGTATGTACTTAACTTGGTCATAACAACTCTTGTTTTAGTCCGGATTACAATCTAGCTTATAACCCCACCCTTGCGTCTTATGGGCCCATTTTTATCTATGATTTTGGGACACCGAACATTTAATTTTTGAGAGACTTTTCATTGGTAAATTTATTTTTAGTCTCTAGATTTTATGGCAGAACGCAGGAAGGCGTCTCAGTTTGGTTTGATAAGCCAGAGCAGGGTTTTGAACCACGGTCTAGTAAGTGATAAGCCAACACAGTATTTACTTGGCTACGGCTACTTTAGATGAGTTTTTATTCCTTTTTTTATTCTCCTTTTCATTGAGTATAGCTTTCCAAATATTCATGATACGTGTGGCCCTCAATTCAAAGGCCCGAAAGGGCCACGGAAACCTTTTTGCAAGGTTAACCCACTGCAGTGGGACTGCCTTAATGCTCTGATTATTATTTTTTTTTACTTATTCTTGTTGGTTTCTAGAATTTTAATGGTCAGCTTGTTAGGTAGGCAAGTTCTTTATATGTGGGGAAGGCCCCTACTTATTGTTAGTATTGAAAAGAAAGTCATGGGTTTTCTAAAATCTCTTTGTAATGCGTTTTATGCTATACGAGCCAATGACGAATTGATCACATGATGAGTTGTACCCCATAAATATTCGATTTTCGTTAACAAGTCCCCTCCTTGCCTTCGAGAATATACCCGTAAATTAGAGAGAGCACAAGCCTTATTGCAACACAACGTAATAATAAATCCAATAAACTTGGATCATCGTCAGAGGTTAATAAGCTTTGGCGGCCACTTTCCGAACAACTAAAGTATGTCACGCAAAACTTTCTTTGAGGAAATGAGGAAAAGCTCAGTAAACAGTGTCCTACAGTTCCGGTAGTTAATCCGGGCCTGCTTAGTTTAGTTTGAACTCAACTCCTACATACAAATTAGTCAGTGATAATCGACTTTGAGTCACACGTTCTAAGCAGTTACAGTCACTCTCACTCTCCATGTTTGTATGGCACACTGTATTATCACTACCGAACGAGCCGCTCCCATTAAGAAACAGGTAAACAATTAGTAATTTCAGGTAAAACTATTCAATCGATTATTGAAACAAGTGTTTCGTTAAAAAAAAATTTATTTTTTAATTTTCTTTTTTGTGATTTCAATAGAAAATGTGTCGTTCACACACGTTTTTAGTTAAGCATTGAACGTATCGCCTAAAAGTTTAAATACTCACGTAACACTCGTAATCGTTTAATTTCGTGGGTCGTTTTGTCATGAACTTAATACTACGCTTAGTGGTAAGCCATATAATCAATAAAATTTTAGAATTTCTTGTTAACGGGCATGCCAAAAATATATTGAAAAGGTAGGTGCTATCGGTGTCACCCTTCTAATAAAAAAACGGAGTTTTTAAAGCTTTTAAATTTCAAACAGATTCGGACTTTTGTTGGAGTTTAATTACATCCTCCAAATATTTTACTTGTTTCACGATCATTGAAACATTCCGTAGGCTGTCGTCAGTGTCTGATTGTCAAATACAGGACAAATGACGTCACCTGTTGAAAGTTTGACTAGATACCACTGACAGCTGGCTTCTGACAGGAGCAGTGTTGTCAATTTCAGTAAAAAAAAGGGGGAAATTTAAAAACTTGCGGTATTATTTACACAGTGAAGTCGCCGTAGTCGTAGTATTAGACTTAAGGCCACGGTTCATACTCCATTTTTTTTTTTTTTTTTTTGATTAAACCTGCACTCAGGGGATGACCCCTACCCATGCAGTGCATTGTGCAGGTTTAGGAAAGGTGGAAAGAGGGAAGATGCGAACGGAAATGAGTTGCTACTGGTGACTATAAAAATGGCCAGTGTTATACCTTTACCATTAGACAGCCTACAGCAATCGTCCCCAAGAAGGCCGCAATTTCTCACAACACTAATATTGTGTGTGTTAATTTTATACAAAAATGGCGGGACCTACTACAGTTTAAAGTCGACTCCGAACGACAGATTTATTTGAGAAAGCTTTCAAGAAGAGAAATAGAAGAAATTGTATTTTGTATTTTTTTAATTTTTCATGTCTGGCCTGGGACTCGAACCCTAGCTTTACGTCTAATAAGCCAGCACACTACCTACTAGACCACGGCGATTCAGACATAAAAACGACTTTTTCTTAGCAGATTGCTGGCAACAAAAACTCTGATAATAAATAACAAATGTTAGAAACTAGGTGCATAATCTGGAGTGAAGGATTGTGGTAGCCAATTATTATTAATGACATGGTGTAGGTTCTGGACCCTTCAAACTTTTTTTATTTAATAAAAACTGTTTTTTTTAACTCATGGGCTGGTGGCCCATCTTCGGATTCGGAATCTTACACGATCTTCGTTGACAGTCAGGCTGCCCTTAGGGCCATTGCGTCGGTCTGGTGCAAATCACGGCTCGTTTGCGAGTGCAAAGAGTCGTTGAGGAGTTTTGGACCGGACCGTATCCGTCTATGCTGGGTTCCGGGTCACAGCGGAATACTGGGCAATGAGACGGCGGATGCCTTCGCTAGGTTAGGTTCGCTTTCAGGTGGCGATTTGACGGTTGGTCCTGACCCCCCGGTCTGTCACCTCTATGGCCTCATCGATGGATGGGGCAGGAGGGAAGAGCAGAGACGTTGGGGGAACGGATCGGTTTGTTCTGTTTCTAGGCGTCTATGGCCTGCTGTGGACAGCAAGATGACACAGTGGTTGCTGGGCTTGGTTAAAGCCAGCTTAAGGTTGGTTGTCGATTTTATCACGGGGCACTGCGAGATTAGGTCGCTGACGGAGATCTGGAACAGATCCCAGCCGGACTATTGCAGGGTATGTTGCGATGAGGAGGAGTTGGAGACTGTCGAACATCTCCTCTGCAACTGCCCAGCCCTTGGTAGGTTGAGGACCCGTGGCAGGGCCTTCTTTGAGAACTTGAGTTCTGTATCGAAAGCCGACATTAAGGCTCTCTACAGATTCATTAGCAGCTTGGGAGGTGCTAGGGCTTCATAAGTGGTAGTCGCACTCTCAACCTTTGTTGTTTTGTGTCTGTTGTTTTTCATTCCTCCGTTTCTCATTCTCCCTCCCCTTCCCTACTTTCCTATATCCTCCTTTTCCTTCCTCCCCTAAGGACAATGTACAATGGGTCAATTTCGACCTCCGGGTACCGTGCTTGTCTTGACCGACAGGTGCACGTCCTCTAACCTAACCTAACCTACCATATGCACAAATTTCCGGATTACTCAAATATTTCTGATCCGATTTCCGAAATTTAAATCTTGTTGGAAAGGCGAGAGATGGACGTTTAAAACGGTATACCTACATCTATTACACGGCTTAATAAGCTATGAGATTTGATGAGGTAAACTTTTTTTCATATTTTTTCAAGTTTGTCCATTCATAGTAGCAAACTTTAATAAAAAATATAGGATAAGTGAAAATCTTTATAATTGTCTGACAACTTTCCTCGACTTAAAGACGATCCTTTGTATTATTTCAGAAATTTCTTAATCGTATGTATACTTTTATGGGCCTGTGTATTTGTATGTATTATTTACACAGTCACAGAATAATCTAACCTAACCTATATTTTCTCTTATCGGTATTCAGTCCAGTACTTATAGGTTAACCTTCAAATTTAAAAATATTTTCCCTTAAATTATGTCTTTCCTTAAATTAAAAAAAAACACATAAAAACCAACACCCATTATTTTTTTTTCCAAATACACAAACCTAACCTAACAAATTATGAGAAAATCATTATCAACAACAACAACAACAAATGCTTTGTCATACTGGATTCCATTTGAAAGTAAAAAAAAACACCAGAAACACGCTAATAAAAGTGGAAGTTTGCGTTTCTAAAATGTATTACCGAATAAGAATCATTTTTGTTGCTGTGGATCTGATAATGACGCCGAAGGGGAGAAGGAGGGGGTGTAGGAGGAGCACCTGAATTAACAATTGTTAACAACGAAAAACAAAGAAATTAATTTCCCTCTCTAAAAAAAAACAAAGAAAAAACGCCAAATTTGTTCTGTTGCATGACAAATGGCAATAAAATCCATCATTTGTCCCCCTTGGGTAGCAGGGGGAAAAAGTACTTTTTCTTTAAGCAAATAATACGAAAATAAACTTTAACAAGCCTCTATTTGTAGTTACATGTTTGAGGTCACACACTTTTTGCCAAAGGGCAACACTGCACTTAACTCATAAAGGTTCAATTAGTCGTGACTTAACCATAACCATATAAATCAGCTGTTTTAACCAACTTGGATGGACATCACTGTTTTCGATTATAGGTGACTTACCATAATGCCATAGTCATAACGATAACCATATGCACCAATTGAATTTTGGTTTTTTGCCATAACCATAAACAGCTGTTTGCTGAATTCACTTACATGTATACACATTTTTTTTTTGTTTACTTTTGTACTTTTGAAAAATACATACATATGGGCAATTAACGTAAACAGCTGTTTATGGCTATGGCAGCACTGATTGCTGCTAATAGTAAATTTACGGTTATGGATTATGTTACGACTACAGCGTTATGGTAAAGTCACGACTAATTGAACCTTAATCCAGCAGAAATAGAAATAACGGGAATTTAATAAATTTAAATATTTAGTAGTTGGTGGTTAACAATAAAAAAGGGAAGGGGAAACGAATAATTTTAAAATGATAGTGAATAGGGCAGCATCCCCTGTAAGGTTCTGACTGACCTGTTCTAAGGAAATGCTGGAATATAGGAGACCTTTGCCCTTGTAATTTTTTCGATTGAAGATTTTACTTTAGGCTTCCAGTTACATACATACATAATTGGCCATTAGAACCCTTCAGTCAGGATTACGACCTAGCTTCTCACACCACTTATGTTGTATGCGTTAATTTTATACATGAGTGGCGGGACCTACTGTTTAAAGTCGACTCCGAACGACAGATTTTTGAGAAGCTTTTCATGGCAATTTTTACTTTCAGTGTCTTTGCCATAAATCTGCTGAGAGGAAGTCGCCGAAGAAATATTTTTTCGTGTTGATGTCTGATCTGGGATTCTAATCCGGGCCTTTTGTCTAATAAGCCAACACACTACCCACTAGACAACGGCGACTTCACAGGCGTTACAGTTACAAGCGTTAAGTTTGATAATTCGGAAGTTGCCGGTAGATGCTTTTAAGGGATATTCATACCGACTAGTCCTTGTCAATAGGTCTTCAAAATTCTGCCGGTAGAGTAGTTAGATGTATTCTCTATATTTTTCTATGCTTCAATACTGGGATCTGTTTTTGGAATACGTCTTGGCGACCAAACATTCTCCCTTTGCAGTCGATAATAATAATAGTGGAAATACTGGTGAAATTATAAGATAGGTTTGGTTAGCGCCGTGCAGCTTTTACTGTGATCAATATCTTCTTTCCTGGTTGGGAATGGGCAGCTATGCGTGCTCAAGTGGACTTTTGATGTCAAATTTAACACTCCAACCTACCTATCTTGGTTAACGCCAAACTCCACAATAATTCTGGTACAGTAAGACTCCGCTTAACACGGGGGATAGGTTCCGACAAGTTCCAGCACTAAATGAATCAACGTTAAACGAGGCAACTTACCACGTACATATAAAATACAGTTGGACAGCTGGACAGACTAACTAAAGAGCGTTGAAAAAGTCGCTATTTAGTGCACCGCTTTTGATTGGTGCATGACCGTTTCATTTGCACACATAGTATGAAACAGTGTGCGATTTAGGGGAACCCCAATACTACCGCCTAATACTGAAACAGCATTAAGCATGATAGCGCTAAGCGGAGTCTTACTGTATTAGTTGACATTTTTTTTTATTTTTCAAACAAAATTCATTTTAGATTTTATTTTCAACACTCCCCCCTTCCCCTTTTTCTTTTACACATGTTCGGTTGAGCCAAGGAGGGGGATGGGAGCTGGGGCCGTGGTTGTTCATTAAAAAGTTATTCATCATTTCAATAGCAATACGGACAGACAGACAGACAAAGCGACTGGGGCATAATGCATACATCAGGATTACGGCCTAACTTCTCAACACCAATACTACCGCCTAATACTGAAACAGTGTTAAACAGGCTAGCGCTAAGCGGGGTCTTACTGTATTAGTTGACGTTTTTTTTTATTTTTCAAGAAAAATTCATTTTTAGATTTTATTTTCAACACTCCCCCCTCTCCCTTTTTCTTTTACACATGTTCGGTTGAGCCAAGGAAGGGGGAGGGGAGCGGGGACCGTGGTTGCTCATTAAAAAGTTATTCATCATTTCAATAGCAATACGGGCAGACAGACAGACAAAGCGACTGGGGCATAATGCAGACATCCAGACACAAAGGCAGACAAAAGCATATCATTTACCGAAAAAACAACAACAACAACAACACATAGTGAAATTTCAAAAAAATCAAAGAAATTTGAAGAAAAAATAAATCCATCAGCACTAAAAGCAAAATATTTAAGAGGGGAGAAGAATATTCACATAATATTACACACATAAGCATTCAATACAGGCTTAACTATAATTTGCTTACATTCGATTATGTACTGTTAAGGATCCTCATAAAGTTTCAGAAAAACTGACATTAAGAAATCCCCTTAAAGTGTTAAACTTCTTGTTCAAATTAAAAAACGCCGCACAACAAAATACAACAGCAACACTGGTTTGTATAACAAACCTGTTAAAGGGAAAATAATTTCTGTTGTTTGGGATTTTTAATTTCCCCCCAAATGACATACAAACCAAGCGCATTACTTTCAAGATGGAGATCTGGGCTCTATAATTTCTTTTAAGTTTTTCTTTTTCTATAACAAGTGTCGGTCAAATAAATTTCGTGAAAATTCGAGTTTTTAGTGTAAAAAGAATTTATTGAAGTGTAGTGTAGTGTAGTGTATTTAGTGATTTAGGGATTGAACAAAAAAAGTGTTAAAAATTCTTTCTTTTGTTGCTGTTGTTTTAAATAGAAGAAGAAGAGGTAAGCAAGCAAATTTATAATTTTAATAGTTTTTGTTGTTGTTGTTATAACAAATGAATGAAAAAAGTGTTGTTCGAACTCCGTTAATTGAGAGACAAGTCCTGTTATTTGTTTTTGGTTTAACTTCTTTTGTGTTGTTATTGTTTTTTTATCAACACTTTCCTTTACATTTTATGGTATTTTGTTGTTGTCGTAATATCATATTCTCACGTAATGGTTTGGAAAAAACAATAACAACAATTACAGCAAGGGGGGGGGGGGGAGGTTGATGAAATAAGAAATACTTTTCACATTGGCAGCAGGTTTGTTTACATCCCACCATTGTTGAGTTTAGTTTTTCTTCTTCTTCAAATTAAATTGCAGAACATTTGTATGGTGAATAAAGACTAGCAGATTTGTTTACATGCCACCAGTGTTGAAGTAAGATTTTCTTCTTCAAATTAAATTGAAGAATGTATGTGTGTGGTGAATAAAGTTTAGAAATTTAAGGAAATTTGTTTATTTTCTTAAGCATGCGAAATCTTTAACTAGATAATCCAGAGTCCTGTCAAACCAAATTAATTTTGTTTGTTTACTCGTTTAGTCATGCTTTATTTTAATTTTATCAATTTTTGCCTTTCTAATTGATTTAAAATTCTAAACAAAAATTCTCTGAAAATAAAATCATGATTCATGGAATCATCGTATCAAAGTTGATCGATTAATTGAATTTAATTTTTTTTTATTTTATATTCTTATTTACCATTGACTTCTTGGTCACAGCTTGAATTGTTAATTGAACGTTAGCCAAATGTACAATCACTTTTCCATGCAAATTAATACAAATACAACGAGAAGAACGAAGTCTGCTACAATTTATTGAGCGGGTTAAAGATCACATGCAGGTCTTGCAAAAAAAAAAAAAAAAGTCCCCAGCTTTGACAAACTCTTTAAGAGATGTGTCATCCAGTAAAACAAAAACGAAATTTATACTCGCATCTGCTAAATAGAAAAGGGAGCAGAAAAGTGAGAGAGATAGTGATAGTGTAACAGATAGAAATGGGGAGACAATGTGTTTTAAAATAATTACGTTGTATTGATAGGGTATATGGTTGTTGTTGTCATTTTTTTAATGCAATTTAAAATGCGTGTCTAATTTGTATTCTTCTGTGCTATTTGTGTGTCCCAACAATTCACTTTGCATTTGAACACTTGAAGCTCTTTTTACACCCATAGAAATTTTGTGAGTAATTCTTTCTATTTATTATGGATTTCAAAGAATATTTAATGATTAATATTCGTGTTATTCCGTATTTTAACCATAAATAAAACAGAAATGTTCACCTTCCATAATTAACGTTCCGTAGATTGGGGCCGAGGATTGATTCTTGTACAGCTCCTGTTGTTATATGTTTCACCCTTGGTCCCGAGCTTATGTTATACACCAGCTGTCTGTTAGTCAGATAACTACATCTATCACGGCCAGGATTAAGTGTTGCACCGAGAAATTGTACTGTTAAATGCGTTTATAATGACCAAAGTCGCTAGCAGTAGCACAGGCCTCGTAGAGTAAATCCGTCTGTCCCGAAATCCCGTCCCGTATATTAACCTTCGAAATCCCGTCCCCTATGTTCCCAGTCCCAGCTGAATGGAGTACAACATTCGATAACGCTGTGTGATTATGGCCGCTTCAGTCACCTCTCTCAAGGCGTCAATTGTAGACCGACCGGGTATAAAACCATATTGTCTAGCAGACAGTCCGCCACTATTCTCAATAGCAGCAGTAAGCCGTGGCTTCAAAAGCCTCTCGAACAGCTTTCCTGACATATCCAGCATGTACAGTAGCCTGTACGTGGATGGGTCCTCCGGATCGCCCTTTCCTTGCTTATTACGACCATATTATTCTTCCATATATTCAGTTAGAGTTATGGTGTTAGAGTTACGGACCTAGTTTCTGACACCACTTACGTTGTGTATGTTAATTTTATACATAAGTGGCGGGACCTATAGTTTAAAGATTTTTTTGAGATACTCAGAGTTTTTCCCAGAAGTCTACTGAGAGGAAATCGCCGAAGAAATACTTTTTGTATTTTGTTTTGATATCTGGCTTGTGGCTTGAACCCTGGCTTTTACTCCCTACTAGACTACGGGTACTTTGTTACATATTTCGGGGAAAATACATTGTACGTTCCCAATTTCCCGCATTACCTCAGGCGAGATGGCATCAGGACTGCCTTTCTGCCTTACCAGATTTTAATCCGACTACTGCTACTTTCAGCCTCTCTGTGGAATATGGTAAAAATTCCGTATTGAGCATGTTCTGTCGTCGTGTGTTTGCCGGTTCATGAGTAGGGAATGGTATATCCACTATATTTCTCACTACTCGCTTCTTCATAATTTCCATTTGTTGCCTCCTGTTCAGTTTGTCCGTTACAATTTTGTATCGCAAGTCCGTAAGGGTTTACATTTACGTCATCGCGTAGTTTCTGAAATGCCTGATTTTTCATGCGCGTTATAGCCTTCTTCAGAGACTTCTTTGCCTCCTTATATGTCCGCATTTCGTAAGCAGCTGGTCCATCGGGTCTGGCTCTAGTGTACCTCCGTCGTAGTCGTAGGCACTCTCGCCTGAATGCTGCGATATTGTCGTCCCACCAGTACACTGCCTTCTTTCTGATATTCGGGGGCCTCAACAAAGGCATTGCCTTTTTACATCCACATTTTATTATCTCCATGGTTTGTTCTACTCTTGTCCTCGCATAGTCTGAGAGTTCAACTCTGCTACACAATCTGTGTAGCCGATTAGCCGATTCTCATTTAATTTCCGTAAATCCCATCTTCAACTATTCGTGGAATAATTGTCCTATTCTATTCTATTCCTTGAAGCAAAGGTGTACGTTATGTACGGGTGATCATTGCCCTTATATTTTAGGATCTTCCAGTCCTCGACTCTGTGATATATGCTCTCCTAGACCAGTTATATCGGGGATGGTGTCCTCGCAGTCTGGTCTTCTAAAGGTAGATATGCTCCCCTCATTCACGAAGATCAGTGCGGTTCGAACTGCCTCTTGGATTGGTATTCTGCATTCCCCACTCTATAGCTCTGGATTTACAGTCGCCCGCCATTATGAGGTTGCCGCCAATCTGCGCTACTGCATTTTCGTTTCTTGCCAATTTCTACTCAAAGGTTCCTATGTCAGCATTGGGAGTCAAATAACAACTCATCAAACTGTAACCAGGTGGAACAATATCTCCTGCCAAATCTTGACCAAATCTTCTCGGTCTGCTTGGAAAGGTGGTTACTTATGGTTAAGTAAAACAAAAATGACCACCTTTCCAAGCAAATCGAGAAGATTTGGGCTTCCAAGTAGAAAGGTTCAACGTTATCGAAAGTTGAACTCCATTCAACTGGGACTGGGAACATAGGGGACGGGATTTCGAAGTACTAATTAATAAACAGACTGATTTAACTCCGCGTGAAGTCGCCGTGGTCTAGTAGGTAGTGTGTTGGCTTATTAGACGAAAGGCCCGGGTTCGTATCCCAGGTCAGACATCAAAACGAAAAATATTTCTTCGGCGACTTCCTCTCAGCAGATTTCTGGCAAAGACTCTGTGAGTAAAAATTGCCATGAAAAGCTTCTCAAAAATCTGTCGTTCGGAGTCGTCTTTAAACTGTAGGTCCCGCCGCTCGTGTATATAATTTACACACACAACATAAGTGGTGTTGTAATGGCCAGTTATGTATGTGATCTAACTCCACCACCCTTAACTCCTATAAGTATAACTGGAGAGAAGTGAGTAGGAGGAAAGTATTATCTGGGAAAACTAAAGCAGTTTGGCAGGGGAAATAAGATCATCCTCTACTGAGCCCCAAGACATTTGAAAATTAATAGCAGATGAAGTTGCCGTTAATGGAACCCTGTATCCCTTCTAAACTTTGGAAAGAAGCGTTTGATAGGTTTAGACTATTCCAACGAAAATATGCAGAGAACCGAGGACACTTGGTTCTTGGTCAATTTAATGGAGAGACGCATCGGAGTTATGTATGTATTAGACTAGCCAGAAGAAGTAACTTGTGGATAGTAAATGATCATCTGAACGACTACTGCAGGCTAGGGCGATCATATCAAGTGTTAGAGGGTGTTAATGAAAGCGAAGAACATTCAATAGGATCCTATATATAAAGTAGATTGCGTGATAAATCATGTTTTTTTTTCAATTTTTAATTCAATTTTTTTTCTCTTTTTTGGTTATGCTAGTTACGTTTTAATTATAAAAATATTAATCATCACTAATGCAACAACAACAACAACAAATACTCAAGAAAAACAGGGTCACTCTGAGCTAAATCTGCTCTCAATGCATGTATGACACACACACATTATTATTGTGTTGAGTTTCCACCTGCCACCTCATTACATATGCTGAATTGAATGCTTGTGCCTCTGTATGGAGCATGATAGTGTATGTGTGTGTGTGTATATGTGTGTTGTTTATTTCTGGGTTGATTTTTTTCAGTTGTTAATTAAAAGCCATTTATGCTCCACATATTTAATATGGTTGTATAATATTTGTTGTTGTTCTTGTTGTTATTATTGTTATTGCTTTAAAACGAACGCTTTAAACGTACATATTCCATGTTTTTTTTTTTCTCTTTTTCCATGTTTCCGTGTAAATTTTAATATGAAATGATGTGTACATAGTAGGTAGTGTAGGCAAGTGAGTGCATCAAGTGAATGAAAATCGAAAATAAACAACAACACCAACACATACATATGTAGTATACATATACACCTGCCTACGGGCCTAAAAATGTTGCCAAAATATACCAGCTTGCCTGTCTGCTTGGCATGCCTGTAGTAGCAACAACAGCAACAGCAGCAACAACAGCCCAATTTCCATATTCATTATGAATATGCAGCTTCTCACATGGTTGCATTAAAAAGTAGTTTCTTTTTTCCTCTTATTTTTTTATTATTGTTGATGTTGTTGTTGTTTTGCATTCAACATCTCTTTTTATTTACATCCATGGTGTGTTCAATATTTCCAATTTCTTGTGCTGAATACAGCATATTTTGCCCAAAAACAAAAAAAAAAAAACAACAAAAATTCCGTTTTTTTTCTGCTTTGAAATTTACACGCGTTCAGTTTATTTATTACCAATTTAAATCGATTGTGGCAGCTTGCCAAAATGTTTTACAACGAAAAAAATAAATAAAAAAATAGGAGCATAGCTTATAATAGCAACTGTGGTTATTGGTTTACAAACTCCATTACATTGATTTACAGTGGTTAGCCTAGGCTAGGCTTAAATAAATTTTTCTACATTCCAAGATTCATATTTTAAGATGCATTCGTGTAGTAACAAGTCCCCCGGAATGGAGCGCAGGGGAATATGATGTTAGGTTAGGTTAGGTTAGAGGACGTGTACTTGTCAATTCTGATAAGTACAGTACTCGGTGGTCGAATTGACCCATTGTACTACGTCCTAGCTTCTCACACCACTTATGTTGTGTGCGTTGATTTTATACATGAGTGGCGGGACCTACAGTTTAAAGTCGACTCCGAACGACACATTTTTTGAGAAACATTCCATGGCAATTTTTTACTCTCAGAGTTTTTGCCAGAAATCTGCTGAGAGGAAGTCACCGAAAAATTATTTTCAAATTTTCGTTTTGATGTCTGACCTGGGATTCGAACTCGGGTCTTTCGTCTAATAAGCCAACACACTACCTACTAGACCACGGCGACCTCTAATTTTTATTTTTATTGGTTATGGATAAGCAGTTTAGTGTTACAAAAGTACCAAATAAGTACTCTTCTTGAAAATAAAGTACTTTTTTTCCTTGAGGGATTTTTTTTGGCTAAATTTTACAATTTAAGCGGCCTTCTGAACATGTGTTCAACTATTTGCAAGTGACATACACAAATATTTTATTGAATATTTTTTGTATTTTTTGTTGTTGTATTTTATTTCCTGACTAACTTGTTTCATATGCCTGCCATGCCATGCCATGCCCAGTACAAACATAGTATTTTGGCCAATAATTAACCACAGTTTGTTTGGCTTGAAGCTGACTATGCCATTTTATGTGTAAAAAAAAAAAATACCGGCATTAAAACCAGGTGCAATTTAAGCCAAATTGTGTTTGAATTTATCAAAAAAAAAAGAAAAAAATGTAAAATTAAATATGGATGCAGTAATTGGTAATTAGTTTAATAGTATTTGGACATTTAAATTAAACAATAAATTCCATTTAATGTTTTTGCATTTCTTTGTTTTTATTTTCATTTTAATTAAAAAAAAAAAAATAAAAAAGAAACTGAAATTGAAATTGAAAAAAAGATCTTTAAAAA
This sequence comes from Sarcophaga peregrina, assembly GCA_014635995.1. NCBI lineage: Eukaryota > Metazoa > Arthropoda > Insecta > Diptera > Sarcophagidae > Sarcophaga > Sarcophaga peregrina. The sequence continues at coordinate 41,036,926 of CM025793.1, forward strand.
AAAAAGTTAACAAATCCCCGTTTTGTTGCCCAGCAAAGGACTAGAAAAATACAATAAAAGTGTGTCAGGGCTTTTGTTTTATGCCACACACCACCCCACTTTATTCTAATGTTTTGAGATTTCAAAAATTTTTTTTGTTTTCATTACTTTACAATTAAAGGCCATCAAATGAATGTTTTTTTTGTTTTTTACTTTCTTCACTTTTTGTTTCTAAACATAATCCACCTCCATTCCCCCTGCTCTTCTTATTCTTCTCTTCTCATCATTGCTCCAACATTTGTATGGCAATTTTTTTTTGTAGTTTTTGTTGCCTTTTCTGTCACACCAGCAGCAAGATTTCCTTGGTCCTTTTGTAAATTTTAAACAAACAAAGAAAAAGTGAAAATGCTTTTCAAATAAAGCTACACAAACTCTTTTTTTTTAGCAACAATGTTGCCTACACTACTGGCAACAATATTGTCAAAGATTCTTTGTTACTAATTCCAAGCCATAGTATAGAAAAGTTCAATAGTTTGTAAATATTTCCTTAAGGAAATGCTGGCAACAATGTTGCTGAATCTCTTTGAAATAAAGTTGCTGTAATTTTATAAACAAGATGCAAAAATTTAATGTTTTTTTAACATTTCTTAGTAGAAAGTTTGGCAGCAATGTTGCTGGTACTCATAGCAATAATGTTGCTGAAGCTCATATCATAGCAATAATGTTGTTGAAGTATTCCAAAACACAAAGTCGTTTAAAAGTCAACAAGTTGCAAAAATTTCATATTTTTTTTAAACATTTACTCGTAGAAAGTTTGGCAACAATGTTGCCGATATCATAGCAATAATGTTGTTGAATAAAGTGGTTTAAAAGTTAATGTTTTACAAAAATTACATAATTTTTTTAACATTTCCTAGTAGAAAGTTTGGCAGCAATGTCGCTGGCACTCATGGCAATAATGTTGTTGAAGTATTCCAAAATGCAAAGTGGTTTAAAAGTTAATGTTTTACAAAAATTTCATATTTTTTTTAAACATTTCCTAGTAGAAAGTTTGGCAACAATGTTGCCGATATTCATAGCAATAATGTTGCTGAAGCTCATAGCATAGCAATAATGTTGTTGAAATATTCAAAAACGCAAAGTCGTTTAAAAGTTAATGTTTTACAAAAATTTCAAATTTTTTAAACATTTCCTCGTTGAAAGTTTGGCAATAATGTTGCCGATATCATAGTAATAATGTTGCTGAAGCTCATAGCATAGCAATAATGTTGTTGAAGTATTCGAAAACATAGTCTTTTTTTATTAAAGCTGCACTCAGGTGATGACCCCTACTCATGTAGTGTATTGTGCAGGTTTAGGAAAGGTGGAAAGAGGGAAGATGCGAACGGTAAGGAAACGAGTTGCTGCTGGTGACTATAAAAATGGCCAGTGCTATAACTTCACCATTAGACAGTCTACAGCAATCGCCTCCAAGAAGCCCGCAGTTGTTCACACCACTTATGTTGTGTGTATTAATTTTATACAAAAGTGGCGGGACCTACGATTTAAAGGCGACTCCAAACGGCAGATTTTTGAGAAACTTTTCAGGAAGAGAAAGAGAAGAAAAAATACTTTTTTGAATTTTTTTTTTTATTTTTGATGTCTGCCCTGGGACTCGAACCCAGGCTCTACGTCTAATAAGCCAGCACACTACCTACTAGATCACGGCGAGCCCCCAAAAAAAGTCAACAAGTTGCAAACTTTTCATTTTTTTAAAGATTGCCTCACAGTAAGTTTGCCAACAATGTTGCTGAAAATTTTCAAAAACCGAATTAATTTCAAATTGAACCATTTACTAAAATTTTATATTTTTTTAAACATATCAGCCCAGAAATATTATCAACAATATTCCTTAAATACATGGAAACTTATACAAATAGAACTCTACTGGCAACAATGTTGCAAAACATTTTTTGAAGTAACAAATTAAAAAAATTATCTCAGGCGCTTGGTTGAAATTCTTACTAATATTGAGACTATTGGCAACAATGTATCTGAGTATTTTACTTGTTGCTATATATTTTTTTTTTATCCAATAGTTTTATTCGACCTTTTTGATTATAATTAAATAAAAAGATTTTTCGAGCCAATATTTCGATATCCTACGGATATCATTCTCAAGGATACATCATACATCACATCTTCACATTTAATATTGCACTGTGAAGATGTGTAGACGTCTAGGACAAATATAATTATTACTTATTCCTTGAGAATGATATCCGTAGGATATCGAAATATTGGAAGTAAATAAATAACATATGAAGAAAAAATTGACCTCAAGCTCGAAAAATCTTTTTATTTAATTATTTTTTTTGTATTAATATTTCTAAACAACAGCTTAATCAACTATTTTGAGAAACATTTATACCTTTAAATTGTTTACAAAATATGTAGAATTCAAAAGATTCATTGTTTCCTTTTATAATTAGCAATAATGTTTCACATAGTATTGGCAACAATGTTGCTTAAAATTTTATTAAGTTATTTTTGATCAAAATCAATATTTTTACCATTTGCTGCGACTAATTATTTATGCAATAATATTGCTATAGGGGCTAGCAACAATGTTGCTGGAAATTTTCGCATATACATATAAATCTATAGATTCCATCTTTCCTTTTATAATTAGTGATGTTTCAGAAAGTATTGGCAACAATGTTGCTTAAAATTTAATTAAATTATTTTTGATTAAAATCAATTTTTTTAATAATTTGCGACTCATTGTTTATGCAACAATATTGCTATTGCTACTAGCAACAATGTTGCTGAAAATATTTGTATATATAAATCTTTAGAATTCAAAAGATTCATTGTTTCCTTTTATAATTAGTGATAATGTTTCATATAGTCTTGGCAACAATGTTGCTTAAAATCTTATTAAGTTAAATTTGATCAAAATCAATTCTTTTAATAATTTGCGACTCATTGTTTATGCAACAATATTGCTATTGCTACTAGCAACAATGTTGCTGGAAATATTCGCATATACATATAAATCTATAGAATTCCATAGACTCCATGTTTCCTTTTATAATTAGCAATAATGTTTCAGATAGTATTGGCAACAATGTTGCTTAAAATTTTATTAAGTTATTTTTGATCGAATTCCATTGGAATTTTTAATTGTTTACAAATATTTTAATTTAAGTATTTACGCCTAATTGTTTATGCAACAATATTGCTATATAACAACTAGCAACAATGTTGCTGAGGATGTTTTCATGTATAGTTCCTGTAAAATTCATTGCAGTTTTATAATCTGATTAGGTTTGATAATAATGTTGCCAAAATTATTAGCCGTAATGTTGCCTAAACATTTTTCAAAGGCCACAAATAATTAAAATTCAATTGTTTAAACATATTTTTTAAACAGAAGTGGTTCTTGCTTTAAGAATTTTTCTACTTTTGCTACAAAAACTTGTTTGTTGTTAATGAACTGCTTGCCTAAATTTTGAAAAGTTCTTAACCTACTGCAAGGAATTATATCTCAAAACCACCTTGATTTTATAAGTTCTACAAACACAAAAAAAAATGTTCCTAATCTGTTTGTATATAAAATCGTCTTCAAAATTTAAACCAAGTGGGTTATCATTTCATTATAATCATGGATATTCATGGTATTGTCCTGCTTTACTGCAACAAGCAAGAAAATCTCGTATTTTCATGGAAAATCCTTCGTTTAAACAAAAAAAAGAAAATAAAAAAGAAAATCTTTTCTAATGCTAAACCACCATGATGTACATATATGAAGGCAAATAGTTAAACAAATAGGTCTCTCGGTTCATACAAACAACAATACGTGTTGTATGCGTGTGTTGCTGCCTGTGTAAACTCAGGGCTCTTGTTTTTATCAACTGCTCCAAATCTTTTATGATGCCTAGGACAGACTAACAAGGCAGTGTCAGGCAAACGTTCATATGTAAATTGCAAAAAAGCATTGTGATAGGATTTGTTGTAGTGACAAAAACGGAAAGAAAAAAAAACACAACAGAAGGGAAAAAGAATTGGAATGGAATGAAAAAGAGAAAGAAAGAAAAAAATGTCGAATTTATGCATAATTTGGAAAGGCATCTACCCACCTACCCACTCATATATGCCTAACTTGTAAAGCAAAAACACAATTAAGGCAGATAAAGCCAAGCCATTCCGCACACTCACTTGCTGCAGCAGCTTATTATACGTGTAACGACGTATGCTTAACGCTACCTTTGAAAAACTGGTAGTTTAAGTTTATTCATAAATAGACTATGAAATCTGTAGTAAATCTTCTTAACCTTCAAGAATACTTGCATACAGTAAGGAGGCCGAACGCATTTTAATTTTGGAGCAACTAGAAAAGGACTCTAGATAAATTCCAAAAAAAAAAAAAAAAATTATAATAAATGGGCAACATTAAAAAATGTTGCTCAACATTTGTGCACAGCACAAATGTCAAAATAATAATGTTAAATGGGCAACATATGTTGCTTAAAAATGTTGCTCAACATTTGTTTTAAAAAAATGGACAAATTAAAAAAAATGTTAAATGGGCAACATATGTTCCTTAAAAATGTTGCCCAACATTTGTTTTAAAAAAACAGGACAAATTTCAAAACAACGTATGTTGCTTAAAAATGTTGCTCAACATCTGTTTTTAAAAAAACACGAAAAATTTTGAAACAATGTTAAATGGGCAACATATGTTGATTAAATATGTTGCTCACCATTTGTTTTATAAAAAAATGGACAAATTTCGAAAGCAATAATGTTAAATGGGCAACATATGTTCCTTAAAAATGTTGCCCAACATTTGTTCAAAAAAAAACAGGACAAATTTCAAAACAAAAATCTTAAATGGACAACACATGTTGCTTAAAAATGTTGCTCAACATTTGTTTTAAAAAAATGGACAAATTTAAAAAAAAGATGTTAAATGGGCAACATATGTTGCTTAAAAATTTTGCTCAACATTTGTTTTACAAAAAACAGGACAAATTTCAAAACAATAATGTTAAATGGACAACATATGTTGCTTAAAAATGTTGCTCAACATTTGTTTTAAAAAAAAAAACAAGACAAATTTTAAAACAACGACATATGGAGGCCGGACGCATTTAATATTTTGGAGCAACTGAAAAGGACTCTAGATAAATTCCAAAAATAAAATTAGTGGGCAACATTAAAAAATTAAAAATGTTGCTCAACATTTGTGTTACAAAAACTGCACAAATTTCAAAATAATAATGTTAAATGGGCAACATATTTTGCTTAAAAATGTTGCTCAACATTTGTTTTAAAAAAATGGACAAATTTCAAAACAATAATGTTAAATGGAAAGCAAATGTTGCTTAAAAATGTTGCTCAACATTTGTTTTAAAAAAATGGACAAATTTCAAAATAATAACGTTAAATGGACAAGATACATATGTTGCTCAACGTTTGTTTTAAAAACCCAGGACAAATTTTGAAATGGGCAACATTTGTTGTTTAAATATGTTGCTCAACATTTGTTCTTAAACATTTTGTGTTATTTTTTTTTTATTATCTTTGTCTGTAATTTATTCTTTTCTTTCGAAAGACACACCAAAGAGTAGCTCTTGAGTGATTCGTTTAATTCCTTACTGAAAAATCCCTGTTTTTTGTACTTTTTTTTATAATTATTTACATAAGTACGTATGACTGTGTAAATGTTTAAAGTTAATTTGCATATGAAAAGCATAAAATATCAACAAATAAATAAAAAAAAAAAATAAAATACAATAATAAATAATTTCCATAAGCAGCATATTTAAATGGTTGCCTTGCCAACCATAATATTGTTTAATGAGTTTTTATTAAAAACGATTTGTTTAATCATTAATTTTCAAATGTGATGATTAATCACAAAATGATTAAATGTGTTCGTGATAATAAATGCGATTTAAAAATTAATATCGTAGACATAAAAGGGCAATTTTTTTTTTTTGCAAAATTAATTTACTGTCAAAGTAATAAAACAAAAGTACCAAAAAAGGAAAGAAAAATTATTGTTTAAAAATATATCGATAACACAATTTCTTCTAAAAGAATTGAAGTTAAAAAAAATAAGGGAAAAATGATTTTATATATATTTATGTATAAAAAATTATCGATAACAAAAATATTTTCGATAACAAAATTTTTTCGATAATATAAATATTTTCGATAACAAAATTTTTTCGATAATAAAAATATTTTCGATAACAAAATTTTTTCTTAAAACATTTTCGTTTGGTTAAAAAATTTCTATAACTTCTTTTCTTTTAGAATAATAGAGTTAAAAAAACAAAAAATTATCGGAATAAATATTTTTGTATAAAAAATTATCGATAACAATTTTTTTCTTAAAACATTTTCGTTTAATTAAAAATTTTAAAAAACTCAATTACTTTTACATGAATAGAGAAAGGTTATCGGAAGTATTATTTTTGTATAAGAAATTATCGATAACAAAATTTTTTTGATAACAAACATTTTTTAAACACTTTCGTTTGTTTAAAAGATTGCGATAACGCAAATTTCTTATAGAAAAATAAAAGCTAAAAAATGGTAAATAAAAAATTATCGGTAAAATTATATTTGCATAAAAAATTATCGATAACATTTGCTTTTTCTTAAAACATCTTCGTTTGTTTAAAAAATTCCGATAACATAATTAATTTTAGAAGAATACAAGTTAAAAAGCAAAAAGTTATCGGAAAATATTTTTGTATAAGAAATTATCGATCACATAATTTTTTCCAATTAATTCCAATTTTTTTTTTTTTTAAATTTTGTTAACACAATTTCTTTTATAAGAAATGAAGTTAAAAAAATACAAAAAATTATCGGAATAAATATTTTTGTATAAAAAATTATCGATAACAATTTTTTTCTTAAAACATTTTCGTTTAATTAAAAATTTTAAAAAACTCAATTACTTTTACATGAATAGAGAAAGGTTATCGGAAGTATTATTTTTGTATAAGAAATTATCGATAACAAAATTTTTTTGATAACAAACATTTTTTAAACACTTTCGTTTGTTTAAAAGATTGCGATAACGCAAATTTCTTATAGAAAAATAAAAGCTAAAAAATGGTAAATAAAAAATTATCGGTAAAATTATATTTGCATAAAAAATTATCGATAACATTTGCTTTTTCTTAAAACATCTTCGTTTGTTTAAAAAACCCAGGACAAATTTTGAAATGGGCAACATTTGTTGTTTCTAAATGTTGCCCAACATTTGTTCTTAAACATTTTGTGTTATTTTTCTTTTATTATCTTTGTCTGTAATTTATTCTTTTCTATCGAAAGACAAACCAAAGAGTAGCTCCTGAGTGGTTCGTTTAATTCCTTGTTGAAAAATCCCCGTTTTTTGTACTTTTTTTTATAATTATTTACATAAGTACGTATGACTGTGTAAATGTTTAAAGTTAATTTGCATATGAAAAGCATAAAATATCAACAAATAAATAAAAAAATAAAATAAAATACAATAACAAATATTTTCCATAAGCAGCATATTTAAATGGTTGCCTTGCCAACCATAATATTATTTAATGAGTTTTTATTAAAAACGATTTGTTTAATCATTAATTTTAAAATGTGATGATTAATCACAAAATGATTAAATGTATTCGTAATAATAAATGTAATTTAAAAATGAATATCGTAGACATAAAAGGGCAATTTTTTTTTCTTTTTGCAAAATTAATTTACTTCGACAATAAAACAAAAATACCAAAAAAGGAAAGAAAAATTATTATTTAAAAATATATCGATAACACAATTTTTTTAAAAGAAGTGAAATTAACAAAAAAAATTGGGGGTAAAACTATTTTTGTATCTATAAAAAATTATCGATAACAAAATTTTTTCGATAACAAACATTTTTTCGATAACAAACATTTTTTCTTAAATCATTTTCGTTTGGTTAAAAAATTTCTATAACTTCTTTTCTTTTAGAATAATAGAGTTAAAAAACACAAAAAATTATCGGAATAAATATTTTTGTATAAAAAATTATCGATAACAATTTTTTTCTTAAGACATCTTCGTTTGTTTAAACAATTTCTTGAAATTGAAATGAAAGTTAAAAAAAATTTTTTGTATTAAAAATTATCGATAACAACTTTTTTTTAAACATTATCGTTTGTTTAAAAAATTTCGTTAACGCATTTTTTTTTGGATGAATAGAAGTTAAAAAAATATTTTGTATAAAAAATGATCGATAAAACATTTTTATTTTCGATAACAAAACATTTTTCTTCAAACGTTGTCGCTTAGTTAAAAAATGTCAATAACAAAATTTCTTTTAGAAGAATAGAAATAACAAAAAAAAAAAAAAAAATTATTGGAAAAATTATTTTTGTATAAAAAATTATCGATAACAACTTTTTTTGTTAAAACATTTTCGTTTGTTTAAAAAAGTTCGTTAACGCAATTTCTTTTGGAAGAATAGAAGTTGAAAATAATATTTTTGTATAAAAAATTATCGATAACAAAATTTTTCGACAACAAAAAAATTTTCTTAAAACCTTTTCGTTTGATTAAAAAATTTCGATAATACAATTTCTTTTAGAAGAATAGAAGCTTCCAACAAAAAGTTATCGCAAAAATTATTTTTGAAAAAAAATTATCGATAACAAAATTTTTCCAGAACAAATTTTTTTCTTAAAAAAATTTTCAATAAGAAATTTCATCCCATAATACAAGTAAACAAAAACAAACACTTAAAAAAACTGCAGATTTAAGCAATTGCTGCCCTACTTTTTCAAAGAAACAACACAACAAAACTTTAGTAAAATTTTCATTTCAAAAATATTGGCAAATTTCCGATAAAAAAAATAACACATAATAAAAATGTGGAAAAAAAAATCTTACAAATTTAATAAAACGTTGACTTTCTTCATTCGCCATAAACAAATCTGTTAAAATAGAACGAAAAAATAAGAAAATCAAGAGAAAAAAAAGTGAAAATAAAAAGATGAATTTTTATTTCAACGTTTCTTTGGTTGATAATCTTTTAAATCTGTATGACACTACGTACATTGGCTCTTATGTGATGTGTTTGTGTGCCAAGTTGATGGGGTCTGACAGTTTTTCACGCACACACAATACACCACTCAACACCCATACATAGTCGAACGTACATAAATAAACATATTAAATCAACAACAATAACAAACAATGAAATATTTTTGCAAAACAATAAAATTCATTCATTCATTCATTCATAAACTCTAAAACGAACAAAGTCAACAACACACCAATGAATGAGTTTGAGTTTTTCATTTTGTTGTTGATAGTTTTAAGAGAGTAAATCCATGAAGATTTTAAAACCAAATGAAAGCAAGAGAGTGTAGTGTGTGTGGGTGTGTGAGGGTAAAATGTTTTGGTTTGATGTCAACATTAAGTATGATGCGATGTGTTTTGTTGTTGCTGGTGTTATTGTTGTTTTAAATAAAAACTATCAATGAATTAGGAAATTTTTGTTGTTGTTTTTTTTTCTTTTTTGTTTCGGCACAATCCTTGTTATGAAGCAAACAAGTTTTTGACACTTTAATTGTGTTCAAAATTTCAAACTTTTAAATTGTGTTGTCTTTTTTCTTGTGTGCGTGTGTGTGTGTGTATGAAAATGTGTTGCTTTCTGCCCACTTGCTGTCGCATATCGAAAGCAACAACTTCTTAAAGTCGCACACACACACACAAACACAATTGCAAATATGTTATGCACAATAAAAATAAATGAGACTCATAGTCATAAATTTTTACTTGGATTTCTGAAAATGTGTTGCCAACTTGTTTGTTTATTGTCACATGATACTGTGATACAACGGCAAACTGCAACTAAAGTTCATTAGAAAAAATTGAAAAATAAAAATTAAAAATAATTTTTTCGTTGTTCTTGTTGTTATTTTCAAAATTTTAGCAGACAGTTGGACGTTAAAAATTAAATAACGAAACAACCACAGAATAACTATGACACACATAAACCCGCCAAGAAACCAGAGAAAAAAACCCAAAGAACAGCCGCCCGTATAAATGTTCAAACGGCAATTTTTTTTTGTTATTTTTTTAAAACAAAACTCTAGACTTTATGTCTTGTTAAGTTTTTGGCTTGTAAAGTGTGTTGTTGTTGTTGTTGTTGATGATGTTGTTTTTGTCGTTGTGGAAACTTACCCATGGAGAGATAGAGAATTGGAAAACAGTTACAATCCGTTAAAGTGGTTACCCTACCAATAATATTGATAGGGTTTTTAGGGTTTTAGTAAAGCAAGAAAAAACATATTTTTTTTGTCAAGTTCTAGACTTATTGGGCTTGTCTAATTACTGTTCTTGCAGTCAATGAGAAGCTTGCTTTTATTTTTCCACCTTCTGCACTCTATTTGTTTCACTCTATGCCACTTTACATGACTCTAATCATAGATCTTAACTGTGCACCTGTTCTAGCACTTACATGGGACATATTATTGTCACCCTGGACCTTATCGAATTCAAATTAGCAGTAGAAAAGCTTTGAAATGCTGAAATGGTTAGGTTAATTGGCCTTAACAAGTCGAATAGGGTTTCCAGGAACTCTCGTATGGCTTGGACAGAGAGCTGGCCAGTGACATATGAAGCAAAAAACGGTCGCTTCCTTCCTCTCTGGCATGCAATATTTAGAACATGTTTATAAAACGCGCCTTTCATTTTTTGCCTTTCATGGATTAAGTTTCAGTAAGCTAACTAGGAATTGTTAACTTAAAAGTGAAATTCATTTCGAATTTCTGATCTCGTGGTAGTTGGATAGGGGAAACGTATGGATAGATCATAATAGTTGGATAGTTTGGTAGACGTTCTAAACAATTTGTTCGCGTTATAATTTTCGGTTATGTACCTAAGCGATCTGTACTAAAAAATTCCAATTCGTGAAACTTGATAGTGGCTTCTAAGCCTCTAAGTTTCGTATTCTAGGTCGTTAGGTCGCAGTGGTAGCTCTGATATCACAAAGCTCACTTGAAAATGCATTGCGGCCCATTGTCATGCTACGGGTGAACGCAGTCCCTGTACTGACCAAGTTTCACCAAAATCAGGGGAAAGGAAGAAGGACGCAAGGGCTGGACAACAAAAGCACGACTACCCTGCACTAGAAAACCAGCCAGAAAGTTTGATGAACGAAGCTATATCCTTAATATCAATAGATTATAGCTCCGTTAAGCTAACAAGGAATGGGGAGCCGAATAACAAAGCAAAGAAATTGAATAACAGTGGACCTGCATCCATGGCAGAAGTTATTAAAAGGGAGCCTTATTCTTTCCGCATATCTACCCATAACGCAATGACCTGTAAGCACGGCCACTGTAGTCGAGATGACGTCACGACCAAGACCAAGTAATTGGTCGATACGGCTTCTATTCATCAAGAGACAGGATAGTCTAGTAGGGGAGCAGGACTCCTCATTGACCCAGGATAGGTTGGCGTCCCAAAAGAATTTCCACGCAATGGTCAACTTGATCTAAATATCTAAGTAATCTTTGTAATGGAAATTTTCTGGAGGACAGTTGCCAAAATCCTTGAATCTTATTTTTTTTTTTTTATAAAACCAGCACTCAGGGGATGACCCCTAATCATGCAGTGCATTGTGAAGGTTTTTAGGAAAGGTGGAAAGAGGGAAAATGCGAACAGTAAGGAAACGAGTTGCTGCTGGTGACTATAAAATGGCCAGTGCTATACCGTCACCATTAGACAGTCTACAGCAATCGTCCCCAAGAAGCCTGCAGTTTCTCACACCACTTATGTTGTGTGTGTTAATTTTATACAGAAGTGGCGGGATCTACAGTTTAAACGAACGACGGATTTTTGAGATACTTTCCAAGAAGAGAAAGAGAAGAAATCGCCGAAAAAATACTTTTTTTGTATTTTTTTATTTTTAATGTCTGGCCTGGGACTCGAACCCTAGCTTTACGTCTAATAAGCCAGCACACTACCTACTAGACCACGGCGATGGCTAATGTGAAAACATATGCGTTGATTGCATAGAGGGTTGCTTAGCTTAATAGCCTATCTGCAGGATAGTTCTAGTATATGTAGATACGTTAGAGAGTGGCGTTCTATGCAAACTGTAGGAGCTATGCCCCGAGAAATAAATGAAATTGCCTTGTAAAGCAAAATCTGACATTTGTTTAAGGGAAAGATGACCTATTTACAGACAATTTTAGCAGACGGCCTAGCAGCATGTGTAAAGTAGAATATTTTCTAGGAGAAGCTGTTCGTTTAGAATACTTAGACAGTGTAGTTATTCAATTTATCAGTAGGCATATCCCTAACCGTTTTACCATATAATTAGGGGAGCCTTTGTTATATAATTTCGAAGAATTTGGAGGGGAATCTGACGCTTACTCAGGCAGTTATAGAGCCCCTTTAATAAAATTTGATGCAGAGGTGTTAAAGGTGCGAAATTTTAGCATGCTTAAGGATATGTTTTATGGTGAAATACTGGCCACTAAGGCCAGTTCAATTAAAGAAGCTAGCCGATCTCCACAATAATGTACGAAATGCACACAACAATTCTTCTTACACTAGATTACAAAATTAAAGCATGTCTTAGAATATCGTACCAACAAAGTAGGGTAGCACTAAGCGTCTTAAAGCAAACTAAATTCAAAATCTACTTAAAATGTCAAAATGTTGTAGAATTTTCAATCAGCCTGTATCGCTGTGGCTCTATATGCAACAAATCTTGTCTTCAAAATTTTTTTTTTGCCAAATGTTTATAGCCAGAGTATTTAGGCGTTAATTTATCGTGTATCATACCGCCATAACTGTGTTAAAAGTTTTTTTCATATTTTTTTTTTCTTCTTTCTTCTTCCTCTTATTTTTCTATTGACAATCTATTGATCTGACAGGGGGGGGGTACTAAGACTAGACTGCAAATGACATTTTTATGCATTGAAATGTATTGCAATTGATAATGCAGTACCAACAACAAAACTAGTTCAGGTGGTATAATATCAGCTTAAAAGGCTCATGTGAGATGATAACACTGGGCTACAGTTTGTCTAAAGCTTTAGATTCGCAAAAAAAATCTTGGTTTTGCAATAACAAATTATAATTTGTACGAAAACTTTTATTACACAGTGTAATGGTAACGAAAAAGGTGCAACCCAAACTACATACACACACACACAAACGCTCACATGACAGATAAAAATCTCACAAAATTTTTAACACATTCTGCTGAACACTTTTAAAAGTCTGCAATATGTTAGTAGGCACAGTGGGACAAAAGCTGTTTTATGTGCTCCTACAGATATACTTTTTAGAGTCTTGAAATATGTTTACAAAGGTTTAAAGGCCTTGGTGGATGCGGGGTGAATAGGCTTTCTCAACGAAATTGCTTGAGTTACTGTAGAGAAACGACTTGGCAATGCTAGCGACTGACAATCTATTGATCTGACAGGGGGGGGGACTCAGACCAGACTATACTAGACTGCAAATGACATTTTTATGCATTGAAATGTATTGCAATTGATAATGCAGTACCAACAACAAAACTAGTTCAGGTGGTATAATATCAGCTTAAAAGGCTCATGTGAGATGATAACACTGGGCTACAGTTTGTCTAAAGCTTTAGATTCGCAAAAAAAAACTTGGTTTTCTAATAACAAATTATAATTTGTACGAAAATTTTTATTACACAGTGTAATGGTAACGAAAAAGGTGCAACCCAAACTACATACACATACACACACACACACGCTCACATGACAGATAAAAATCTCACAAGATTTTTTTAACACATTTCTGCTGAACACTTTTAAAGTCTGCAATATGTAGTAGGCACAGTGGGACAAAAGCTGTTTTATGTCTCTAAGATATACTTTTAGAGTCTTTAAATATGTCAGCAAACGTTTAAAGGGCTTGGTGGATGCGGGGTGTACTTGGCAATGCTAGAAGCGACGTACAATGATGCTACAATCAAACGAAGGCAATGATTGAATAATGATGGCTTCAGAAGCGTTATTAATAAGTAAACCGCCTGGTAAGTACAGACCAGAGATAAGCAATCAGTTGCAGCGAATCGTACACATTCAAACTTCTTTAATATCATGGAGCCTCCTCTGCTCAGAGTGAAAGTGTCCCAAAATAGCTATGATTTAATGAAGCTGCCACGCCCTTTCTGCCTTTCTTAGCTCATGAGTGTCTTAAATGCCTTGTGTGGGAACCTTTTGCCTTTTATTCAGTGATAGCTGCTGAGATAATATCGAAAAAGGCAGAGGAGAGAAGCAGATCTTTTCAAGAGACTGCAAAACGAAATGTTTAAGGCATCCTGGTCTATTTATGATAAACGGAGGGACTACAGAAGTCCTAATAGAAATTTTCAAAATATTAAAGACTATGCAGTGCTGCTGGTCTAATGGCAAATTTGGATTCAGAGTGACTAGGTCTACTAGCCTAATGCCAAAATTAGGCTTAGCATTTAACCAGAAAAACAGGATCTGGATTCAAGACTATGCAGTGCTGCTGCTCTAATGGCAAATTTGGATTTAGAGTAACTAGAACTGCTAGTTAATGCCAAAATTAGGCTTAGCATTTAACCAGAAAGTGTCCAGTTGCTTCCGTACGCTGACGACATCGACATCATAGGGCGTACCAAACGAGATGTCACTGCTGCCTGTAGTGCTATTGAACGGGAGTCTAAGAAGATGGTAAATGAGGGCAAAACGAAGTTATGTTATCGACAAGTAGAGCCGCGCGGCTGGCGTATTGATTTTCAAATTACGGCCGATAACTATACTTTTGATACAGTCAAGGAATTTATTTATCTTGGCTCCGTCGTTACCACCAAAAATGATGTCAGTCTGGAGATCAAGCGCAGGATTACTCTTGCCAACAGGTGCTATTATGGTCTCAATAGGCAATTGAGTAGCAGAGACCTCTCTCGCAAGACGAAACTAATACTCTACAAGACGCTCATCCTACCCGTACTTCTTTATGGCGCAGAAGCATGGATCCTATTAAGAACTGATGCAGCTGCCTTGAGAGTATTCGAGAAAAAAGTCCTACGTAGCATCTTCGGTCCAGTGCGAGTTGCTTGAAGATTTTCATTATTTTTTGGTGTCTTTTGCCAATTTATATTCATATTCCCCATTAGAGTCTCCATTTAAGAAGAAAAAAAAAATGTGAATAAATTTTTAAACTCAATTTATATTTGATAATGATACGCCATACGACTTGCGCTCCATACATTCGTTGACTGTTCTCAACTGTCATCAGACTTATGGATATAAAAAGTAGCGATAAATTTTTATTTCAATTGACATTTTAATCGAAATTCAATGAATTTTTAAAAAAATCAACTCTTAGACATAGAGAGAGCTAGGGAAAAGCTTAAGCCTTAGCCAAATTAATAATTTTTGTTTTGAAATTCTGTTTTTTTTTTCTTTTCCAGACAACTGGATATCAAAGACTGTGAGGATGATGATAAGGATGATTTGCATGCAACGGCAACATTTGTGCCACCCACCAATTACATAAAAATATCACAAGGCAAAATCCAATTAGTGCATCAACAACAGCCAACACCAACACCAACAACGCCAACTTCGGTACAGCAATTCAACACCGGCTTAAGGGCACAATCACCAACCATTTCAGCACCTTACTCTACGCCCCTAACACCGCTGCTCAGCAATGGTAGTGTAATGGAATCATCCAAAGAGAAGGTAAGTGAGTTTTTATGCTTTTTTGTGTATACCTTAGTAGGAGATAGTAGTCATGGCTTATATTTTGTGGTTTAAAAATGATTTTCCCATGGCTAAGGTTTTATAGGCCAACTTTGTAAGCTTTCCTTAATGCCATCTTGTAGTTGTAGATTATTGGTGTTGGATTTCTTATTAAAAATTGTTAAATGCTTTTATTTTTTATTACCCGGGTGTTTGCTAACTATGTAAGGCCGCTATTTATTTATTTATTAAAGAAATTATTGCCCAAATCCTTTACAACAAGATAGAAATCTTAGGCTGTTAATTTCACTGGAGGAGGTAGAATTAGCCAAACGTATATAAACTGTAATGGAACCTATGTTTTCCTTTTTACCACATGCAAAGCTTAACACGAAATTACTTTACAGTTCGATTACAATTCTCATTGCTTTCTATACTCTAAAAGCGAACGTACGTTCTATTACGTTTTGTATACGTTTGGCTAATTGTACCTTTAGATAACAGCTCTCATTGCTTTTTATACTCTAAAAGCGAACGTACGTTATATTACGTTTTGTATACGTTTGGCTAATTGTACCTTTAGATAACAGCTCTCATTGCTTTTTATACTCTAAAAGCGAACGTACGTTCTATTACGTTTTGTATACGTTTGGCTAATTGTACCTTTAGATAACAGCTCTCATTACCTATTATACTTTTCAAAACAAACGTACGTTTCGTATACGTTTGGCTAATTCTAGCTTTAGATTATTTTTAAGTAATTTTCCTTTCTAATTTCCAGTTTCCTTGCCGCAATCTAACTAACTGAGATTAATTTAAGATGACTTTCTAAATATTTAGTGGGGGAGAAAAAATCAAATGTTCAATTTTGGCCTAGGACTTGAAAGTCCTGTTACATTATTATTATTATTGTTGCCGTGAAAACACCTACTGACTGATTGACAACAATCAGACAATCTTCAGGATGTTGTTTCGTATAAAAAAAAAAATACTTGCCTGTTCGGCAACTGGCATTCATATATACTCCCAGGTGTGTTTCTCATCATCACAAATTGGTTCTCCATTGAGAACAATTATACCGCAGTGCCCTAGTACCACACCTCAAATTATTTCAAGTTACTCTGAGGCATGGTTCATCAACTCTCTTGTTTTTCCTATTTACCAATCCAAATTGATTTGTTAGAAGCTTTCTAGGCTTTCCTATCTGCTACTTTCTTCCCTATCTTTACAAACATCTATTCCTCTGCTCCTCTTAAGCTTATTTGCCCGCCCATTATCGCGAATTTACTCCATGATTTGCAATCCATCAGATGACAATCTTATTTCTGCTGTTGAGCTAATTCAGCTTCCCCAAGCCGTATTCCATATTATCTTTGATTTAACATCATAGCACCTGAGACATGCTACATCTGCAACTCATACCGAAATCATTTACATATTACTTAGCATCACCAGCTATTATCAAGGCAGGACACAATACAACGATCCCTTGCGTCTGTATTGTTTCGAACTACAGCACCATAAGTAGATAGGTAATGGTGGCTGCCCATTCAAGAAAAATTTTGGATGCACCCACTTAGGCCGCATTGGGCTCATTGTGCTACCACAGTTATCCCCTATCCCCAAGTCCTGATGAAGCGATTTAGCCTGCCAATGTCAATCCTTGACAGTTTCTCCAGATCATCAACGTAGTAAGTACCCAAGTACTTCCTTCTCCTTGGGCAAAGAGCCGGGTATGTACCCAGCAGGTAAGGGACAGTCTCCTCTTCCTTCTCAACTCTGTAGCTACTGGAGAAGTTATTAGCAAGGTGTCCAAGACCAATGCGCCTCTCATGCGTACCCATAATGCACTGAGCGCGCCTCTGTGGTTTTTAAGTAGACTCACTGATCGCCCTTCATCTAGCCTTGGTCAGATTTTACAAACCGTTTTACCCGTGTCCGAGGCCGTGCACCTGTCGTTGATCGCATTATCAATTATGAGCTTGCATGTCCTAGTAGAGATGCCTAGATTTGAGAATTAATCGGAGAGTCCTATGATCGTGCAACGCTTGCTAAGTTCATCAGCTCTGCTGTTACCCGGAATACCATTTGGAGTTCAACTGGTAGTAATCGATTTGATTACGAGGTCTGACCGGAGACTTAATTTTGGTACCACGGGAGCCGGGAGCCCCTGGAACCTCGGTTTCAGCCTGGCTGTTGGTGTGGTTCCTTTGGGAGTATCGTGGTGGCTGTGGTTTGGACCCAAATCGCGGGAAGAGTCTAGTTAATGGGCTCGGTGTGGAGTTGCATTTTTCTCAACCGGGTGCCGTGACCCAAAGATCGGAAGGAGTTTCCGTTCCTATCCAAGGGGGAAATCATGTCCAAATACATGGCTTCGAATTGGTACTCAGGTATAGCAGTCTGTTGCATTTGGGGACGTTGGTAGACGCATTGTATTTCACCCTGTGCGAAGAGCATCGTGTGATTAGGTCCTCGTGGACAGGCACCCACGTAAAACGCATCGCCGTTGTAGCCCGGTACCCATATTATATGGATATTATATCGTACGCTATCTCATTGAGATATCTGCGACAACCGTACACCATTTTGGAGTTCATCACGTTAGAACTTAGAGGCTTGACAGCCGCCTTGCTATCTCCGCTTAGAGAGCCTTCCGTCCCCTATAATTCTCGTCGCAGTCTGTATTGCCACCACCTCCGCCTGAAAGACACTACAGTGGTCTGGCAGTCTTATAGGCTGGGCTTTTCCAAGCGATTCCGAAAAAATTCCACTGCCAACAGCTCCGTTCAGCTTTGAACAATTGGTATAGATTTCTACGGAGTCCCTTACCGGGTGGGATACACCACTCTTCCAGACCCCGGTATCCAGAACCGATGTCTTGAATCTTCTCGTGAAGTCGTAACGCGGTGTCATGTACTCACTGCTCCCGACAGCTCCAACTTCCCTCAGGAACTTTGCGTGGCCGATATCCAAGTCAAGTCGCCCAAAGACGTTTACTTATTTCAGTGGAAAACCCCGGGAAATGAAAGCAACTCTTCGCGATTCTCTTGTCTAAGGAAAGGACGGACGGCATTAATAGCAGTTTTAACATTCTGCACAGCATTTTACTTGAAATATTGCCCAACTATTTAGCATTATCAGTGAGCCTAACCTCAATATTATTCAAGATAATAAGTCCTACTAGACTTTTTTTCGCGCATTCATTTTGTAAAGCTTAACTAGCTGCTCTGGAACGCCTATACACAACATAATAACCGATAATCCACAATAATTTCGGGCGACAAAGTCTAACAATTTAAATTGGCAACTCCAGTTGGCATAGCCAATTTAAAATCGTAAATTGGGTTTCACTTGAAAGGCTGTGTTAAGCAAACTAAAAAAAAAAAACGGTAAAAAAATTTACCCGCTCTTCTTTACAACGATAATTTTGTCTCAAAATTCTCTTCATTTTACTAATTCCTCCATCCTCTATGCCTCTTTTCGTAGAGAAACTAACAAATTCTATCAATAAACTGCAGCCAATTCCAATTAAAAGGCAAAAAAAAAACAAAAAAAAACGACGACAACAATTAAAACAACAATACATATCAACATTAAAACAAAAAGGGATATGAAACAATAAAACAACAACAAATACTGTCTTAAAAAAATGTTAAAAAGAAGAAGAAAAAAGAACACACACAATAAATTTTCTTTAAGGTTCAATGAACCTACTATTGCTGCTGTTAAGGCTTTTATGTTCTGTTCAAGAACACCAACACAACAAAAAAGATGTGTTTTAGTAGGAATACGGCAACTATAATGCTAATGGTACTCCTACTACAACTACACATACACATGTAAACTGTATTGTTGTTGGCGGCTTTTAATGTTAGTTTTGCAAAGGCAACAGAAACAGCAACAGCAACTGAAATTGAAACTTTATTTCAGTCAGTCACAGGGGGAAGCTAGCTCTACGCATTTTATTTCATTGTTTTTCTTATTGTTGTTGCTGCTGCATTTTTTTGTTCTTCTCATAAACAGAGAAGAAATGAAACAGAGAAGCAATGTAATTGCACTTTTGCTAAGTGCCATATACAAATATAAGGGAAAACAAAACAAAAAAAAAACACACACAGACATACAGATTTTGTATGTGAGAGTGTGTTTAGTAAACATAGTTTCTGGTACTCCAAGTAACAGATGAAATTTACAACAATTTATTGCATTGTAAGTAACACACACACAAACACAGTCATACATACAATGTGTTTTAACATGCATTTGTCGTTAACTATTATTGTTGCTACTCTTGTTAGTTTTTTTTTTCTTTGTTTTAGTTGTTCTTTTAAGTTCTTTACTGTGATTGTTTTGTTTTACTTATGCTCTCTCTCTCTCTCAAGTTTTTTTTTTATTGTTTGTTTTCTATTTACTTTAAGAGGCAAAAACAAATTAAAAAAACTGTATGTAGAGAATAGCAGCAGCAGAGCAATGTTGACAATTTTCAAACACTTATATAAACTGCAAATATGTTGTTACTGCTACTACTGCTACTGTCATGCATTTTCTAATGGCACGAACAAAACGCCACAGCAGTAACAACACGTTCTCAATGTTATTAAGTGAGAGGCAACATGTTTGTTTGGCCAGTGCACGTACCAACTTTGTTTGTTTTCGTTTTTTCCTTTTTTTTCATTTCGTTTTGTTAGTGTGGCGCTACACTTTATAGTTTAGCAAGGTTATGATATGCATTAACGGCATCTTTCTCTTGTAAATATTCAGCATACATCATGTCAATGTTGTCTGCCCTGTTTTTTTTTTCATAGAACACGTGATTATAATGAGTTGTGTATCGGATTTTTTATAATTTTTAATGATTTTAAACTTTTAAAAATCATTTTTGCGATATTTTTTATGAAAAAATTGTAAAATTGCTTAACGATTTAATACCTTCTTAGCTCTGCTAATGTTTCTAAATCTAAAGAACTGAAATCAAAAGAAACCTGTAGCACATGAGTAGAATTGAAATTGAAAAGCACCAGCAAAAAACAAAAAACCTAACAACTAAAGTAAGTTCTTTATTTTACAACACGTTGAAAATAAAAAAATGCAACAAAAAAATGTACAAAAACATTATTTAAATGAAATAAAAATAAAAAATAACGAAAATTGCACAACACACAATAGAGAATCTCTAGACAAAAGCATTGCAAAGTTTTCTTTTCTGTAATTTAAAACCGCTGGCTTACAACCAGGATATGACATTAAATGCATTAAAAAAAAACAACAACAAAAACCCCGAGAAAAATATTTTAAAAACAATCAGCGCAACAATTGTCATGCAATTCTTTTTGTCCATTAAAGCGAAAAAAAAAATGAAAAAAGAACCAAAATTACATGAAATTTTTACCATAAATTTAATCAAACGTGATTTAAAGATTTTTTTTAAAGGGCAATGTTGTTAGGGGTTTAGAAAATTAAAGAAAAAAATAAAAAAAATCAAAATTAAGGTTTTTTTTGTAAATATTTCCCGCTTTTAAACCGTACTTATATGCATAATTGCCATTACAACGCTTCAAACAGGATTAAGGCCTTGTTTATCAACACCACTCATGTTGTGTGTGTTAATTTTACACATGAGTGGGAGACCTACCGTTTAAAGCCGACTTCCAACGAACGACAGATGTTTGAGAAACTTTTCATGGCAATTTTATTTACTCCCAGAGTTTTTGCCAGAAATCTGCTGAGAAGAATTCGTCAAAGAAATTCTTTTTGTACATTGTTTTAATATCTGATCTGTGGTTTGAATCCTAGTTTCGCATCTAATAAGCCACCACACTGCCTACTAGACCACGGCGACTGCAAACCGTACTTGTTCAATCCAATTTGGCATTATTTTTCCCTGCATTTCCACGGGTATCGAAACAATATTAGCTGTAATGTCGAATTCCAGAGGAGGGATTTATCAGATTTGACGACCTCAAAAAATTTTAGAGTAATTGGTCACCAAAACAACTGAAGTCGCCTTATATGTGGTAAATAGTGAGTTGGCTTATTGGGATGTAAGCCTGTTGTTCAAATCCTATTAAAGAAATTTCAAATAAAACGAAATACGGAAAAATATTTTCATCGGCGACTTCCTCTCAACAGTCTTCTGGTAAAAACTGTGACGAGTTCAAATAAAATTGCCTCTTAAGGAGTATGGTTGCTACGCATTCTCAAAACTCCTAATGTCGGCTGGTGCTTTTAAGGTTCCATTTTAAAAGAAAGAAGTTAGCCAGTCGGTTTTCAAAGTCGCAGGCTTAAACTATCTTCCTTTGTCCTGTATTTACGGCTCTGGTCTTCTTTGCCTATGCAACAGCTTCATAAACACATAAAACCAGTCATCTTACAGAGGGTATTAGTAGCTCTTGAACTGAATTGAATTCGACAATTCGTTTTAAATTGAACAGAAAAAAACTTCATCGCTGAATTACATGATTTGCAAGCGTTAATTGTTTCATGGTCTACTAATAGAGAAATGGCAAGGCTTTCGCAAAAATTTCTTTTATTGCAACATGTCACGAATCATTTTTTCACACTCAAAAAAATTTAAACTCGAAAAATTGTGGAGTAAAAAAGGTCACCCGTTATATTCACTATTCCTTACACAACAAGCGGGGCAGGCACTTGTTATTTTGTAAATAAAAGTTAAATTGCAATGCCTTAAAACGCATTGCTTTAAACAATTTATTTCAAGCAGAACAACAATCGAATCTTTACACATTCTTTTAAAGTTTTTAAACGCCTGTCGTTGTTTAGTTAAGCCGCTTTCATTGTGTTCACCGAAATGAAAAGACGTTTAAAGAAAAATCTTGTTGTTTCTTTAAACCGCCTTTAATTTAACTGTCAAAGCTGCAGGTTGGCTTGCTAACAATTACAATAACAACAATAACAATTGCAAAAAAAAAATGTGCGACAGAAAATTATTTTAATTGTTAAAAACGGAAGGGAAAGGCATTTATTGTGAACTTTGGAGATAAAAGAAAAATGAAATCTTAAGAATTCTCTTTTTTTCCCAAAAAGAAAACGCTTTTTAGAATGCTTAATTATCGTGTCCGTCATCTAACGTTTTTTATTTTCAACTACTACTTATTTCGTGAATGGTAACACTTAGCTTATGTCTGATTTGACAGATAATTTGTTTTATCCTTCCACTGAACAAATATGGCTGTGTATACGCGTTTTCTCTTCCTTAAGTAAGCCTGCGATCGACTTACAGAAGATGGCGATTTTGTCAAACAAATCATCATTTCAGATGAAGGTCATTTTGATCTTGGCGGGTATGTAAACAAGCAAAATTGTCGCATTTGGGGCACAGAAAACCCGCACGCATACATTGAAAAGCCGTCGCACCCAAAACGAGTCACTGTTTGGTGCGGATTTTGCTCCAGAGGCATAATTGGATCATTTTATTTGAAAATGACCAAAGAGTGGCCGTTACAGTCAATGGCGATCGTTATCGGGTCATGTTGAATGAATTTTTGTTTACAAAAATTGAAGAGGAGGATATTGGCAACATTTGCCGAAGTAGCCGCTGATACACTCGATGTTTTGCGCCCTGTTTTTGAAGATCGCATTATCAGTCACAGAGCTGATGTCGTTTGGCCACCTCGGAGCTACGATTTGACACAGTTGGCCTTTTATTTGTGGGGTGCCGTCAAAGTTAAGTGTTACGCCGACAAGCCAGAGACATTTAACGCTTTAAAGGACAATATTCGTGAAGCCATTGATGAAAGTCGCCGTGGTCTAGTGGGTAGTGTGTTGGCTTATTAGACAAAAGGCCCGGGTTCGAATCCCAGGTCAGATATCAAAACAAAAAATATTTCTTCGGTGACTTCCTCTCAGCAGATTTCTGGCAAAACACTCTGAGAGTAAAAATTGCCATGAAAAGCTTCTCAAAAATCTGTCTTTCGGAGTCGACTTTAAACTGTAGGTTCCGCCACTCGTATAAAATTAACGCACACAACATAAGTGGTGTGAGAAGCTAGGTTGTAGTCCTAATAGAAGGGTTAAATGGTCAATTATGTATGTTATGTATTGGTGAAATACAGCTGCACACAATCGATAATGTGCTTATAAATTGGACCCATCGTGTAGGCTACTGTTTGGCCAGCCGAGCCAGCCATTTGAATGAAATTATTTTCCATTATTTACCGGAACGATTTTACTTTCGAATAAAAAAACAAATTTTAAGAAAATATTCAGTAGAAAATATTCATTTAAAAAAAAAAAAGTTGTTTGGCGAACCCTTTATAAAGCTAAGGGGATGCTACTGCTTTTCTACTAAAAATTCCAAAGCAATCATAAAGTAAAAATAATTCCTTTTCGAAATTTCATGAGTATTTTATTTATTTATTTTAAATTAGTTTTAACTGCACTATTATTTAAAAATTCTACTTTAATATGATAAAATATTTAAAAAAAAAAAACGAAGAAAAAAACTCACATCTTTAAACGCTTCCTTTTTGTCACTTCATTTTATGCACTCCGCCAACACTGTATTTTTTTTAGTTTGTTGTTGTGGTCACAGTACAGTAATAACATTTCATTCCATATTTACAATTACATTGGCCCTCATTTATTGTGTTTACTTATTATGGCTTAAACAAACTGCTTAAAATATTGCATATTTTTGGTGTTTTTTTTTTTTTGTTCAAACATTTTTTAAGTTGATTTTTTTTTATTCTTTTATGTTTTACGTTTTCCTTAAAAACAAAAACGAACAAACAAACAAAAAAACATTCTTTTTTTTCTGCGCAAAAACATCCTCCTCCACAGCAACAGGATAAACTTGAAAATCGGATAATAGAACTTGAGGCGGCAGTGCTTCGTCTACAGGAGAAAGTCAATGTCAATGTGAGTATTTTCTTCATTCTACTTCTTTGATGTTTTCTTTGTTTTTTTTTTTTATTTCGTTTACTTAATATGTGCTTACTTGATAAGGTAACAACAATGTCAAGTAGTAAATACATCCATACTTATACAATAAACAAACACAGAAAGAGAGAGAGAGAGAGAGAGAGAGAGAGAGAAAGAGAAAGGGATTGGGAGAGAGAGAGTATCATTAAAAATATTATAAGAAAAATAACAACAAAATCATGATATTAAAGTAATGTAGGTATTCCTGTTACGGAAAAACAAAACTAACTGTATTCCCCGTTAGATGTGAAATGTATTCCCTTTTTTTCGTTGTTTGTATAAATGAATGTAATGCATTTACACTGCCTGTGTGTGTGTGTGAGGGAGAGATCTTAATGTTTACCGTCTTGAATTCTATTTTTTTTTCTTAATTTTTTTGATTCTCTTTACATAAGGAAAAAAAGTTTACAGTTTAAATCAACTAATTAGTAATAAAAATCATTTATTTAAACCTATAACTACTTAGTACACCATAGCTGTATATTCCTATACTTCCTTTTGATTGCATTTAATGCTTAAGCTCTTCCAACTCGAAAAAAAAAATTTCCTTTTATTTAAGAGGTTACTGTGGAAATCTTATTTATTCGCATTTTAAATACAGGGAGGAGAGTATTATAGAAACTTGTTAAAACAACGACAACAACAACAACAACAACAACAAAAAAAAAAAAATCAAATGTAAACAAAGTTTACTTTACATTTCAATGCTTATGTTTGTGTTTGTGTTTGTTTTCTACTTTCTTTTTCAAACACAAAATATTGAACCACACACAGAATAAGTGTGTGTGTGTGTCTATATGCATAATAGTGTTAGTGTATTTGCTATTTAAAACAGGGATGGAAAATTGGTCTTAACAAATTGTACTAACGTCCACAAGAAATTGTACTTTTTTCAGATCGATTGTACTAAATTCACCTTTTTCTTTTTTTAAACTTTTTTTTTATTATAAATTAATACAAAATATGAATGACAATTCATTTCATTGTGTTTAGAATTAATGTAAAAGAACAAAAAATAACAATAAATTTTTCAAATTGTTAGCTCAATTTTGACTTCAATATAAAAATTAAGGTTTTTAGTCTTTGGAAAATTATAGCAAACCAAAAATATTTATACTTAAAACTAAGTAAACCCCCCCCCATATTATTCGGTCTTAGATATTTTTATAAAGATAATTTAATACTAGACGACTCGAGCGAATATTTCGCACCGGTATTGACAGAATGAATTTTAATACATACTAAATTATGTAGAACTGCATTACTATTACGCGACCCTGTATTACCACACTTGAACAAAAATATATAATCCCAATGACAACCGTATTATCATGCAGTTCTATATTAAAATATAATTTTTATCAATGAAAATATTAATTTTTCAATTTCTAATTATTTTTCACCATTAGTGTTAGATATAAGCTTTAAAATGAGATATCGCTCATTAAATTTGATGCGGTGGTATGGGAAATATTTGCAACCGACAAAAAAAGTGCTTTAGAAATAATATTTATGATTTCTCCGTCTATTTTCACCCACTCTTCGAACATTTTTAATTTTAAATTTTCAGCACTGGTAAATTGTCTGTTATTTTGAATATAATCTTCAGACAAGAATGGGCAATTCGTTTGGAAAAACGTTTTAAATAATATTCATATCAGGATAAAAAGCTGGCCATTATAAAACCCTAATGGATTAGTTACGGAACCATTCCATCATCTATCTGCTGACATGAATTCTGGCATTGTCCTGTTGTAAAATATATTTTTTTAATTATTTTCTCTCAAGTAGAGGAACAAACTACAGCTAAGCACAGTAATGTAATCTTTACTATACATTCGCGTAGATGGAAGCTGAAATTCAAGGCAACCACTTAAAGAAATAACCCCCTAGCAATAAACTATCTCCCCAAAATTTGAATTTCTAAGGTCATGACAGTAGTATCGATAGCCATCTGGTCTATCTAAGTTCCACTTTTTTTCATAAGAGTGATTGTGACCTGAAGACAATTCATTGTTTGTTATTATTGAAATGCTCTGGTGGTGCTATAATTATGAAAAGCACTTTATAATAGATAAACTTAACAGCTTACTTTAATACTTAACTATAAAGGAATAAAAAAGTTTATGGGATCTAAATTTTAAATCACTATTTATGATAAATTTTGTACCAGCAAACTATTTGTTATTTCAAAATTGTAGCACCCAACTAATTAAATGACTTCAATAAATCCCTAGTTTGGATTAAACTAGAGACAGTCAAAGGTAACAGTCCATTTGTCCTTTCGATTTTTATTAAATTTTGGTATGAAAATATCCTTTCTACATTTGCAGATGAATGTGGAACTTTTATAACACTTGATATGTCAAATTAGCAAGGAGTTGCCATATGCAAATGAAACGAAAACAAAAAATTATCCATTGATGAGACAGAATATTTGAGTGATTTAATAAAGTAGAGAACATTTTTCAATAGTGCTAAATAAGTCATTGAGGTGCTATGGTGTTTTTGACTTCCAAATAGTGCTAAAAAAAAGTACAATTATACCAACTTTTCCATCCCTGATTTAAAATATTTCATTGGATATTAAAACGGGACATTAATTCTGTTGTGTTAGTCGCCATTACATTTTTACTCTCTCCCGTTTTGAGAAGATTTAGTAAATATTTTACTGTGTGTGGGCATTTTTATGTTTTTATTACTACTAACTCTGTGTTTACTTTTTGTTGTTGTTGTTTTTTACTTTTCTTCCAGGAGAAAGGGTGTTTGTTTTTCAGAGCAGGGAGTTGTTAGTTGTTTGTATAAATTTCTTCAAGGATTGTATTTGAAAATAAATTTGTATTTTAAACAAGAACTTATCGTGTTTATTAGTTGATGCCATCGAAAACATTGTTTTTGTTAGCAGAGAGGAATGGCTGCAGTGCATTGTGTTAGAACTAGAAAAAAAGGTTATGGGGGAAGTTAAGGTGATCAGATGAAGTGAAGTATTTCTTGTACTGTCTTAGGAAATTGATTCACTTGAAAAACTGTTTTCAACACTGATGAAAAAGTTGTTAAGAGAAAAGAAAAATTGAAAAAAAGAACGTATTTTAAGCCAAATATTCCAATATTTTTTAGCCTTTTTATCCCTTGCAGTAGATTTTAAGCCAAAAATGAGTAAAATTTATTGAAGAGATTTTTTTTTATTGAACATCCCATTGAATTTTCATGCCCAAATCGTTAAGGGCCTCGAACTCTCTAATATTTATAACATCCATTGCTAATGCTGCACTTTTAATGGGTCTATTGACGATATACGAAAGTGTTTGTATGAATATATGAATATGGAATATCCTTTGACACGTGTGCCAGTGTCATTCATGCCGGCGTGGCTGCATGTTCTGCAGCCTCAAGATCTGTTTTCGTCAGTCTTAGAATGCGCTCCACGTAATTCATCACTGAAGTCCAATTTAGTCTACCCACGACCATAATTCCAACAATGTTAGCGGCCGTGATTGTTCCAATTATTGACGTCAGTATAGAAACAGTGTGTTCTGCATCATCAATTACTTCCCCTTCCTCACAAACGCAATAAGGGCAGGCGGTCTTGCCTATTCTGTGCAGATATTTCCTAACGTAACGTATTAATTAACCTCTCTGAACATCCAACCAATCCATAGCTTTATGTCCACAATAAGTCTCGCCGTCCACCTTCCTCTATCTTCATCGTTCCATTGTCGTTCCAATTCTGAAATTGTGTTTTCTCTAAAGTGGCCGGTTATGTGATCTCCAGCCGATTTTGCCTTATAAATCTCCATCCGCTCTGCTGCCAGTAGATCAGCACAGGCCCCTGTGGGGGCGGACACTGTATGGTATGCCGACGCAATACGCAATGCCGTCGTTCTCTGTACCGATACATGTAAGTTCGCTCGCTTTTTAACAACTAACGTTTTGACCCAAATTTCGCTTCCATAGAGAATATGGCTGATTCCAACCTCCATCAGCAGTCTCCGCCTCGCCGGTAGCGGACCTCCAATATTCGCCATTAATCTGTTGAACTATCCAACGATCTTGTGCGCTTTCTTAGCTGAGTACTGAATCTGATACGAAAATGATGGTTTGGGACCCAGCCTTATTCCCAGGTACCTTACCGAGCTCGTGATTCTAATTACCTCATTTCCAATACTCATGCCCACCTGCAAGGGGATACGACAGCCAGTCCGTTTTATACATGGCCAGATAAAGACCATGGGAATCCAACCAAGTTTTCGTTCCTGGCCGTGACAACAGCTGCAATAGTATTCTATCCTTACATTCCTTCTATTCTGAGTAAGAATAATGCAGATTCTTTTTATTTTTCTTTCTAAAATTTTTCATTTAATAACTTCCATCTCTGCTGTGAAAAATTTTTATGATTTTCTCTTTTTCTATTTTAAATACTCGAAAGATTCCCTTCATCTTTTAACCTCTAGGAAAATAAATGTTTATGCTTAAATGAACGATTTGTGGTTTATTCCGTTAATACTACTCCCTCATTTAAATACAACGACAACAGATAAGAAAACTATGTATTTCCCCAGTCCACTTTCACTTACAAAATCTCTTACGCTCGCTCTCCCTCTCTCTCTCTCTCTTTCCACTGTGTTGCTGTCAACAAGAAAGTGTAGCAACATTAAAGCATTCAAAAAGGGGGAGAATTGTATGGAGTTGTAAATTCTCTGCAAAATTGTTTTGTTTTTATGCCAGTTACTTATGTAGTATGCCGTTACGTTTTGTGGTTATTTATTTAACTCCACACACATACAAGGAAGCTTCTTTCGCTCTCTCTCTTGCTTTCTTAGAAATGTATATGTAAAGTTAATTAAATTGTATTAAATGAGTATGTAAGAGATATTGGAAAACACATTCAAACACTGTAAATACACTAAGTGGTGTGTATGCAAGAGAGTTATAAAAACGCCTATAAAAGTAATTGATAATGTAAATGTGATAAACAAGGTCGTATTAATTTTTCAATTCTCTTTGTAAGTTTCGAATGAGATAAACAATAGAATAATTGTAGAATAACTGTATCAAATGAGAATAAAGAAGAATAACAAAAACAATAACAATCTCTATACAAAAGTTACCACTGTAAAGTATGTGTGTAACTGAAAAGCAAGTGTTTACAGTTTGATTGTAATTGTTGTTATTGTTGTTTACAAGTAATAGAACATGTCCGTAGTAGTGTTGTGTAATGAATTTTATTTGTAAAAAGATTTATTTTTAAAGAACTAAAGGAAAATACATCAAAGGGCGGACATATGAATTTTAATTTTCATTATACGGGTTCAATTATTTTAACAAACCCTCTCCCTCTTCTAAGCATATTGCAAATTAATTTCATTTTATTTAAAGGGAAAAAAAAACGTGCAGTATTCTTTAAATTTGATGTGGTTTTTCTTTTTTTTATGTATATAAACATAGGTCCCCCTTATCGGATTAAAAAATGTATTAAAAGAAAAAAAACATATTTTCAACTTGATTGGCTTTTTCTTTACATTTTTCCTTTTTTCTTCCCCCTTTTCTTCCTCCTTTTTTACTTTTGTTTTCCAACAAAAAGTTTTTCTCTTTTCAAAAGGCAATTTGAAGTTATAAAATTGCTTCATAAAGACGTCTAAAAAGCTTATATTCTTCATTAATACACACTCTGCTCCTCTCCCTAACATCTAACGTCTGTTGTTAACCCTCGTTTTTATCGTATTGAGCTCATCATTTAATTTCCGTTAACATTATTTATTGGCCAAAATCTGTGAAACCCTTCTTTCTTTTCTTTTTTTTTCATCCCATAAAAGGGTCAACCAAGCAAACAATTTAATATTGATTTCTTTTCGATTTATAACACTGATTTTCAATTTAACACTTTTTCTCTCAAAATCTATAAAAAAAAATACTGGCACTCACTGTCTGTCTGTCTGTTTGTGTATGTGTTTTACTGGTTAATCTAAAATCTAGGGAAATAAACTTTACTTTTACCACTATCCTACACACACACACACACACTTGCACTCCCTCCCTCCCCCTCTCACCATCTTCTACTGTAAGTCTTAACAAAAGAAAAAAAACTTTTCAAACACTTGGATCATAAAAAGCAAGTGAATTATAAAGGAATAGAGAGAGAGAGAGAGAGAGAGAGTATGAGAGTGTGTGAGAGTGTAAGTAAGAGTAAATACCGTAAGACAGTTATTTTCTTATTTTTCCATGCCATTTGAAGGCATTAAAACCTCTATGGTTGCCATAGTGTACTTACACTTCCTTTAAACTAAAAATAAATAAAAAAAATTAAAAAAGTTGTTAAGAGAAAAGAAAAATTGAAAGAAAAGAACGTATTTTAAGCCAAATATTCCAATTTTTTTTTAGCCTTTTTATCCCTTGCAGTAGATTTTAAGCCAAAAATGCGTAAAATTTATTGAAGAGATTTTTTTCTTCTTTCACTTCCCTTTTTTCCTTTTCACTTTATGGCTTCCTTTTCTTGTTGTTTAACACGTTTGCAACTGAAGGAATTTCCTTGGCATAGGATAGGAACTCAACAAAAATTTCTTTGAAAAAAACAAAAAAAAAACAAAAATTTAGACAAGAGATATGGTGAAAAACAAATATATTCTCTTCCTGGCTCATGCTTTAGACAGTTTAAAAGCAAAATTTATTGGTTTAACAACGGTTTATTTTGTTTTCTTAGACACGCCGGGGTATAGGCATTATGGTGGCCCAAATGAAAACAAGCAAGCCAAGTAGAAAATACAAAAAACAAACTACACCATTTCCCAAAAGCGAGTACACATAACATACATACATAATTGGCCATTACAATCCTTCAGTCTGGATTACGACGTAGCTCCTCACACTACTTATGTTGTGTGCGTTAATTTTATACATAAGTGCCTCCGAACGACAGATTTCTTAGGAAGCTTTTCACGGCAATTTTATTTACTCTGAGAATTTTTGCCAGAAGTCTGCTGCTGCCAGCGACTGCCTGGAGAAATATTTTTCATATTTTCGTTTTGATGTCTGACCTGGGATTTAAACTCGGGCCTTACGACTAATAAGCCAACACACTACCTATTAGACTACGGCGACTAGTCATATAATAAGTTCAAATATTTTCTTATAAAAAGCAATAATGAAGCAAAAGCAATTAGTAAAGCTTGTGTTTTCTTACTTTGATCTAGAATATGATTGCAATGTTTTAATGAAAGTTACTAGGAGCCTATAGAAATCGACAGGTAGTGTGTATGTTTATTAGATATGAGCCCGTGGTTCAAACCACAGCTCAAGCATCTCAAACAATTTGAAATATTATTATTATTTTACTTATAAACAAGTTTCTTCTCGCTTAACGTATCATTAGAGACCCAAAGCAAGTTCTAGAATGATAGGGTTACCATCTACTGGTCATTGTTAAATTGTATTAAACCACTATTGCTTACTGAGAATATCCAAATCAAGCAACTTTTAAACTTGTCAACAACAGATCTTAAAACTATAATTCAAGCGAAACAAGTTTAATACATAATTGGGGCACGAAAGCAAGTTCTAGAATGATAGGGTTGCCATCTACTAAACCACTATTGCTCACTGAGAATATCCAAATCTAGTAACTTTTGTACTTGTCAACAACAGATCTTAACGCTATAATTCAAGCGAAACAAGTTTAACACATAATTGGGGCACGAAAGCAAGTTCTAGAATGATAGGGTTGCTATCGACTGGAATATCCAAATCAGATCTTAAAACTGTAATTCAAGCGAAACCGTTTCCATAGTTTTGAAAGCAATGAAACTGCTGATTGCATTTTTTAAAATTTTTTATATTAAATGGTGTATGGTGTGGTGGACTATATGCTGCTGTGTCCAATAGTTTATTTCTTTTCCTTTAAAGTACGTACATCAACACACAGTAATTGTCGAATGTGTGTGTAAAATTTCTATATATTCGTTCATTCATTCATTCAATCCAGCGATAAAATTTCTATGCAACCTAAATAGATAAGTATAGGGATTGCTATTGTTTTTGCTGTTGCCAAGACCACAGTAAGGGCATGCGAAAGTATGATAAGCTTGTGGATATGGTAACCAAATCATTCTTATAGTACAGTTCAATGGTTTGAAATTGAAAGCATTTTAACGTTACATAGTTTTTCTTCCCATTTCTGGTTTTATCAACAGGAATTTGAAAAAATGAGAAAAAAAAACCTTTTTCAACACTGTGTGTGTGTGTGTGTATTAAAGCACAACACAACACTACAACTAAATCATTACAAGTGAAGTGAGGAGTGTATTATAAACTTATGCTCTGTTGCCATAATATGGCGAAGAAGCATTATTATTATCAGCTTCTTAAATGTACACACACACATACACTATTTCAATTTCTTTTTATTTTTCTTTCGTTTTTTTCTCTTCTGCTTTTAAGTCTGTAAGTAATGATTATCTGTTTCTGTATTTATTTATAAATCGTTACTCTCACACTCCTTCTCACTTTGTGTATGTGGGTGTGTGTGTGTGTGTTTGTACATTTACGCCTTAAGAGTTCTTTATGTTTTCTCAACATTGAAGATAGACGTCCTTTTCATAAGAGACTTTTATTTGGCTTTCATTGTTTGTTGTTGTTATTGTTTTTTATACTCACCATTTAATATTTTCATTACAACAATACTAGTACGGTTCAGTGGCGGTGTGTATGTGTGTGTGTGAGTGTGTGTTTATATTTCTTCTGCTCCATTGCCATAATGTACCATAAATGCCACGTTCCAATGATTTCCGATCACCACTTATCGTATGACTTTCATTTCGTTTCATTTCGTTTTTAATATTCAATTAACGAAAGCAAAGCAATCGTCAACGATGTGTCCATAAGATGTCAGTCAATCAATACAACTTAATGGAATTTGCCAGCTCGCAAAAATCAATTGGAATCATTTTCATTACTCTCCCCTATTCCTATCTCTCTCTCTCTCTCTTTTCTGTTTTTATTCCTCAATAAGGAAACTGTAACTGTAACTGAAATAATAAAACAGTGTTGCTAATAGTTTGTCGCATAGAAATACTAACTATTTGGGGTTTTGTTAATGATGTTACCCAGTCAAACGATATAAAAAATGGGAAAAAAGGAAGGAAAAGCTAGATTTTTTTTCTATTCTATTTTCTTTTAAGAAAATTGAAAATAATTTTATTAATTATCTTCTCATGTACTCTACACACCCCTTGTTAATCATTTATTTGCTAACGATAGTCTGTTTTGGATAGACTGACGGATTGAATAATTCATTAATTTGATGAAAGTATTCATTGGCATAATTAATTATAAATGTAGTGAAGCAAAATTAATAAAATTTAATTCCATTTTTTTTTTTTGGATTTATTTAATAAAAAAAAAAGACAAAGAAATTAAATAAAATTTATCTGAAAAGTGCTTTAGTAATGAGAAAATAGTTCGTGTTTCACATATTTTTCTACGCTAAAAGTGGAAATCGAAACCAGATGGCTGAAAATTTGAATAAGCGTCTAGTGGAAGTCGCCGTGGTCTAGTGGGTAGTGTGTTGACTTATTAGACAAAAGGCCCGGGTTCGAATCCCAGGTCAGACATCAAAACGAAAAAAATATTTCTTCGGCGACTTCCTCTCAGCAGATTTCTGGCAAAAACTCTGTGAATAAAAATTGCCATGAAAAGCTTCTCAAAAATCTGTCGTTCGTAGTCGACTTTAAGCAGTAGGTCCCGCCACTCATGTATAAAATTAACGCACACAACATAAGTGGTGTGAGAAGCTAGGTCGTAATCCTGACTGAAGGGTTGTAAAGGCCAATTATGTATGTATTAGCCCTAGTGCTGCCAATAATGTAAGCCTGAAAAATATTGTCAACAATTGTAGTTTCCGAAGGAATTAATTGCCTAACAGAAGCTAGTTTAAGCCAAAAGCCAATAGGTGAGTGATACGTCCTTTCTTTTCAATGAATTCAATAGCAATTCTGTGTCAATAGTAAGCGATTAAAGATGTCATCCTTGAGGAAGAAATATTATGTCCCTAGGAGGTAACAACTACAACAACAAGATAATGTTCTTTAAAATTAATTCGTGTATCGTCAAATATCGTGCTGCAGCTGTATTAGCAAGGACTTGAATTATGTGCGATTTGTTTTCAAACGGCTGTTGATGATAATGACGATGGATGGCTTTGCTTGATACCGCCTGACCACGTCAAAAGGGGGTTGATTGTGTTGTGATGTGATTGCATTTCAGGTATTAAAACTCTGCCGGCTTGTTGCATTTCACTAAGGGTAACAATATTTTGTTTGTACTATTCCTTCCAAACAGTTTCACAAGGGAAAGAGGGCTTCTAAACTAACACACACCAAAAAAAATCAAATAAAATTAAAGCACACACAATAAAACAAAGCCCGCGAAAAGTGTGCCTAACGCATTACATGCTTTTCACTTCATTTAATAACTTTTAAACAGCAACTGTCTCATCCTATATTCCCTCCCTTGTGTTTTGTTTTTTAAAGAGAAAAGCATTCAAAAATCCATGGAGTATGAGTGAAATTTTGTATTGGCAATGCGAACTTCAAACGCAATATTTTTGCAAATGAATTTTTGCAAATTTGCATAAATTTTGAAAGAAACACGATAAAAAGAACATAAAAAAAAAATTAAATTAAATTCCAAATTAAAAGAAAAAAAACAAGCGTTTACCGCTTATGGGGGTAGTTTTGCCCGTCAATAAACAATAGTTTTACAGGGTTTGAGGGTCAGCGTTATGGTGACTCATCAAATGTTTTAGAAAAATTTCTGGAAAAAAGAGGGTTAAATTTCCTTTCCCCCTTTACATTTCTTTTTTATTTAAATGTATGTATACGTGTATGTGTGTGTATGTGAATGTGTTCTAAATATGTTTACTTTGTTAACAGTTTCTCTCACTGTCACTGTGAAACTGGACCATGAATCCATAGGCATATTTAATAATAAATTTGATGAATTGTTTGCTAAGGCACGCGTTGCTTGAATGTTTCTTAATAATCCTTGATTTAACAAAAGATTTCCGAGTTGTTGTTGTTCTTGTTATTAATTTCAGTTACAATTCCATTTATTTGCTGTTGACATTAAAGCAGCCAATTTGCAATTTGTTTTTTACATAAGCAACTAAGCGCGGCATGCTTTTGAATTCTTTTTTTTCTCCCCGCTCTCAAAAAAAAAAATTAATTTTGTAATCATTATTAGGGGTAGTAAAAAGCAATGTTATGTTATGCTGCCAGACATCTCAACAAGAAAAGACCTCGAACTTTCCCAAAACCTACATACATAATTGGCCATTACAACAATTCAGTCAGGATTCCGAATTAGCTTCTCACACCACTTATGTTGTTTGCGTTAATTTTATACATGAGTGGCGGGACCTACAGTTTAAAGTCGACTCCGAACGACACATTTTTTTTGAGAAGCATTCCATGGCAATTTTTTTTTACTCTCAGAGTCTTTGCCAGAAATCTGCTGAGAGGAAGTCGCCGAAGAAATATTTTTCGTTTTTATATCTGACCTGGAACCTTCTCAAAACCTAGGACAACGAAATATTGTGCAAAGTTTTAATTTTTTTCGATACGCTAAACTAGCAAGATCCTTGGTTTGGAATTTATTAAAGGCTTTGGCGAATACGTTTTTTTTTCTACGTCGCCCTAACTAGTATCTTCTAGTGTATTGGCTTATTAGACGCGTAACCGTAGTTCAAACCACGGCTCAGATAAACAAAACGCAACATGAAAATAACATTTCTTCCTTCAACTTCCTCCCATCAGTCTGCTGACAAAAACTCTAAAAAATCTGTCGTTTAGAGTCCACGTTAAACTTTAGGTCCCCCGGTCGGCCTCGGATAAAGTTAAAACATTTGCTGAAGTTATTCCCCTTGCCATTTATGTTTTGAGTGTTATTGTCTACCAAAACCCTAGTATTTCTTGGTAAAACCACATACATTTGTTATCATACATAATCATTTACAAGCAGAAAACCAAAGACGAGTATACTCGTCGTTAACAATAAGAAGGCAAAAGGACTCGATATCCTTTTTCATATTTGCGTGCGTTTTATTACAAAAACAAATAATAATTCACGCAGATGGTTAAAATAAAGAAAATGGAATAAAACGAGACACATTGCGAAAATTGGTAACAATTAGAAATTCACTGTTGCCGATTGGCCAAAAAAAAATTGTTTATTCAAAATCTTGCATGTTATAATCTATTTTAAGCAAGACGAGTATACACGTCTTGGCAGTGAGTGATATTCCATCAAAGACGAGTATACTCGTCCTACTGTAAATATATTATACCCCGTCTTGGCGGTGCGTGATACTCTATCAAAGACGAGTATACTCGTCCGAATTTGTTAACACACTGAATACGGGTGGTGTAAGAAGTTAGTTTGTAATTCTGACTAAATTGTGGTAATGACCAACCAGAGGTAATGCTTAAATTCCAAGTTATGCGCTAATTACTAAATGGTAGAACTTTTCCAAATATTGGAGCTTTTAAAGCAATTCTTTCTATTTCAAACCAAATATGAAACGATTTTCATATCGAAACTGTTATTGAAACAAAGTTCCTAAGTGTAGTAAACGATTATAGAAAATAATATGATTCTAGCACGGCCATATGGCCTAGCATTTTATACATTCAAGGGTAATAGTAGTGTAATGGTAGTGTGTTGGCTTATTAGACGAAAGATCCGAGTTCGAATCCCAGGTCAGACATCAAAACGAAAATTTGAAAATAATTTTTCGGTGACTTCCTCTCAGCAGATTTCTGGCAAAACACTCTGAGAGTAAACATTGCCATGAAATGGTTCTCAAAAAATGTGTCGTTCGAAGTCGACTTTAAACTGTAGGTCCCGTCAGAATTGTCAAGAACACGTCCTCTAACCTAACCTAACCTAATGGAGCAGTATAGTGTACTCATTACGAATGGAATATAGGTCTTGTACATTCAAAATACAGATTTAGGCCTCAAACCCTAACGGCAACCGTGTATGATTGAGGCCAGTATTTTTCAATGTTTTGTACTGTACCTCTAGGTTAATTACTAGTCCAAAATCATGCCCATGCGCTTGTATGTACAAAGACTTGCGATTTATGTTCATATAACTGAGGAAGTTTCAAATTTGGAATTTTAAGCTGCCTAGCAACAATACGACCTCAGGCTTGACCGTATTAATAACCAAAACATCCAGGCTACCGTTTGTAATCGCACCTAGCACGTATAGAAAACAGTGCCCAGCTAAGGACAACCAATATCATTAGCGCATAAGTTACCTCTTTAGGACCCATATTGACCACCTACTAAGATTTCTTGCAGTGTTTGCCATTGAGTCGTAGTAGTCTAGTAGGTAGTGTGTTGGCTTATGGGACTGGAAGCCCGAATTCAAATCCCCCAGGTCATACATCAAAACGAAAATATGAAAATATTTCTTCGGCGACTTCCTCTCAGTAGATTCCTGCCATGAAAAGCTCAAAAACCTGTCGTTCGGCGTGAACTTTAAACTCATGTATAAAATTAACGCTCACAACATAAGTGGTGTGAGAAGCTAGGTCGTAATCCTAACTGAAAAGTTGTAATAACCAATTATGTATGGGTGTTTGCCATTGAAGAAGTGATCTTCCTACACGTTAGCTTGACCGTTAGTTAATGAAGTCCTCCATACTCCCCTATTTATTAGAGTTCGGACTGTAGTGTGTACGTGTCCCTACGTAATGGGGACGAGCCCTCCGCGGTCAGGTGAGGATGGGTTAGTGTGAGGACGGGACGTTCGAATGCAACTTCGGTAAACTGCATGTGCATTATTACATGCAAAGCGTTACAATTTCTCTTTTCCTTTACACTTCCCCCAAGCTCTTCTTTATTTACAATTCAGCCGTTCCTTTGAACTTTTTTTTTTCCACATAAAAAACCCGAGGGTTGAAGCATCTTGTGTTCACTTCTATCCGTCTTCTAGCACTCTTTTCTGCTCTGGTTTATTGGTTTTTGGTTTTCAAGTATTTTTTGAAATTCTCTTTTTCGTTTATACGCCCTCTCTCCCTAGCTTATGTTATAGGCAGTTGGACAATGCTTGAAAAATGCGTTTCAAATGCCTGGCTGGCTGGTTGACTGACTGACTGCTTGCCTGCCTTTCCTGCAAATAATTGCTTATTAAGAGGCGACGAGCCCCCTTCTGCTATTATTTTCTGTCTTCTACTGCTTAAGCAAATGGCGAGTTGCCAAAGCAATTGCTTGGGCAGGCGGTAACCAAAAAGAAGAAGAAGAAGGTGAAGACGAAAAAAAGAACTCAAGTTTGCAACAAAGTTGAGGTTCTTTTTCTTCTGTTTTTTTCCTTTTTTTTGCATTTCTTTATGGAACACTTGCCTTGCCTTGACTGCCTGCCTGGTCCATATAAAGTTTACCAGGGGAAAAAAGTGATGGCGTTGGCATTATTAGCTGCTCTCCAAGTTAAGAATGCAAACAAGGACGATGACAATGATGATGATGATGCCGACAAAAGTTGCCATTCATAAAACACCAACAGCAGTAGCCAACCACCCACTTTTTTTATTTTTGCCATTTGGTAGCACTGGCCATGAGATAAAAACAATGTGTTTGTTTGTGTGTGTGGGTACACTTTTTACTTCTTTTTTAAGCTGGCAACTAAAGGCAATAAAAAAAAAACAAATTGAAAAAATAAAAGAAAATGAAAAGAAATTGACGAGAAATATTTTCTTTTTTTATTTTTAAGATGCCTTACAGTCTTCTAAATGTCATCCAAATTTCTTTTTTGTTGTTGTTGTTTTTTTTTTTGTAATTCTTTCTGATTATTATCATGATGCGTTGACTATGACTTCGTTTGACTTCGTGTTTGTTTGCTTAACCAAACTGTCCAGTTGATAAGGATAGTGAAGCAACAACAGCAACACCATAATAGACGAAATATTTCGTTTTTTAATGAAAAGTTCGTGCTTTTTTTCTTTGCTTTCCTTTAAGTATGACGACAATTATTTGTTTTTTATTATCATTACCATTTAGAGGTAGGTAGAGGGAGAAAGTGAGTTAGTGTGTGTAAAAGCCGTAGAGAGAACCACTAAGAGGCAAAGTAGTAGTTGTAGTTGTAGTAGTAGTAGCAGGAGTAGTAGTATTTACACCACAGTTGCCTGTGTGTTCTAATTTAAAAACTCAACTCCTGGGTGGCCATTAAAACAAAAACAAAAACTAAAAAAACAAATTTCAAGAGAAGAGGGACTATTTTTTACAACCATGCTACTTACACAGGGATGTGTTTGTCTAATTAGAAAAAGAAAAAACAGGAAAATAGAAATAAATTAGTTATTTAGAGTGAAATTAATTTCTTTTTTGGGTAATTTAAAAGTTTTTTAATTAATTTAAGTACTCATATCAGAGACTTTATTTTAAAAATAAACAAAAATTTTTTCAAGCTTATTTTTAAAATAAAAAAAAAGAAATTAAAGAAACTAACACAAAGTGAACCATGTGGCAATGGTTAAATATTTTTCGTTTATAAAAGTCAAATGAAATAAAAATCAATACAATGCTTGAACTCCCCTAACCATGGCATTATATACATAAAATACAAAGTTCTGCAAGGTTTACATCACTTTTTCACATTGGCAATGCAAATATAGGGCTTTGAAAGGCTCCAATATTAGGAGATTGTATATGCAGGCAGAGCCTTTGGCTTAAACCTTTAAAATGGATAACTTCGTCAAGTTGCATGATCTTGGTGACGAATTGACGTTCTAACTCACGAAATTAATCGAATTTTTAATTAAAGGACAATACCATTAGACTATTGTACGACTGTGGCTGTCCGAATTGATAGTAACGGAATGTAATGACGTTTCCATCATCACGTCTAGTTTCCCTACCTTCCTACCTTCTAGTTTGCCAACGACTGCGGAATGATTTTCTAATCGTTGAATAAAATTTCGTTCGAAAAATCAAAATTCAAAAATAAAATTCGTATTTATACGGCTCTGTAAACCAATCGACCATCTTTAATTGTTGCGGAAGTTGGCGGTGCATGCATACATACATAATTAGACATTACAACCCTTTAGTTTTCATGGCAATTTTATTTACTCTTAGAGTTTTTGCCAGAAATCTGCTTAGAGGAAGAAATCGCCGAATAAATAATTTTTGTATTTTGTTTTGATGATGTCTGGCCTGGGGCTCGAACCCTGGCGTTAAGTCTAATAAGTCAACACACTACCTACTAGACTACGGCGGGAGGTGCATGTAAAATGATCCACAATAAGTCGTAAGATTGGGTTACTATCGGGTTATTCGCTGCAACAGAAACGCTGGTTTTGGGAGTACGTACTAGGGGTGCGCGCAAGTCATTTTGCTAGCTTACCCTTCACCGAATGCAAACTGTAGTATACTCTTTTCTGTTGCTCTTGATTTTACGAGTGCACTGAAATGTGTATTTCTCATGTATTCAATGTCTACAACAGCACTCGTTTGCCTGTGAAGTAACGGCACTATGTTTTGTGTTGCAAGAGCATATTTTACTACTAAAGCTACAGTTTCAGTATTGCCATATGAATATCAGTAGGTAGTGTAAAAAAGGGTTTTCCCCAGAAATATAAAGTTTAAAAAAGTTACTGGCAATGCTGGCGTCGACGAAGATGATCGGTTGTCGAGAGCAAAAAAAGAAATGCATGTTGTGGCTCTATGAGTACAATATTTTTGTTGCACTCTTTACACAACTCTCTTTTATAATGTTGTACAATGGTTTACGAGTGTAGTTGTTTTTTTTTTTTTGGACTCTATCTTTGCTTCCCACTTATTTATATTTGCAGGATACACAGGCTTATTAACATTTGTAACGTCTTCAAATTTTTTTATAATCTCAAAAACTTCATGCTTAATTATCTCGTTCTTTGAAGTCAGGTTGTATGGGCGGTGTCAGAAGTTCTATAGGTCTTGGATAGTTTTCCACTGTGTTTCTAAAGTGTTTCCTACATGAAAGACATGAACCTAATTGGCCTAAATGATTTTGGGGTGTATGGCATTCAGTTTATCACATTTTTCGGATGAACTTTCCACTTCATCTGGTTTTTGGTGGTATTAACTCTGTTGTATTATAATAATTTATTTTTTTTTTTTCATATTTTCTATTTTTAATAGGAAAAGTAGACCAGTTTTCATCCCTTGTAACCAAAACGTAAAATATTTTGATTGATGTTAATCAACACAAAATTAAAGAAAATCGTCGTATCGTATTATAAATTCAAATTGTATGTTTAAATATTAAATTTCCTTCAATATTTTTTAATACAAATATTTAATAATTAATGTTTTAATTATAATCCACAAATACATACACACACACCTACACGTTTAATACAATTTAATTAAAACATTCATCACTTCCATATATAGAGTACAGTAAGGCATTGCCA
Source organism: Sarcophaga peregrina (assembly GCA_014635995.1). Classification (NCBI taxonomy): domain Eukaryota; kingdom Metazoa; phylum Arthropoda; class Insecta; order Diptera; family Sarcophagidae; genus Sarcophaga; species Sarcophaga peregrina. The sequence goes on from CM025793.1 coordinate 41,079,025, forward strand.
ACCAAAATTATTACCGGAAATAGTAAATGTACTAAGTTGTGCTTCACATAGAACACAGGCACAAACACACACACGCATACATTAGGACGCTGTTAACAAAGGTCACATTAAATTTAATTATAAAATATATTGTCTTCTAAGTAGTATTGTGTTGTGTGTTGTGTATTGTGTTGTCCTATATTAATCTACTGCATAATTATTCAGTACAAGGCAAGAAAGCGAAAGAGCAAGAGAACGAGAGAGAGAGAGAGAGAGAGAGTTGGAAAGTGGGAGAGCCAAAGGCATGCTAATAATGCTGTAAATAAAGTCTTCATTAAAGACTTTGTTGTTGTTTAATTTTCTTTTTTAAAATAAACGTGCCTTTAGAAATCTACACATACATACTTACAGTAAAACAATAATAAAACATTGTTTGGCACTGTTTATCCACATCGGTTGATAAAACAGTTTGGGTTTTGCTTAAAAGAATGTTAAATTGTACATGAAATGAATTCATTTGGAAACTTTAAATTAAATTTTAAATAAAAAACACACACAAATATATATATGTACATACGCACGCAAACAGCATCATGTGTTTTTATTGTTGTATTTGTGTTTTTTGTTCCCATTATCCTTTATGAACCAAAAGCAAAGGCAAAAAGCAACAAACAAAGACAAAATAAACAAAAATTTTGTTGTAGTTTCTCATATTTTTCTCTCACGCTTCTCACGCTCTCTCTCTTTTTCTGTGTGTTCCTATTTCATATTCTTGTTTTGAAAATCTTGTGCAGAATGTTTTGTTTATGTTTCATTTACTACAACGTTCCTATGGCTATGGTTTTTTAAAACGGCGTTCATTCAGTTTCATTCATTCAAAAATTCATCCTTTTTTTGGTTGGTGCATCCCTTAAAAACATATACATAGAGGGGGGGTTGGTTGAAAGTTTGTTTTTATTACATTTGCCATCAGTCAGCCGCCGGCTTTTAACTGCGTTGCATGTTGTGCTGAAAGCGAGGTCGTCGTTTGTTTTGTTTTGTTGTATCGAGTATTACAAGAGAAAGAGTTCTTTAAACAAAAACCAGTGAAAACATTTGTGTTGTCTCAGCTAAAATTTATCATTTTGTGTGGTTTTAAGAATTATTTCTTTAAATTATTTTGCTTTGTTTGTTTGTTCTTCCTTACGTTTCCTTTCAACCAACCGGTATTTTTGTTCTTTAACATTAAACAAGTATAACCAAAAAAACAAGAAAAAATAGAAGAACAAGCAGAAAGAAACAAAAGTTTTATTGTTCTCTTCATTGTGTTAGTGTTGCTGTTTTGCGGTTTTCTTTTTAGAACAAAACAAAAACAAAGAAAAAGTGAAAATTGTAAATGATTTTCCAGACATTTTTCGCTTTAACTCAACATACTACACACACACACACACACACATACACAATCTATACAAATAATAAACAATAAATTCATGATGATGTTAGTGGTGGTATGGTTTTATATTCTCTTTACCGTGTACGTTCACATGTACGTTTAAAAGTGTATGTGTTGTGTATACGCGTAGTGGGGTGTTGTCCTTTAAAGAAATCAGAAAACACAAACGAAATCGAATTTAATGGTGGCTGTTATATTGCTATTCTAGTGTTTTTGTTGTTATCGTTATTGTTGTAATTGCGGTATATGTTTTGATTAAACAACAACAAAACAAACAGAGGAGAGTATAGGAAATAATAATAATTTACCACATCGTGCTTGAAAATAATGCAAAGAGAAGAATGGTAAGCAATATTTTTGTTTTGTTGTTGTTACCTTTTATATTTTGTTATTGTTTTTGATTTAATTCAATGAAATTTATTTAATTTTAAGATTTTTTTCTATAAAAACCTTGTATTTAATATAAAATATTTTAAAATAAGAATCGAATTATTCCGGAAGAACATGTAAATAGGCCTGTCTGTCACATTAACAAGTAAAAATTTCTAAAAATCGATTGTTTTAAATGGGATTGAAGATTTTTTAAATTAATTGAGCTCGCTTCCATTCAATTCAAAACATTCAGTATTTCGTCCGATAAGTTATTGGCATTTTGAAGGCCAGTCCATTATAAGTTTATAGAAAACCTTTATGAAAAACCTGATATTTCAACTCTCGGTTAATGTCTTATCAATGATGGAGTAAAACAAGAGCGCCTATTCACAGAGAACAGGAATTATGTACCAATTAAGTCCATTTACATTATCGGTAAATTTTTTTTTTTATTAAAAACCAACACTCAGGGGATGGCCCCTGCAGTGCATTGTGCAGGTTTAGGAAAATAGGTTATAGGATGGAGGAAAGAGGGAGTAGTGTTTATGGACATTCGATTTAAACTCACCAATATCGTAATTGACGGGAAAAACTCTCGCAGGAAGATCATTCCACAAGCGAGCAGTGCGGGCAAAAAATGAATTCTCCCTGTAATGCATTGTGCTGTTCACTGGACAATCAACCACAAAAGAATGTGCTCTGCGAGAAGCTCGAGTACCACGTAAAATATGTGGTTATCGGGAACCAAGCCCCTTATCTCTCGAGAACACCTCCCATTATAGTACCGATAGAACAATGAAACACACGCCACATTGCGACGATGCTCCAATCAATCAGTAGAGTTGGATACCCTACTGTCATTAATAAGCACCTTCGCCCTCTCCTGTACGCGGTCGAGAAGCTTCAAAATTGACTTTGGAGCACCGGTCCATACATGAGAATTGTACTCCATCCGGGGTTGGATAAAGGTCCTGTAAATAGTAAGAAGGTCGAATGGAGTGAAGTATTTCCTGCACTGTTTCAAAAAACCAAGGCACTTGAATGCTTCCTTCGACAACGAGCATCACAACTAATTCTCATGCCCAGAACATCAAGAACATCCGCCTTCTCAATATTTACATTACCCATAAATACAGATAACAGAACACCAGAGCCAGCATCACGCCGGTGTGTCAAAAAAACAACATTGGGTCTTGCGCGTATTGAAATCGACCCTGTTCGCACGGCCGCACTCAGAGATTACTATCAGGTCACCTGTGAGTGCGTCATTCATGTTCGACCTCCTTGCCCCAATCTCCAAAAGGCTCGGCCTCCGATCAAATGAATATGAATGACAAATGTTGCTGTCATCCGCAAAAGAGTAAATGTAACTCTTATAAGGGTTCCCATAGATAGCGATATCTTTGCAATTTGCATTAGTCTCGTAGGTAGTGTGTTGGCTTAATAGACGTGAGACCACAGTTCAAATCCCATGTCAGACATCAAAACGAATATATGAAGATATATTTCTTTGGCAACTTTTCTCTCAGCATATTTCTGGTAAAAACTCGGAGGGTAAATAAGAAATTGCCAAGAAAAGTTTCTCCAAACTCTATTGCTCAGAGTCCACGTTAAACTGTAGCTGCCGCAACTCATGCAAAAAAAATTAGTATACACAACGTAGGTCGTGTGAGAAGCTAGGACATAATCCATATGTAATCGATTGTAATGACCAATGACGTAGGTATGTATGTATGTGTATATTATGAGTAGAACAAGGCCGGTGCGGGGCTCGCAGAATCCGACTTTTTACAGGGCATAGATATTCTGTTTGCGTCAGTAAATATGGATATCATCTTCTCCTTTTACAGGGAGGCTCTATTTCATTAGTAGAAGGACAGACCGAGCAATGTTGCTAAATTCTGCTGAACAATATGGACAAGAAGAGGACTTACTCAGTTCCATCCTTAAATAGCGATTTCCACGGGCCGCTGTTTTTTTGGTAGGCGTACCAGGCATGCCAAATAACTTCCACAGTAGCTGTGAACCTGATAAGAAGGAAGAAACTTTCTTTCATTTCAGGTGTCAGTGCCCTATTTTTGGAGGTTTTTAGCCTCACAATCACTGACTTCATTGCTTAATCTTCTTTATAATATAAAGATTACTGCAATTACAAGGTTAATTTTATACGCATGTTTGTGTCCTTTAGGAAATGTGTGTTCCTTGGATTGAATATTAACCCATTCGCTGCCAAGCCTAAATTATATGCTCTCATTTCCCATTGCCATTTATATTTCTAGTGTTATTGTTTACCAAAAACTCGGTTATTTCTTGCTAAGAGCGCATATCTAATCATACATAATCATTTACAAGCAGAAAACCAAAGACGAGTATACTCGTCGTTGGCAATAGGAAGGCAGAAGGACTCGATATTTTTCGTATTTGCGTGCGTTTTAGTAGAAAAACAAATAACAAATCACGCCGATTGATAAAATAAAAAAAAATGGAGTAAAACGAGATACATAGCGAAAATTAGCAACACTTAGAGATTCACTATTGTCGATTGGCAAAAAAAGAAATTTGCTAATTCAAAAGCCTGCATGTTATAATCTATTCAAAGTAAAACGAGCCACTTGCCTCGGTCAAGTTGACCATGGCGCGGAGGTTCCTGCGTGACGCCAACCTATCCTGGGTCAATGAGGAGTCCTGCTCCACCGCTAGACTTACCTGGCCCAGGATGGATGGAAGTCATACCAACCGATTACTTGGTCTCGGTCGTGATGTCATCTCGACTGTATTGGCCGTGCTTACGGGTCATTGCATTATGGGTAGACACACCGAGAGAATGAGGCTCCCTTTTAACGACTTCTGCCGTGGATGCAGGTCCACTGAGGAGGAGGAAAGCGTTATTCACTTTCTTTGCCAGTGCCCGTCTCTTGCTAGGTGTAGATAATTTATTTGGCTCCCCATTCCTTGTTAGCTTAACGGAGCTATCATCTATTAATATCAAAGGATATAGCTTCGTTCATCAAATTTTCTGGCTGGTTTTCCAGTACGGGGTAGTCGTGCTTTTGTTGTGCAGCCCTTGCGCTGATCAACTTCTTTCTTCCCTGATTTGGCGGAACTTGGTTAGTACAGGGACTGCGTTTTACCCGTGGCATCACAACGGGCCGTCATGCGTGCTCAAGTGAGCTTTGTGATATCAGAGCTACCACTACGACCTAACCTAACCTAAAACGAGTATACTCGTCTTGACAGTAATGTAATGCTTACATTGCAAGCTTTGCGTTATTTACTGAACGGTAGAAAAAGCCTGTATATTTAAAGTAGAACGAGTATACGAGTACTCGTCTTAGTAGTGCGAGATACCCTGTCAAAGACGAGTATACCCGTCTTAGTAGTGCGAGATACCCTGTCGTAGACGTGTATACAAGTCCCTGTCAAAGACGAGTATACTTTGACAGCGAATGTGTTAATTGTGGTATCACAAGCCAGAGTGGTTCGTCTCATTACCCTAGATTGATTGTAAATTTAAATAAAATCCATACAAAACTATGATTTCAATGAAACTTTTAAATTTTTATTACACTTGGCACCTCCAATGCCATTATATATGGAATACAAAATAATTTAAACGACCACCGTCTCGATTGGCTTTCACTTTCATGCAGTTTTCAAATGCTTTAACATTACAAATCGTTAGCAAAGCGAATAATCTTGGTCTTGTCTTTCATGAAATAAAGCTCAGGCAATAAAGGCAAAATTAGTTGTATAATGTGGCTTCTGACAGTGTCCCACATGCCGTCCAATTCATAATTCTGCATTGCAGATCAAAAGAAATATAAAAAAAAATAAAGAACAGCCCAATGACATTTTCAGATGATAGATACTACACACCATTTTAATTAATTGGGCATTACAATCCTTTAGCCAGGATTACAATATGTTGACACGGAACGACATTTGTTCGAGAGCTGGAATTTTAACCATGGACTCTTTTTTAATAAATCAACGGCGACTTTATATGCATAAACATCACTGTGAAATAAATCTCTAGCAAAATATATTCTTTTTTTTTCTAATTTTCCTTTTTAAACATTTTTTAGTGTTCCTTAGATTTCTTTTAATTCCTGCTGTCTATTTAATACTCATAATCTGTTGAAAAAATAATGACTACAAACAATAATAAGTCCTTGTTAAACGTCGTAGGTACGTCCATACACTGAACAGCTGCACTGTCATAATCAATGAATAACGACAACAGAAACAGCAACAGCTATAACAACCACCAACCAATATCACCACCACCACCCATTGTTAAATCTAGTCAAACATTAATTAAATATTATTTATTTACAATACATGTACACACATACATACATACATATGTATGGATGGGCGAGAGATTCATATTTTTGGAAAATCCTTTTTAAGATTCACAAATTTATTCAACTCCCTCACACAAAGGAGAGCAGTAGCATTACAAATTATACCAAAAGCCTTTACAATTTGTTTACAAAGTGTGAGTGCATAAGAGAGAGTGGTCAGAATAATAGTAGTAGTAGTGGTGTATGCATATGCATGCATGCATACATGGTGGTGAGTTTTCAATAACACCCCACAATCAACAAAAACAAACGGAATTCTTCCCTTCACAGTCTGTTGTCTGTTGAATCGTTGTTAGTTACCCTTTTTCTGCTTTTTTTTATATACGACAAGCACACTCCATTATAGAGCGGGTGTAAACAACAAGTATTTTTTACTTGCTCATCATTATCATCATCATCCATCCTCATCAGTTTGCATCGTACATACATCATCTGTGTTATTATTAACCATGTTGTTATTTTTGTTGCCATTACCGTTACTAGTTCTTGTTGTCTTTAAGTACTTTGATACTCTACTTGGTTTTGTTTCTCCACACACATATACTCTCTCTCTCACTCTCCTCTCTGTCTTTGTTTGTGTAGTTAAAATTTTTAAAGGGAGAGTTTTTTTTCTTTCTTTCTTTCTTTTTATAAATTTTTTTTTTTGTAGATAGAAAGCGATTAGGCCGAGGGTTTATTAAAAAGGCCACTAGAAAAAAAATATGAAATTATGTTCGCTTGAGTTGAACATGTTGCCAGAATTTGGTTTCTTAATTTATCTGTCAATTGTTGTTAGGTATGGACGGACAATTCCTTTATGTGCAACACCCATCAAAATTTTTATGACAGCGTACCCACTGGGCTTAGATAACGAGGGTTAATTCAAAATTAACTTTGAATTTAACAAATGATGTGTTTACGTACTTGTTTTACATAAAATTTTGAATGAAAAGGAAAAGAAAGTTTAGTTTGCATTTGATCTTACGCAACGGCTCTTCTTTTACATAAAAAATCAAACTCATGCAACAATTTAAGCTCGTTGGCCATTCAGCGTACCCTTGGTAAGCTTTCAATGCTGAATGAATGAAATTTTTTTTTAGCAAAGAAAATTATTTCTTACTCGGCTTTCAATGCTGATTTTCAGCAAACGAAATTGTTGTTTTAGCAACGAAAATTATTTTTTTTAGCAACGAAAATTATTTCTTACTCGGCGGTAACGCCAGTCAATAAAATTTGTTTCATATAGGGGTCCGTGAACTCGGAAATTCCATAATTGGTCATTATAACCCTAGAAATTGCTGTAATCAGTAGATAGCGTGTTGGCTTATTAGAAAGATGGCGCGAGTTCAAATCCCAGCTCAGACATCAAAACGAAAATTTGAAAATATTTCTTCAGCGACTGCTTCTTATTTTTGGTAAAAACTCTGGGAGCAAAAAAATTGCCACGAAAAACTGTTGTTCGGAGCCGAATTTAAACTGTAGGTCCCACCACTCATGTATAAAATGAACGCCTACAACACAAGTGATGTGAGAAGCTAGGTTGAACCCGGAAATTATTGTTAGTAAAGGCGGAAAACTTTTTTTTTTTTTTTTTTAATAAACCAACACTCAGAGGATGGCCCCTACTCATGCAGTGCATTGTGCAGGTTTATGTTATAGGAAGGAGGAAAGAGCGAGTAGTGTTTATGGACATTCGTTTTAAACTCACCAATATCGTAATAGACGGGAAAAACTCTCGCAGGAAGATCATTCCACAAGCGAGCAGTGCGGGCAAAAAATTAATTCTCACTGTAATGCATTGTGCGGTTCACTGGACAATCAACTAAAAAAAGATGTGCTCTGTGAGAAACTCGAGTACCACGTAAAAATATGTGGTTATCGAGAACCAAGCCCCTTATCTCTCGAGAACTCCTCCCAATATAGTCCCGATAGAACAATGAAACACATGCCACATTGCGACGATGCTCCAACGAATCAATAGAGTTGGATACCCTACTGTCATTAATAAGCACCTTCGCTCTCTCCTGTACGCGGTCGATACATGAGAGTTGTACTCCATTCGGGGTCGGATAAAGGTCCTGTAAATAGTAAGAAGTTCGGATGGAGTGAAGTATTTCCTGCACCGTTTCAAAAAACCAAGGCACTTGAATGCTTCCTTCGACACTCGACAAATTTGATCGTTCCAACGAGTATTACAACTAATTCTCATGCCCAGAACATCAAGAGCATCCGCCTTCTCAATATTTACATTACCCATAGATACAGATGACATAACACCATATCCAGCATCACTCCGGTGTTTCAAAAAACAATATTGGGTCTTGCGCGCATTGAAATCGACCCTGTTCGCGCGGCCCCACTCAGAGATTACTATCAGGTCCACCTGTGATGTGCGGCACTCTGTTCGAACTCTTTTGCCCCAATCTCAAAGGCTCGACTTTCTGAATCAAAATGAATATGATGACAAATTGTTTGCCTCCACCAAGAGTAATAGATTCGAGATAATAGAAGTTGGTCGCTATTGAGGTCAGCTAGTGGATAGTGTGCTGACCTATTAGACGAAGCCTTCAGCTTAACATCTGGTCGCTAATTGAAGTAGTCTAGTGGATAGTAGGCTGACCTATTAGACGAACCCTCCAGCTTAAATATCTCAGTGACTTCCTCTCAACAGTCTTCTGGCAAAAACTATGAAAGTAAATAAATTGGGTGAGCCCATATTTGACTGCTATATGTTTCAACTTCAATCACCGATGCTATGGGTTTGATTCCCATCAAAGACCCTAAGTGTTTGTTGTGATTGTCTGTTAACAACCGTAAAAAGAAAAGTGTGAATTATTACAGAGCAATGCTTGAAAACAAAAGTAACGAAAGTCATAAAACAATAATGTTTTGAAATAGAATCTATTGCAGACTATGCTTCTTTCCCCTGGCCTAATAGTGGTTCCTTCCCAGGGTGTTTCTCCTAAAAATCGTCGTAATGCCCATAGATTAGTTAATTTAGGTTAGGAAGACGTGCACCTGTCGTCAAACAAGCACAGTACCCCGAGTTCTAATTGACCCAATTGACATTGTCCTTAGGGGAGGAAGGAAATGGCGGATATAGGAATGTAGGGAAGGGAAGGGAGAATGGAGAAAATACCCAATTAAGTCAGATTGCTTATAAAGCAGTTTAGGGAGAGGCTACAGTAATTACATGTAAAGTAACGAAGGCATTTAAAGGGTCCGAAAAAAGTAAAAATTTTAAATAACTGATAAATTGACCCTCTTTTAGAAAAAAATCAACTTAAACCTAGTAAATGGCATTATGATTGCCATACAGTAAGTAAGTAAGTTAGGCAGCAGGGAGTAGGTAAGTGAATGAAAAAGTGCGTGTAGCTAGTTGGGACGTAGTATTATGGTACATTCAATGGCGGATATTCAAATAAATCCAAATAAATATGACAAGCAACCCCTGGTAACATGAAATTTATTAAAAATTTTTCTCTTAAATAGCTCTCAAATTGAAATTTAGTAACGAATATGTATTTATTATTATACGTCACCCTCTCCCCCGCCTCTGCTTCTCTCCCTTGTGCCTTAAAAGCAGAATAAAATATCCAAAAAATGGCATGCCATCTATGCATTCATCTTTTTTGGGGGGGTTTTTTTTCTAGAGACAGACAACAAAAGAAATTGAAAATAATTTCCAAAAAAAAAAAACGAAAGAAAATTTTCTATCATCACAGTGTAACAATAGACTTCATTAAGAGCCAATATTTAACAGGCAAAACCGAAATGAAACGTAATTTCGTTTTTTTTTTTTTTAAATACAATACACATGCATGCAATGGCATAATTATTATCAATTTGTATAAAGGAAATGAAAAAACAGAAATAAAAAATCGTCTCTCTGACTGTCTGTCTGACTGTCAAATTATTATAATTTGCATGTGAATAATTGTAAAAGATTTTTATCACTTTCGTTAGTTATTTGCAACTAGAAAAAAAGAAAGAAAACGAAGAACTCCAACTAGACTAGACCTGACTAGACTGCTCGTCAAATAAATTGCTTTGTCTACAGTGTAGGAAAATATAATAGGGACATGCATCTAAGTAATCTCTTCCAAACATTGCAATATGCAAGCAAAAATCGATAATAATTGTTGCAAAATCCCAATGAAATTCAACTACTCTTGATTCATTCGCACTCAGTACAACATTGATGTTTTTTTTTTATAAAACCAGCACTCAGGGGATGACCCCTACTCATGCAGTGCATTGTGCAGGTTTTCAGAAAAGATGGAAAGAGGGAAGTTGCGAACGGTAAGGAAACGAGTTGCTACTGGTGACTTTAAAATGGCCAGTGCTATGCCTTCACCATTATATAGTCTACAGCAATCGTCCCCATGAAAGCCCGCGGTTTCTTACATCACTTATGTTGTGTGTGTTAATTTTATACAGAAGTGGCGGGACCTACAGTTTAAAGTCGACTCTGAACGACAGATTTTTGAGAAACTTTTCAAGAAGAGAAAGAGAAGAAATCGCCGAAAAGATACTCTTTTTATTGTATTTTTTTTTATTTTGATGTCTGGCTTGGGGCTCGAACCCTAGCTTTACGTCTAATAAGCCAGCACACAACCCACTAGACCACAATGTTGAAGATTAATGCCTAGAAAACTAATTCCGCATACTTTTAAAGCCGACAATGGCAAGATAATCTCAGCAATTGCTGTTGATTGTATCACAAGATCCTTTTGAGATAGTTTTCCTTCACTTAATCAGACATTTCGCGTGTTATCTCAGTGAAAAGTTGACGAATGTTGGGTTTTAAATGCTGTAACGTTAAGGGGAGACGCGTTATTTATTTTACATTGAACACGACATCAAAAATCGCATAATCTAGGCGGTCAATTGAAATTGTCAAACTGGAAATTTCTCTTACTGGAAACTTTTTATGCAATAAAACCAAAAGTTTTACGAATTATTTGGCACATGGTAGTCTCTCGTTAGGTTAGGTTAGAGGACGTGCACCAGTCGGTCAAGATGCACGCAAAAGTACCCGGAGGTCGAAATTGACCCATTGTACATTGTGCTTAGGGGAGGAAGGAAATGGAGGATATAGGAATGTAGGGAAGGGGAGGGAGAATGGGAAACGGAGGAATGAAACAGACACAAAACAATAGAGGTTGAGAGTACGACTACACTCATGAAGCTCTAGCACCTTTCAACCAGCCCAAGCTGCTAATGAATCTGTGGAGAGCCTTGATGTCGACTCTTGACACAGAACTCAAGTTTTCAAAGAAGGCCTTGCCAAGGGTCTTCAACCTCAACCTACCAAGGGCTGGGCAGTTGCAAAGGAGATGTTCGACAGTCTCCAACTCCTCCTCATCACAACATACCCTGCAATAGTCCGGCTGGGATCTGTTCCTGATCTGTCTCTCGTTGATAATATTCAATTGTAGACCAAAACAAGTAAATTTTTCTATGGCCATAGCACTCTGAATACTGGCCAATGACACCTTTAGACCAAAATGCGCAGCAATGACTTTTCTATCATCACTTGTGGATCGTTCAAGCTCCACTCTTAAGAATTTTGCTTGTCGACGCAATCATACATAATTGGCCATTATAAACCTTCATGTAGGATTACAACCTAACTTCTCACACCACTCGTGTTGTGTGCTTTAATTTTATACATGAGTGGCGGGGGACCTACAGTTTAAAGTCAACTCCGAACGACAGATTTTTGAGAAGCTTTTCATGGCAATTTTTACTCTCAGAGTCTTTGCCAGAGATCTGCTGAGAGGAAGTCGCCGAAGAAATATTTTTCATATTTTCGTTTTGATGTCTGAACTGGGGTTTGAACCCAGTCCTTCCGTCTAATAAGCCAACACACTACCCACTAGACCACGGAGACTTCATAATTATGAATGGTCAGCCGACTTTAATTGTGACGGGAGCCAGGATTTGAATGGATGGAGATGCAAATTCAAATCCGTAATACGCCATAATGAGTAGAAAAACAGAACCGACCTTCGTATTTGCTGGGTTGATTCCAAGACTTTTGCCCGAAACCCCTGAGAAAGACGTATAAAAACCGTCTGCATAACCCCATTAATGATCACTAGCATTTTCCCTGCGCCCATGTGTCATTTGCATCTTGCTATCTTGGTTCTCACGGTCTCCAAGTGTCTTCCGATGCTGTTCATAATATAGCAAAGGCGATAGTATCTATTTGGAGGCGATGATACCCCAAGACGCCGATTTTCCTATAAAAGTTTCTCATCTTATGAAGTTGATTATCCTACACTTCGTGTGTATGTTGATGGCTCACTCAACTAGGAAATTCTATCTTATTTTCCATATTATTGAATGCAAAATTGAAATAGGCTGTAAAAGTGTAATGCAGATCCCAGACCCAACAACCCTGTGCACTACAGTTTCCACAGAACTACCTCTTATCTAGGTATGCTGAGATTCACTGAGGGTGAATATTGCCCTTCAAATATCCAAAAAACAATTATGGCCTAATCAGCCTAAAATCTTCCGGCCTAGAGTTACATTCTTCACAAGTCTTGAGGATATCCTAAGGCCCCTCAATTGGGAGGGCTAGGAAGACGATAGTAACGCTTTACACTTGCATAAAGATCATAAGCAATATTAGAATTCTTAGACCAACAATGCTATTTGAAAAGCAACACCCAATGCTTATTAGGTGATGGGACTTTTCATGAAAATCTCTGGATTTATTTGAACAGCCAGGCTGCAAATAAATTTCTAACAAACGTAGTTTCAATATCCGTCATTGTTACAGGGCGTAGGTATTCCGAATGCCTCAGTTAAGTTGGATATTATCCACCCATTTTTTATTTCATTGACAGCAGGAAGGTACGTGCAATATTCCTAGACTTTCCTGGACACGTATGGGTAAGAAGAGGCCTGACTTACTTCTGTCCTTGCATCGCATGGCTAGCCATGGCACAAAAGGTGTTCTCGCGGACCACTAGAGTGCTTTTGGCAGGCATGCCGAAAAACTTGGCGTTCTGGAAAATTTCAACTGCAGGAGCTGAACGTTGGACAGAGAGGAGGAAGAGGCTGTCTTTTACCTTCTGGAGGTTTTTAAACTCTCACTTTCTGATTTCCTTGACCGAGCTCGCAACGGCAAAAATTATTATTGACTCGGGTTAGTTTTGCCTAGGGAATAGGGAATTGAATATTAATTGTGTTACCATAATGGGTCTAAATGCTGACCTAAGTGTGCACCTCTTCTTTTTAACACGTTGAATGCATACTACGAGATAACTCGTAGATTGCGACCCCTTCTAGAGTGCCAAACTACGAGATATCTCGTACTCTCTAATGTGAAAAAATAGAATTTTGGTTTTTTGGCAAGTTTTCTGAAAATTGCCGCGGCAGTCAATGTGTTAAGGGAGTTCAACGCATTTGCAAACCTTTTGTAACCCTAAGATCCCCTATTATCTGCATAAAAATCACTCACTAAGGCCTACAACGCTTCATTAAATGTTGAAATTTGTCTCTTTAGCTATTATTCCTTCCACCACTATATATATTTAAATAAATTATAAAGAGAGAGAGACAGTGAGATAGAGACAGTTAGAGAAATAAAGTTAAAACATGTTACTCAAGTAAACTGTGATTTTTAATAGGATATTCTTCATTTACATTCACATTTAATACTCGGCTGATAATTGAAAGGGGTTTTGTTGTTGTTGTTGTTTTTATATTTTCACTGTGCCTCTGTAAAATTGTTCTCCTTCATAAATTTATTGTTATTTCTCGCATATCTAACCTATGTAGCATGTTTTCTTTGATGTTAGTTATTATGTATTGGCTTTAAGCTTAGTGGCGCCTAATGTAACCACCATTTTGTTGTTGTTTCTTTTTTCCATTTTTTCTTTTCGTGCTTATATAAAAACAGTTATTTCTAACTCCCGTTTTGTTTTTGTTGCTTTTTTTGTATTTCTCTCATTTACAATATTAACAAATATTTTATGTTTAAACAAGTGTTTGATGGTGGCTACGTGTATGTATGTGTTCACTCTTTCATATTTCTCTGTTTTCTCATACCATCACACACACACATACATACATACACTCAAACTTCTACATTTTCTATTTAGTTATAATTTAGTAGCAAGCAATTGTAAACATTGTTGTCGTTACCCACTCTCTTCACACATTCATACACACTCATTTTAATTTACGTTCGTCTCGTATTTTAATGCTTGAGACAATGTGTCGTCGTCAGTGTTGCCGCCTGCCGCCTTCTGTGATGCTTTTTTTTTGTACAATTTAAATTATTTTACGGTTCTTTTTTTCTTCATTTTTTTTTTATGGAGAGAGTGGGAGCTTAAGATAAGGCAGGATTATTTAAATGAATAAATTTGAAGGAAATCCTAATAAAATTTCAATGCTTTTTTATGATTTTCATCAGGAAATACTCACCATTTATGTAAATTATTACAAAACTATGGGGTTTATTTGATAAATGCTGAAAAGAATAGATAAATTAGATTTGGTTAGGTTAGATTAAATTCCCAACCACTTCAAAAAAAAGAAAACATGGTTTTCCTGGATCCATTTCCCAAGCATCCTAATATTAGTTTAATGTCGGCGTTCCATTGTGGTCGTCTTATGTACCCAAATATCAGACAATAACGGCCCCATGGCTGTAGTAGAATCATTACATCATCTTCGTATGAAAGTAACTGTTGAAGCTCTCAATGGAGACGAAGTACTTGGGTATCATACTGAAATGCCAACTGTCCTGGAAGGATAGCTGGGTGATTTGTGGTAGCTACAATAGTCAGCAGGCTAGCTATATTATCCAGCTATATTAGCTTGCTATATTATGGTTCATTGTTATTAGCCACCTAACAGTTTAATGAGTCCGTTTTGAGCCACCTGACGGTTTTATGAGGCACCTGTAGATTTATGAGCGAGCTAAAAGTTTAATGAGCCAGCTAGTACTATTATGAGCCACCTGACTGTTTTATGAGCCAGCTAGTACTATTATGAGTCACCTGACTGTTTTATGAGTCACCTGACTGTTTTATGAGCCACCTGACAGTTTTATGAGCCCCTTAACAGGTTTAAGCGCCAGCTACATGTTTTTGAATCACATAACGGTTTAATGAGTAAACTAGTATAATTATGAGCCACCTGACGATTTATGAGCCGGCCAGTATCATTATGAGCCACGTTCCAGTTTATTGAGCCACTTTGCGGTTTTATGAACCAGCTAACAGTTCTTTGAGCCACCTGACGGTTTTGTGAGCCAGCTAAAAGTTTAATGAGCCCTCTAAAAGTTTAATGAGCCACCTAACCGTTTAATGTGCAAACTAGTATCATTATGAGCCTCCAGACAATTTTATGAGTCAGATTAAAGCTTTATGAGCCACCTGACGATTTATGAGCCGGCTAGTATCATTATGAGCCACGTTACAATTTATAGAGCCACTTTGCGGTTTTATGAGTCCCCTAACAGCTTTATGAGCCAGCTAATACTATTATGAGCCACCTGACAGTTTTATGAGCCAGCTAAAAGTTTAATGAGCCAGCTAAGACTATTATGAGCCACCTAACTGCTTTATGAGCCACCTGACAGTTTTATGAGCCAGCTAAAAGTTTAATGAGCCAGCTAACAGCTTTATGAGCCACCTGACAGTTTAATGAGCCACCTGACAGCTTTATGAGCCTGCCAAAAGTTTAATAAGCCTCCTAACAGCTTTACGAGCCAGCTAAAATTTAATGAGCCAGCTAAAATTTAATGAGCCAGCTAATACTACTATGAGCCACCTGACAGTTTATTGAGCCCTCTAAAAGTTTAATGAGCCACCTAACGGGTTAATGAGCAAACTGGTATCATTATGAGCCACCTGACGAATTATGAGACAGCTAGCATTGTTATGAGCCACCTAAAATTTTAATGAGTCCGTTTGAGCTACCTCACGGTTCTAAGAGTCAGCTAACGGTTTTATGAAGCACCTGTCGATTTATGAGCCAGCTAGTACTACTATGAGCACCTCATATTTCTCTGTTTTCTCATACCATCACACACACACATACATACATACACTCAAACTTCTACATTTTCTATTTAGTTATAATTTAGTAGCAAGCAATTGTAAACATTGTTGTCGTTACCCACTCTCTTCACACATTCATACACACTCATTTTAATTTACGTTCGTCTCGTATTTTAATGCTTGAGACAATGTGTCGTCGTCAGTGTTGCCGCCTGCCGCCTTCTGTGATGCGTTTTTTTTGTACAATTTAAATTATTTTACGGTTCTTTTTTTCTTCATTTTTTTTTTTATGGAGAGAGTGGGAGCTTAAGATAAGGCAGGATTATTTAAATGAATAAATTTGAAGGAAATCCTAATAAAATTTCAATGCTTTTTTATGATTTTCATCAGGAAATACTCACCATTTATGTAAATTATTACAAAACTATGTGGTTTATTTGATAAATGGTGAAAAGAATAGATAAATTAGATTTGGTTAGGTTAGATTAAATTCCCAACCACTTCAAAAAAAAGAAAACATGGTTTTCCTGGATCCATTTCCCAAGCATCCTAATATTAGTTTAATGTCGGCGTTCCATTGTGGTCGTCTTATGTACCCAAATATCAGACAATAACGGCCCCATGGCTGTAGTAGAATCATTACATCATCTTCGTATGAAAGTAACTGTTGAAGCTCTCAATGGAGACGAAGTACTTGGGTATCATACTGAAATGCCAACTGTCCTGGAAGGATAGCTGGGTGATTTGTGGTAGCTACAATAGTCAGCAGGCTAGCTATATTATCCAGCTATATTAGCTTGCTATATTATGGTTCATTGTTATTAGCCACCTAACAGTTTAATGAGTCCGTTTTGAGCCACCTGACGGTTTTATGAGGCACCTGTAGATTTATGAGCGAGCTAAAAGTTTAATGAGCCAGCTAGTACTATTATGAGCCACCTGACTGTTTTATGAGCCAGCTAGTACTATTATGAGTCACCTGACTGTTTTATGAGTCACCTGACTGTTTTATGAGCCACCTGACGATTTATGAGCCGGCTAATATCATTATGAGCCACCTAACAGTTTTATGAGCCACCTGACAGTTTATTGAGCCACTTTGCGGTTTTATGAGTCCCCTAACAGCTTTATGAGCCAGCTAATACTATTATGAGCCACCTGACAGTTTTATGAGCCAGCTAAAACTTTAATGAGCCAGCTAATACTATTATGAGCCACCTGACGGTTTAATGAGCCACCTGACAGTTTTATGAGCCAGCTAAAAGTTTAATGAGCCAGCTAACAGCTTTATGAGCCACCTGACAGTTTAATGAGCCACCTGACAGCTTTATGAGCCTGCCAAAAGTTTAATAAGCCTCCTAACAGCTTTACGAGCCAGCTAAAATTTAATGAGCCAGCTAATACTACTATGAGCCACCTGACAGTTTATTGAGCCCTCTAAAAGTTTAATGAGCCACCTAACGGGTTAATGAGCAAACTGGTACATTATGAGCCACCTGACAGTTTTATGAGCCAGCTGACGGTTTTTTGAGCCACCTGACAGTTTAATGAGCCACCTGACAGTTTTATGAGCCACCTAACGGTTTAATGAGCCACCTAACGGTTTAATGAAGCACCTGTCAATTTATGAGCCAGCTAGTACTACTATGAGCACCTGACTGTTTTCTGAGCCACCTGACAGTTTTATGAGCCCTCTAAAAGTTTAATGAGCCACCTAACAGTTTAATGAGCAAACTAGTATCATTATGAGCCGCCTGACGATTTATGAGCCGGCTAGTATCATTATGAGCCACGTTACAGTTTATTGAGCCACTTGGCGGTTTTATGAACCAGCTAACAGTTCTTTGAGCCACCTGACTGTTTAATGAGCCACCTGACAGTTTTATGAGCCCCTAACAGCTTTATGAGCCAGCTAAAAGTTTAATGAGCCCGCTAATACTATTATGAGCCACCTGACGATTTTGTGAGCCCTCTAAAAGTTTAATGAGCCACCTAACGGTTTAATGTGCAAACTAGTATCACTATGAGCCATCTGACAATTTTATGAGTTAGATTAAAGCTTTATGAGCCACCTGACGATTTATGAGCTGGCTAGTATCATTATGAGCCACGTTACAGTTTATTGAGCCACTTGGCGGTTTTATGAACCAGCTAACAGTTCTTTGAGCCACCTGACTGTTTTATGAGTCCCCTAACAGTTTTATGAGCCAGCTAAAAGTTTAATGAGCCAGCTAATACTATTATGAGCCACCTGACTGTTTAATGAGCCACCTGACAGTTTTATGAGCCAGCTAAAAGTTTAATGAGCCAGCTAATACTTTTATGAGCCACCTGACTGTTTAATGAGCCACCTGACAGTTTTATGAGCCAGCTAAAAGTTTAATGAGCCAGCTAATACTATTATGAGCCACCTGACGGTTTTGTGAGCCACCTGACTGTTTAATGAGCCAGCTAATACTATTATGAGCCACCTGACAGTTTTATGAGCCAGCTAAAACTTTAATGAGCCAGCTAATACTATTATGAGCCACCTGACTGTCTAATGAGCCACCTGACAGTTTTATGAGCCAGCTAAAACTTTAATGAGCCAGCTAATACTATTGTGAGCCACCTGACTGTTTAATGAGCCACCTGACAGCTTTATGAGCCAACTAATACTATTATGAGCCACCTGACTGTTTAATGAGCCACCTAACAGTTTTATGAACCAGACAGTTTTATGAGCCAGCTAAAAGTTTAATGAGCCACCTAACGGTTTAATGAGCAAACTAGTATCATTATGAGCCATCTGACAATCTTATGAGTCAGATTAAAGCTTTATGAGCCACCTGATGATTTATGAGCCGGCTATTATCATTATGAGCCACGTTACAGTTTATTGAGCCACTTGGCGGTTTTATGAGTCCCCTAACAGCTTTATGAGCCAGCTAAAAGTTTAATGAGCCAGCTAATACTATTATGAGCCACCTGACTGTTTAATGAGCCACCTGACAGTTTTATGAGCCAGCTAAAAGTTTAATGAGCCAACTAATACTATTATGAGCCACCTGACTGTTTAATGAGCCACCTGACAGTTTTATGAGCCCCCTAACAGCTTTATGAGCCAGCTAAAAGTTTAATGAGCCAGCTAATACTATTATGAGCCACCTGACTGTTTAATGAGCCACCTGACAGTTTTATGAGCCAGCTAAAACTTTAATGAGCCAGCTAATACTATTATGAGCCACCTGACGGTTTTGTGAGCCACCTGACAGTTTAATGAGCCCCTGACTGTTTAATGAGCCACCTAACAGTTTTATGAACCAGATAAAAGTTTAATGAGCCAACTAATACTATTATGAGCCACCTGACTGTTTAATGAGCCACCTGACTGTTTAATGAGCCCCTGACTGTTTAATGAGCCACCTGACAGTTTTATGAGCCAGCTAAAACTTTAATGAGCCAGCTAATACTATTATGAGCCACCTGACTGTTTAATGAGCCACCTGACTGTTTAATGAGCCCCTGACTGTTTAATGAGCCACCTGACAGCTTTATGAGCCAGCTAATACTATTATGAGCCACCTGACTGTTTAATGAGCCACCTAACAGTTTTATGAACCAGAT